>SJYV01031758.1:540802-663923 GCA_006410875.1 Neotragus pygmaeus | reverse complement strand
CTGCCGCCGCTTCCTGCGCGCTTCTGAGGAGATGCTGCGCCGCGTGCTGCGGACCCAGAGGAACCGAGACCTGGCCCGCGCCTGCTCTGTTTCCAGCGGGGACGGAGACGACGAGGACGAGAACGAGGGCCCCTCCGGCTCCGGATCCCCTGCGCGGGCCCCCGGCGCGTCCCCCTCGCCAACTCCCAACCCGCTTCCCGAGCGCCTGGAGGCCGAGGGCACCGTAACGCTGGGCCGTGCCGGTGGCGCCCTGCGCCTGGCCGCTGAGTACAGTAGGGCCAGCGGGCGCCTGCGTGTCCGGCTGCTCCGTGCCGAGGGCCCGGCTGGAGGAGCAGCCGAGCCCCGCGCCCCCGTCGGCTGCCGGATCAGCTTCGTCCTGAAGCCGCGGGGCGCCGTGGTCCGGCGGAGCCGCAGGGCCGTCTTGGAGCAGGACTTGTGCTTGGACGGGCTCTCGGAGGACGAGGTGCGCCGCCTGGCCGTGCGCGTCAAGGCCGAGAACCGGGGCCGCGGGCTGGAGCGGGGCCGCCTGCTGGGCCAGGGCGAACTGCTGCTGGGCCCCCTCCTGCTGCTCTGAGGGCGCGCTCTGCCGCGGGGCCTCTCGGACACTGACAGCCACTGATATTGTACAAAATAAATGTTATTTATTTATTTTTCTAATCATGTTCTTGCTTTGTTGCCGTTTTAATTCTTAGATGTCCGGATTTGCCGTCGTTTAGTGGTAGGGAAGGATAAAATGACTCCCTCCTCTATTCAAAACACTAAATCCTTTTTTCCATGCCTTTAAAAAAAAAAACAAAACATAAGAGATTGGCTTGTGGCTGGACGAAAGGAAAAAGAACGATACTCCATCTGTATTGCTTTGTCATTCTTAATTTATTAATATAGCAATACCAAACGACTTACGGGTTTTTTAAAAAAATGGTCTTCCTTCAGAATCATGCCCAACGCCAAGATGCACATAGACAGCTTTCCATGTTTGGTGTGGTGTGGGTTCATGTTCTCATTCATGCACACACACCTCAGGGTGGGAACCTTCTGTCACACAGATACCTTGGTGAGAAAAGAATTCCTTTCCCATGAAGAAAGAACAGAATCTTTTTGAAAGTGGAGTCTTCAATAATGGCTGAGGAAAAAGAAAAGAGAGGAAGCAAAGGAACTTCCAGTGGATGGTATGTGGGCAGTAGATACTCCTGGCCTCCTCTTCTGCCTTCTCCAGAAGGAGCCCTGGGAAATCAAGCTATTTCAGAAGGGAATTCATTCCTCTGTCTGTAAACAAGGTGATATTTTGCTTTGTGGCTTTATTTCTACCTAACTATATGTATGGTGCTCCATCATTTCAGTCCTGTCTGACTCTTTGAGACCCCATGGACTGTAGCCTACCAGGTTCCTCTGTCCATGGAATTTTCCAGGAAAGATTACTGGAATGGGTTGCCATTTCCTACTCCAGGGGATCTTGCCAGCCGAGGGATCAAGTGTCTCTTGCAGGCAGATTCTTTACTGTTGAGCCACTGGGAAAGCCCTGTACATAGTAATAAATCCTATCGGATTTCCCAGTCGAGATGAAATGTAAACTGCCAGTTTTTTGAAAACAGGGTTCTAAGAAAGTGTTTCTTAATCCAATTTATTTCCGTTTGTTTATTCAACAAATAGATCTGAGTCCACTGGAAACTGATTATACCCAAGAAGGTATGCCCTTGACTACAGGTATCTATGGTGTGATGGAGAGCAAGAGGAGGTTAGGGAGTGATCTAGATTTCAGTCTTTTATCTGCTGCTTGTCACTTGTCTGTACTATGGCAAATCAGTTCGTCTCCTGGAAATCAGTGAAAGGGGAAGTTAATACCTACCTCACCAGGTTTTGTGACGATATGCCTTAACATCCAAATAACCCTTAAATACATCTGAAATATGCTAGCATCCCTGAAAAGACTTGAACCGTACTAGTGAACAGGTGCTCAATGATGTTCCATAAAATGAACTCCTTCATGTATTCTCCTTTTTTTCTAGTTGTTTCTCCTCCATCCTGGAGTGGAAGCTAGCAGAATGAATGGCCACCTGAGACTGAGGATTTAGGACAGCCCAGGTGGGGTTATGGAACTGTTCAGCATCCCCATGGTGAATTTCCCCAGAAAGAGTAGTTTGCACTCATGCTTCATCAAAATGCACTTCAACGTTGTTATTACCAAAATGAAGTTCTAGGTACCAGTTTGGTTAGAACAAATAGAAATCCTAGATTTTAGGCATAATTTCAAAGTTGACAAATTAGCCCTTAGAAATCAGCTAATCAAATGACTTCTGAAGCTGATAATATACCGCAGAAGTGACAGGTCCAAAGCCAGTGACTAGCTGGGCTCAGACAAGAGCCAAGATGTCCTGATTTCTGCAGAGGACTGACCTACCCTTTGTTTTTTCCTTCAGCAACTGGATGTTGAGTTCTTACTCTGAATAAGAATGGTACCAAGGTCAGGGGACAAAGCTATAAACAAGACAAAGTACCTGTTCCCCCAAGAGTTAATTTTTGTAAGGGTACCAAACCAAAGCCAAATTTTGTTATTACAGTTTGAGGTGACTATCACGAAGACAATAAATTACGGAGGGTGATAGAGATCCTGTGGGTTGGGGAGGTGGCAAGTGGGATGTTCTCAGGGACAGAGGGGTCAGAAAAGTCTCCATAAGACCTGAGGACGGAATCATCCACAAGAGAAATCTGACCTATCCAAATAACCACTTAATATGGACATATGACTCATCAATACCTCCAAACCAGAATTCTTGATTTTCTCCTCCCAAATCTCTTCCTTCCCCGATTTTCTTTATTTCACTAAATGGCACCATCCTTCTTTCTTTCACTCAGACCAGAAACCTGGAATTAGCTTTAACTTCTCTCTCACACACACTCCACTTTTCTTAGATGTAAATGTCACCTCCTTAGAGCATCCTCCACTGGCCGTCGTATGTTTAAAAAGCATCGTTGTCACTGGCACTGCTTTATTCTTTTCCATAGCACTTATCACTGCTGCTGCTGCTGCTGCTGCTGCTGCTAAGTCGCTTCAGTCGTGTCCGACTCTGTGCAACCCCACNTCTACTTTACAATACTGTATTGGTTTTGCCATACATCGACATGAATCCACCACAGGTGTATACGAGCTTAACATGTTTTCTTCCAGCTGTGCCCTCATGGACAACTTCCGTCTCCATTTGGTCTGGAGTTTTCACAAGCTGAACTCCTGCCTTTCTCCCTTGTATCAGCTCAGAGTCATGCTTTCTCCTGGACAGGCCATACGGACTACTTGTGGATGATTTCCCATGACCTTTTATCATAAGCACATCAAGGTATCTACGTGTGGCACATGTTTTTGAGAGGTGAAGAGAATTTCATGGAAATGGATCCATGAATGGGCTTCCCTTTCCCCCACCACCTTGCTTTTCCCCATAGTAATATCTATGTATACAAATTATCTCCTTAAGGCAGACTTCTCAATCTATAAGATATATGCAAATAGCCTAGGGATTTGGTTAAAATGTAGATGCAGATTCTAATTCATTAAGTCTAGGGTAGGGCCCAAGACCTTGCATTTCCACCAATTTCCCAGGGGATGGTGATTCTGCTGATCCTTAGGGTACACTTATGGCAACCCACTCTAGTACTCTTGGCTGGAGAATCCCAGGGATGGAGGAGCCTGGTGGGCTGCAGTCCATGGGGTAGCGAAGAGTCGGACACGACTGGGCGACTTACTTTCCCTTTTCACTTCCATGCTTTGGAGAAGGAAATGGTGACCCACTCCAGTGTTCTTGCCTGGAGAATCCCAGGTTGGCGGGGCCTGGTGGGCTGCTGTCTATGGGGTCACACAGAGTCGAACACGACCGAAGCGACTTAGCAGCAGCAGGGTGCACTTAGAATGGTAAGGTTCTCAGGGACAGGAGTGAGAATTAGTCTCATCAAAGCTATGTAAGGGTATGAATCAAAGGTATGATTGAACTTATGGATACAGGTTTCATTTAGATATATCATCTTAAGTATAAACCAAAAGACCCACAGTTTTGTAGAAAGACCTGGCTGTGAATCCCATAACACCGGAATCCCAGGAATAAGAAAGCAGTTCAGAAGGGGTGTACCGAACTCTCAAAGAAAAAACATGTATCCCATTTCTTTTTTGATATATTTAGAATTTATTTCAGGTTGTCATATGGGTACAGAGTAATTAAAATACAATGTGGTTATTTGAGCATTTCTTTATACTGAATATTTGTTTAAATTTTTTTATGCTGAACACTATTTATACTGTTTTTGAATATGTTATTTTGAGGTTTTCTTAGTAGTTTCTCTGTGTGCTACAATATATGCTTGTAGTTTACAGGTATTTAATGACTTCAAGTGAAATGAAACCTTGTTTCCATTTATTTCTCTTTA
Organism: Neotragus pygmaeus; assembly: GCA_006410875.1. Taxonomy (NCBI): domain Eukaryota; kingdom Metazoa; phylum Chordata; class Mammalia; order Artiodactyla; family Bovidae; genus Neotragus; species Neotragus pygmaeus. Next base: position 659,513 of record SJYV01031758.1, on the reverse strand, counting down.
CTCTCTCAATTTCTCTCTTTCTCTTTCTGTTACAAGATATATATATATATATATATATATATATATATATATATCTGTCTCTTNGGTTGCCATTTCCTTCTCCAATGCATAAAAGTGAAGTCGCTCAGTCGTGTCTGATTCAGCGACACCATGGACTGCAGCCTACCAGGCTCCTCCATCCATGGGAGTTTCCAGGCAAGAGTACTGGAGTGGGAGGCCATTGCCTTCTCTGAGCACTTATCACTACTTACATTATATGATAGACTTATTAATTTTTGTTTATTTTCTTTTCAACTAGAATGCATGCTTTATAAAGACAGGTTTGTTTATTTATTCAGTGTTCTATTTCCAGTGCCCAGAAAAGAGTCTGACATATAGTAGATGCTCAACAAGTATTGATTGAATGTTGAATGAATAGAGGAAGAGATGGAATAAATAGAGGAGAGTGCTTACTCCTTGAAAGAAAAGTTATGACCAACCTGGATAGCATATTTAAAAGCAGAGACATTACTTTGCCAACAAAGGTCCGTCTAGTCAAGGCTGTGGTTTTTCCAGTAATCATGTATGGATGTGAGAGTTGGATGGTGAAGAAAGCCGAGTGCCGAAAAATTGATGCTTTTGAAATGTGGTCTTGGAGAAGACTCTTACTGCAAGAAGATCCAACCAGTCATCCTAAAGGAGACAAATCCTGGGTGTTCATTGGAAGGACTAATGTTGAAGCTGAAACTCCAATATTTTGGCTACCTCATGCGAAGAGCTGACTCATTGGATAAGACCCTAATGCTGGGCAGGACTGGAGGCAGGAGGAGAAGGGGACGACAGAGGATGAGATGGCTGGATGGCATCACTGACTCGATGGACATGGGTTTGTGTAGACTCAAGGAGTAGGTGACGGACAGGGAGGCCTGGCGTGCTGCAGTTCATGGAGTCACAAAAAGTTGGACACGACTGAGCGACTGAACTGAAGTGAACTGAGAGGACCTAGGGCCAAGTATTAAGAGAGTCCAACCTTTGGAAATATAGAGGAAATGTCAGTCTAGGGGACAGAGAAGCAGCAGCCAGTGAGGTAGGGGAGAGGTCAGGGTAGCACAGAATTCTGGAAGGAAAGATAGGAATGTATTCCAAGAAGAAGAGAGTATTCAACTCATTTACATCCTGCTGGAAAGTCTAGATAAGTGAAAACAGAGAAATGCCTATTGACATTGGGAAGGTGAAGGTCAGTGGTGAACTTGACAGGAGCAAGTCTAGGAGAATAGTGACATTAGGAACCAAACCAGAATGGATTAAAGCATGAGTGGAAGGAGAGAGTGTACAGACAAAGTTTTGGACAAGGAAAGGAGAGAAAAAGAGCAGTAGCAGGAAGAGAATACAAAGTCAAAGGATAATCATTGCTTAAAAATGTTTTTTTAAGATTTTTTTCCTGTGGACCATTTTTAAAGTCTTATTGAATTTGTTACAATATTGCTTCTGTCTTATATGTTTGGGTTTTTTGGCCTGAAGGCATGTGGAATCTTAGCTCCCTGACCAGGAATTGAACCTGCATCCCCTGCATTGGAAGATGAAGTCTTAACCACTGGACCACCAGAGAAGTCCCACATTTTGTTTCAATCTGAAAGAATCCAACACATGTTTGGAATCTCCAGGATGGGAGAGATATTGATAATGAAGAAAAAGAAAATTGGCAATAATTGTGGAAGTACAGTCTTATAAAAGCAAGAGAGGGTCCAGAACACCAGTGGGTAGAAACAGGGTAAAGAAAACACACTCTTGGTGCATCTCTTGTTCCACACCTCCATTCTGCCATCCATGCATCATTCCATCCTGGGGCAGCTCACACCTGTAGTCCGAGGATGCTGGGACTACCCTCTGATTTCTCATCAGAGACCAGGCTAGAGAGAAGACCTTGCTTCTACAAACATTTCCATAAGACTAAGAATGAATTTCCCTGGAAAACCCCAGTGAACTTCTCCACGCGTTTTATTGGCACAAATTGAATCTGTCACTGAGTATGACATCAGTGTCTACTGAGGTCCATGCTTCTTCCTATTAGGAAATAAGACAGGAAATGATGTGGAGTATTAAAAGAAGCCGAAAGCCTGACGCTTCAAATCTCAGCTCTGCTGCCAACTAATTGTTTGATCTTGGAGCAAATGTTTAACTTCTTTGAATTGAGGTTTTTGTCTTTTCTAAAATACTGAGTGTGAAGATGTGTGTGTGCTCAGTTGCTCAGTCATGTCCAGCTCTTTTGCGACCCCATGGACTGTAGCCTGCCAGGCTCCTCTGTCCATGGCATTTTCCAGGCAAGAATACTGGAACGGGTTACCATTTCCTCCTCCAGGGGATCTTCCTGACCCAGGGATCAAACCCTCATCTCCTGGATCTACTGTGTGAAGATGGCCAGGGTTAAAATAGAGAATTCCATTTCATCGCAGGAAGCTTTGCATTAACAGAGGGAGGGGCCCCTCTGAACACCCTTCTTTAGCGCTTGCTGATGAGTATCATTCTGCTGAATGGTTTTATGTTCACCTATGGTTCTAGTCTTTAGTCTGTACAAAGGGCAGGCTACTGGGAACCTGTCTGGGTGGCTGCACTAAGTGACATAAACACAAAGAATTGCATCTTTCCATTCCGCTGGTTGTGCCCTTCAGACTCCATCTGCCGTGTTCCCAAGAGAGGAACAACAGCTCCGCTGATGTGTGCTTCTAAAATCCAGCCATTACCACGAGGAGGTTTCATTATTTGTGAACAGCAAGTCCTTGATAAATATCCCCGGTGATCAGACACTGTTTGTCTTGATATAGAAAATTCAAACTTTATTTTACTTGGTAAAAAGAATAGGATTTATTTTGCAGATTGCTAACACTTTTTAAAACGGAAGCCGTGTCTCCTGTCCTCACCTGTCTGTCAGGAAACAGTGCCTCGCTGGCCAGAACTGCCCTCGCAACGCTCAGGATCCTTCTCGCTTCCTCCTCCTGGTCACCCCTGCTAGAGCCACCCTCCTTCCTCCGCTTAGGCTGCTCTGCATTGCCTCTTCACCATCATCAAACTTTTAACTTTTGATATACTTTCAGATTTACAGAACAGTTGCAAAAACGGTACTACAAATTCCCATATACCCTTCACCCACCCAAATTCTCCAAGTGATAACATTTTCCATCTTTTACCATTATCATTATTTACTTATAATCTATTCTATGTACCCATTTATCTTTTTTTTTTTTTCCTGAAAGATTTCAGAATAAGTTGTGTGCATGTGCCATTTTACCCCTCAAAGCTACTCTAAGGGCATAATATGCTGAAAGCGAGAAGGCCCCTACTCACCCCTCTGTGTACAGAACCTCTGCTCTGCTTCTTCTTTTTCCCTTTGGCCACGTACCACAGCACGTGGGATCATAGTTTCCCAACCACGGATTGAACCCTCACCCCCTGTGTTGGAAGTCTGAATTTTAGCCGCTGGACCATCAGGGAAGTTCATCTCCAATCTTTCCTGAGAACCTCTAACATCTGGGCCAATGACGGGTACCAGTGGCAGTGCTAATAGTTCTGTTGGTAAAACTTACTTTCCTACTTTTAAGATGAAAACATAAATAAGTATATTGATATCTTTTTCTCTGAAATGGATTATCTTTCCCCTAGGGTGCATAGAATCCAGTCCTCTAGATTTTTAATTGTCAAGGAGATCAAGTACTCATTAGGAAGATGAATCTACTTGTTCCCTGAAAGAAATTGCTTTGATCCTTAACAGAGAAATCGAAGAATTCTAATACAAACAGAGGAATTCACAGAGAGTGAGCAGAGAGTATAAATGTTAGCCTTTTTGAGGCTAGTAAATTGCCAACATTCGTTGAATCATAGAAAAAAGCAAGGGAATTTCAGGAAGACATCTACTTTTGCTTCACTGACTATACTAAAGCCTTTGACTGTGTGGATCACAACAAACTGTGGAAAATTCTTAAAGAGATGGGAATATCAGACCACCTTACCCGCTTCCTGCAAAACCTGTATGCAGGTCAAGGAGCAATAGTTAGAACTAGACATGGAACAACAGACTGGTTCCAAATTAGGAAGGGAGTAAGTCAAAGCTGTGTATTGTCACCCTGCTTATTTAACTTCTATGCAGAGTACATCATGTGAAATGCTGGGGCTGGAAGAAACACAAGCTGAAATCAAGATTGCTGGGAAAAATATCAATAACCCCAAATATGCAGATGACACCACTGTTATGGCAGAAAGTGAAGTGGAACTAAAGAGCCTCTTTATCAAAGTGAAAGAGGAGAGTGAAAAAACTGGCTTAAAACTCAACATTCAAAAAACGAAGATCACAGCATCTGGTCCCATCACTTCATGGCAAATAGACGGGGAAGCAATGAAAACAGTGGGAGACTTTATTTTCTCGGGCTCCAAAATCACTGCAGATGGTGACTGCAGTCACGAAATTAAGACACTTGCTCCTTGGAAGAAAAGCTATGACAAACCTAAACAGAATATTAAAAAGCAGAAACATTATTTTGCCAACAAAGGTCCATCTAGTCAATGCTGTGGTTTTTCCAGTTGTCACTTATGGATGAGAGTTGGACCCTAAAGAAGGCTGAGCACCGAAGAATTGATGCTTTTGAGCTGCAGTGGTGGAGAAGAGTCTTGAGAATCCGTTGGGCTTCAAGGAGATCAAACCAGTCAATCCTAAAGGAAATCAGTCCTGAATATTCATTGGAAGAGGACTGATGCTGAAGCTGAAGCTTCAATACTTTGGCCACCTGATGTGAAGAGCTGACTCATTGGAGAAGACCCTCATGCTGGGAAAGACTGAAAGCAGGAGGAGAAGAGATGGTTGGATGGCATCACTGACTCAATGGACATAAGGTTGAGTAAGTTCTGGGAGACGGTGAGGAACAGGGTAGCCTGGTGTGCTGCAGTCCATGCGGTCACAGAGTTGGACACGACTGAGCGACTAAACAACAACAAAGCATAGTAAATGTATGAGGCCTTGTAGTGGGTTGGCCAAAAAGTTCGTTCCTATTTTTCTAAACATTGTATCAAAAAAGAAAAAAATGAACTTTTGAAAAAAAAAATCTAGAAGCTTCAAGATTTGTTTGTGGGCCAGGTCAAAACATGCCCATGTCAAGATGACCGTGTCAAAATATCAAATACTTTCCAGGTAAGACTGTTCCTGGCAGCAGCTCACCTGAATTGCATGCATCACATCTTGTAGGAAACAGGTCTCTGAAAAGATAATCTTGGAACTCTGAAGCTTGCAAAGAGACAAAAGTTTGAGAGGTGCTGTTTGTGTTGTGAAAACATTTTATATGAATAATAACAAGAATTTCCTGCCTATCACTTCCTAGTCTGTAAAGTGTTTTCACTGAATTTATTGCTCTTGATCCAAACAGCAATCCTTTAAGTCAGATGTAGATACTTTTACTGTTATAGCCAGTTGCCCTATTTTACAGATTAAGAATTGTAATAATTACTCCTGCCAGCCCAGGAAGTGAGGGAACCAGGAATCAGTCCCAGGTCTTCTGATTATTATCAACATGTCCGAGTGGAATTGTCAGCTCTTTGAATTGAGGTCCATTTCTCACATATCTTTACATGTCCCTGCCAATAACCATCACCCACCGCCCCTCCCCTGCCTCCCCAGCCCAGCTGTATTCCATGAGGTAAGCCTGCAATGAGTGCAGATGAAATGATTCTGTGCTTGGCATTTGCTACTGCTGCTGCTAAGTCACTTCAGTCGTGTCCGACTCTGTGTGACCCCATAGATGGCGGTCCGCCAGGTTCCCCCGTCCCTGGGATTCTCCAGGCAAGAACACTGGAGTGGGTTGCCATTGCTTCTCCAGTGCATGGAAGTGAGAAGTGAAAGTGAAGTCGCTCAGTCGTGTCCGACTCTTAGTGACCCCATGGACTGCAGCCTACCAGGCTCCTCCGTCCATAGGATTTTCCAGGCAAGAGTACTGGAGTGGGGTGCCATTGCCTTCTCCGGCTGGGCATTTGGGGACCAAATCAGAAAAGGACAGGATAGAGAAATGTCACATGGAGATTCAGGCAGTTGAGCAGATGTGAGAGGTCTCTCAGACCAAACCAGAGTTTTATCACCAGTAACCTTCCTTCCCTATTCTTCCTCTCACTTTCCACAACCCATATTCTAGGATGTTCTGGGTGTCAGTCACAAATTTCTAAAACTCTGTGTAAAATTTATTATAGGAAGTCCTTGTTTCTGATAATCTCAGCTTAAAAAAATTAAAGTAAAAACAAAAACCAAAATTGCCCCCCAACTCCAAAACCTGGACTTGATGTGGTTAGTTAATGATAAAGAGGAAAAAAGAAACAGAAGTAAAGTTCCTATGTTAACTTTGGTTTTGATTTACAGAATACATTAATAAGTATATCACTGGGTTATATGCTTACATAATTTTAGCAATTCACCTAGAAGCTTGGCTACAGTGTAGTTTAGACTATAAAATAATGGCTCAGAGATATTAGTCATGGGATATAAACTTTCAATGATAAGGTGAATAAATTCTGGAATCCTGTACACCATCTGTACAGCATGGTGACTGTAGTTAATAGTAATATATTACACACTAGAACTTTGCTAAGAGAGTAGATCTCAAGTTTTTCGCCACAAATATACACAAAGTTAACTGTGGGAGATGATGGGTGTGTTAACTAGATTGTGATAATCACTGCACAGTGCATACATGTATCAAAACATTACCTTAAACGCCTTAATATATACAATTCTTAATTGTGAAAAATGCATTAATTAAAATATTAAAAAAAATAATGGCTGAAAGAGACAGATTTGTCTCTAAAGGGACACTTGCTTGACTTAATTTTATATCCATACTTGATTATGCTATTTTTCTCCCAGGGTCAAATTGGAGTCATTCTGGATTTATTCCACGGTCACTGTCGAATCCCACAGTGAGTATTTCTGGGCTCCCTCAATGCTGCGGTGAGGGGCACTCTCAACTGCTCCACAGAGGCAGTAAATCGGAAAAAAAGTCAGTCTTTGCAGAGATAGACAAAACTCAGCAAGTAATACATATCATGAATATTACTGCTAGTTAGTAGTGTTCAATTGTGGTCATGCTTTTCTTTATTCATAATCTTTTTTTTCCAAAGCTGAGTTTATAATTTAAAAAACAATTAAAACACCCCACTCGATTTTACAGACATCTGTCTTAGAACCTGAAAGAGTGATCCTTGAGCACAGTACTTAATCTTGCTAAGCCTCAGCTCAGTTTACATTCATGATGATGGTTTAGTCACTAAGTCAATCCATGTGATCGCATGGATCGTAACCAGGCAGGCTCCTCGGTCCATGGGACTCTCCAGGCAAGAATACTGGGGTGGGTTGCCATTTCCTTCTCCAAGGGATGTTCCTGGCCCAGGAACTGAACCCTGGTCTCCTGCATTGCAGGAGATTCTTTACCGACTGAGCTACATGAGTGAGTGAGTTAGTGAAAGTTGCTCAGTCGTGTCTGACTCTTTGAGACACCATGGACTATACAGTCCATGGAATTCTCCAGGCCAGAATGCTGGAGTGGGTAGCCTTTCCCTTCTCCAGATCTTCCCAACCCAGGGATCAAATCCAGGTTTCCCACATTGCAGGCAGATTCTTTACCAGCTGAGCCACAAGGGAAGCCCACTGAGCTACATAGAAGCCTGAAAACTAAGATGGAGACAGCCTGGGGGTAACTGTGAGTGTCAGAGACCTTCGTGCAGGGCAGCAGGTGAGGGAGAGTGTGAGGGGCAGGCAAACCTGGAAACATGGATCTGTGGGCATTTGGTTCTTAGTAAAAGTAATGATGACGATGTTGTTGATAACTCACATTGCTCGTGTTTACTAGTGAGGCACCATGCGTAGATCTACATGCATAGATTTAATTCTCACAACGAACTATGAAGTATGTGTGTGAAGAGAAAACTAAGTCTCAGAAATAAAAGCCTAGATTTTCAAGCGCGGTGATTGCAGAGCAGCGAGGCTTCTGAGCCAGGATAAACAAGGTAGTGGTTACGAGCATGAATTTAGATTTTAACCATCTCTCTTCCACTTATGAGCCATGTGACCTTCAATGATTTACTTTCTCCCCTGTGTTTCCTTAGTGTGAAATCAAGGTGGAACACCACCTACCCTGGAGAGTTCTCGGGAGGATTAAATCAATAAATATGTTAATTACTAGCCTATTTCAGGCACCTGTCAGGTTGTTCCCTTTAGACCAGGGCTGAAATGAGAGGATGTTTGCAGATGCGGAGTCACAGTGGGACCTCCTTCTTTAAAAAAATTATTTGTTTATGTATTTGGCTGCGCCAGGTCTTAGCTGTGGCACACAGGAGCTGAGACCTTCGTTGCACCATGCAGAATCTTTCAGTCACAGCGTGTGAACTTTCACAATCTAGTGGGATCTAGTTCCCTGACCATGGATCGAACTCGGGTCCCCTTCTTTGGGAGTGAGGAATCTTAGCCACTGGACCGCCAGGGAACTCGTGGGACCACCTCCTTAGCCGGAAGTCTAGAAGTTCAGCTCTCCTGGCTGACTTTGCACAGAGTGGACTTGTGTTTCGACCCCCAGCCTCGTCCCGCTGTATCCCTCCATCCTCTGACTCTGGTACCTCTGGGCCCACTCAGCCGACTCCCGGCCTGCGGTGGAGATGCTGAGGCTAACGCTGCATATCCTGTCAAGTCCCTGATTCTGGAGTGATCACCAGGGACTATAGGTGTCAATCACATGTGTGTGTGTGTGTGTGCCCACCTTTGGGAGAACAGAGTATGAGCAGGAAACCTTTGTGTGCTCCCCACACTGTCTGCATCACGACCTCAGACACTGGGTGGGGCTGGGAAGCGATGCTGGGAGAAGGGACGTTGTTGCTGGAGAAAATCCCTGAGTTAGGTGCGGGGCAGATGTTCATCTATGGAGGGGTGTGATGAAGAGATAAAAGTACATTTACCTCTTTGGGGTGTCCTGGGCTGGGCCCCTCCTCAAAGCAAAGGGGAAAAAAATCAACAATGAGGGACTCATGCGTGAAAATGAGCTGGTCTCTCGCCAGAATCTCAGTAAGGAGGGCTTGGACTCTGTCCCACGTGGCAAAAGGCAATGCTTTTGCCTCTGGAAGTGAGGTTTTTTTGAGTAGGAGGAGAAGGGAAGTGCTGGGCAATCTCTTGACTCCCAGAGAAAAACCAACCTTGGTCACAGAGGATCAGCCTTCTAAGTAGGAAGGCTGTCCCAAGATCTTTTCAAGGTGCTTGGGGCTGAAAGCCTTCTGTGGTGGGTACCTTTTGGGATGGGGCTGCTAGCTTACTGGTGAGCCTGGCAGGAAGGCCAAGCTGTGGTTGGAGAATGTAGCCCCTACCCAGAGCTGCCTGGGGGCAAAGAAAGATGAGGAAGCCAAGGGTGTTAGGACAGGAGTGGGTGCTGCCAGCACTCAGGGATGTGATAAAGGGAGTGCTAATGGGTAGATATAGCTGTCCTGGAGCTGTGTCTTCCTGAAACTGCCAAGCAATGTGTGACTGGAGGAAGGGTGAGAACAGGAAGGAAAGGAAATTATGATGGGGTGGGGTGATCAGGACCCTATTGAGAGGGACAATTCTTGACCCTGCTTTTGGAGGTTTTATTCTGGCAGAAGGTCATAATTTTTTAAAGTATTATTATTTACCATCTCATTCTGAGTGCAAGGCACTGTTCTAAGTGCTTAAAATTTATTCAGATATTTCATGCTCAAGGCCAGGAGTCCCCAACCTCTGGGATCTAATGCCTGATGATCTGAGGTGGAGCTGATGTAACAATGATAGACATAAAGTGCAAAATAAATGTAATGCGCTTGAATCATCCCCAAACCACTGCCTCTTCCTCCACCCCCAGTGCCCATGGAGAAAAACTGTCTTCCACAAGACTGGTCCCTGTGCCAAAAAGGTTGGGGACCGCTGCTCGTGGCATTATCGTTCCTACTTTGCAGACGAGCAGTATGAGCGACAGTGGAATCTAGTATCTTGCCCAAGGGCACACGACTAGGAAGGGGTAGAGCTTGGATTTGAACCCAGGCAGGCTGGCAGGAGAGGTCCAGTTCTTAACCCTAGTTCCTCTCTTTGGAAGACTCTAGATGTGGGCTACGGAGAAGGCAATGGCACTCCACTCCAGTGCTCTTGCCTGGAAAATCCCATGGANCGTGCTGCAATTCATGGGGTCGCAAAGAGTCAGACACGACTGAGTGACTGAACTGAACTGAGCTGAACTGCAGCAGCCCTCAGAGGATGCAGTGTTGAAGAATCCACCTGCCAATGCAGGGGACACAAGAGACGCAGGTGAGAAGGTCCCCTGGATGAGGAAATGGCAACCCACTCCAGTATTCTTGCCTGGAAAATCCAATGGACAGAGAATCCCGGTGGGCTACAGTCCACGGGGTCACAAAGACTCGGACATGACTGAGTGGCTGAGCACGCACACACACAAGCTTGTCAAAAACAGTAACTAGAAAACTTCCTCTTGAATTGATGAGCCGTCAGAAAACATCCAGTGTGTTCTCAGGGCTGGGGTGACTTAACCAATCATACCAGGGTTCATGGCCCACGTAGTGCCACAGAGCACCCTACTGGGACTGGCACTCAGGTCCCCAGGCCCCAGAGCAGTTCCAGAGAGTGAGAGATGCCACTCCCACAGGGGTTGGGAGTGGGCTCTGGGGACAGAGGAGATCTGGGTTCAAACCCAGAAGCTCCTTATACAAAACATGTCATAGTGGGTGACATCTCAACTGCTCCAAAACTCAGCTTCCTTTTCAGAGGGTGTCTGCACAGGTTAAATGAGGAGGGGGGAAAGTATGTGGAGTGCTTAGCACAGAGCAGGGCAGGAAGTAAGCAACCAAGGAATGATGATGTTATTATTATTTTAGTAGTGGCTGCTGTTTATCCTGATGGTTGTGCATGGACAAAGACATCACCTGTCCTGTCACTGCTGTGTCACTGGGGGCTGCACTGGCCAGACACACAGTAGGTACTCAGTGCGTGGGACTGGATCTTTTTAGCTGTCACCACACAGCTGAGCTCACTGAGGCTTCCTCCTTTACAAAGGTGACCTGTGCCTTGCAGGTCAAAAGTCCACAGAGCAGCTGCCTGCGTTTCTGCGGAGTCAGTGCCTGGCCACACTGCCAGTCACCTGAATTTCCTTCTTCACAATTGGATGGAGCCTCCCCGGACTTACCTGATGCCCCTTCTGGCCAAAAGCAACAGCGACAGAACCCTGGGACTCTCAAAGAAGAATCCATTTTGCACCGCTCCCAATCCTTCTCCCTCTTCGCCCCTTTATTTCAGTGCCTGCAGCATCTCATTATCGACTCTGGCAATTTAATGTGCCAGCTGGGCTCTGGCCGAGCCGGTGGCAAGATGTCAGGGAGCCAAGCTCTCAGTGCCCTTTGCTTGGGTTTTTATCTGCACAATTTCATGTGGTTGGATCCCTGGCCACAGGCAGCTGGAGTAATTTCCAACATATATTAATTCACAGGACATGTGTGAGCAGTATGAGGACGCTTGCCACTGTCTTCGCAGCCCTTGCCAGGGAGGAATGATCTTAGCCTGTCTCACTGTGCTCTCAGGACCTGGCTCATTTCTTGTCTACTTTCCCACAGTCACTGTTGTAGAATTAAAAGCAATTTTCCTGAGATGAGAATGGAGACGGGCAGGCACATTTGCCGGAAGCTGAAGCCAGCGGCTGACATGCTGGCCCCAGGATCCCCATTTCAGGGTGATGCAAGGATATAGGGTTCAGCAGAGGGGACACTTCACAGGCAATTGCTAGGCTGGGGTTATTCCCTCACTTCATCTTAATATTAATTGTATGTCTTAATAGAGAATAATCTATTAATAATCTATAATGCTGTTAAAACCCACACAGTATAAAAGTATATAAAGAATAGAAGAGAGGGACCTTGCTTCTGGCTGAGATGGAGTAACAGGAATTGGATTTTTTTCCTGCCACCTAGAAGAACAACAACAAAAAAAATGGGCAAAGTATATAAAACAGCCCTCAGCAGGATGCCAGGTATCAGACAAGGAGGAACGGTAATCTCTGAGAGGCAGGAAGCAAATGAAGTGAGCCCTACAATTGCGCTAGCTTACTCTCTTGAGGGAGTTTTCAGCTGGATGCAATGCAGAGTAGGGGAGCCCGAACAGGGCACAGAGGGCCCCCTGGCACAAGGAGATGAAGCTGAGGGTCTGTGGAGACCACTGTGGTGAGGGTTCAACAGACAGAGGACCGGAAAAGAAAGAGATGCACAGAGAGAGGTTTTTAGAGATCTGCAGAGGGACTTCTTGAGTTTTCAACTGAGTTCTAATCAGGACAAACATGTGAGGAATCCACCTGTGGTTTGGGGGAAAATCTCATCCAGATAACAGTGCCACACTCTCACACAGGGCTGGGAATCGCAACTGCTCCCACCAGCCGCATTGGGAAACTTTATGACCACCATGAGAGAAGGCAGTAGCACCCCACTCCAGTGCTCTTGCCTGGAAAATCCCATGGACGGAGGAGCCAGGAAGGCTGCAGTCCATGGGGTTGCTGAGGGTCGGACACGACTGAGCGACTTCACTTTCACTTTTCACTTTCATGCATTGGAGAAGGAAATGGCAACCCACTCCAGTGTTCTTGCCTGGAGAATCCCAGGGACGGGGGAGCCTGGTGGGCTGCCGTCTATGAGGTCNACTTCACTTTCACTTTTCACTTTCATGCATTGGAGAAGGAAATGGCAACCCACTCCAGTGTTCTTGCCTGGAGAATCTCAGGGACAGGGGAGCCTGGTGGGCTGCCGTCTATGGGGTTGCACAGTTGGACATGACTGAAGCAACTTAGCAGCAGCAGCAGATGTGGGCTAAGGAGCCTGTTGCAGGTAGGAACATTGGGTTGGCGGAGGAGGGAGAATTTGAAAACAAACTTCATCCATCTCCCAACCTTTTTACAGGCACTAACCTTAAAAAGGGCTTCCCTGGTGGCTTGGTGGTAAAAAAAAAAAAAAAAAAAAAATCCACGTGCTAATCCCAGGAGACCTGGGCAAACTAAACCCCAAACTGTTTAATCAGTTCTGTTCTTTGTGTTTCCATTCACTGTAATGTGGTCATGGTTACAATGTCATTTTTGTTCCCAGGAACAGAATTCCTGAAAGGGAACGGATCAGGTAAGAAAAAAAAAAAAAGTATGAGAGCAGAGAGGTTTCCTGATACCCTGAGTTCACTGCAAAGTGCGTTAGTCTGCACTGAGTTTTCCTTGCCAATGGGCCACAGTGGTTTGCCCTCTTCTAAAGAGGAGAGCATGATTATGGAACCGTAGAGAAGGCTTGGGCTTCACTGGTAGTTCAAACGATAAAGAATCCACCTGTAACACAGAAGACCTGGGTTTGATCCCTGGGTCGGAAAGATCCCTGGAGAAGGGAATGGCAACCCACTCTAGTATTTTTGTCTGGGAAATAACATGGACAGAGGAGCCTGGCGGGCTACAGTCCATGGTGTTGCAGAGAGTCAGACATGACTGAGTGACTAAGCACAGGCACAACCTTAAAAAGTAAATCCTGTGGAAATAAGGCTTAGAGAGAATGTCCTAATGTACTTTACCCTGAGATTTTAATGCTATAACTATTCTGGGAAGCAAACATAAGTCTAACTTCCAGAAAGCTTTTGTGGAAATGGATATCTTAAGGACACTTAAAAAAATAAAAAGTAGATACATTCTTTGAAAGGGGACAAATAAAAATAGTTAGTAAAATAACTAATGCACAGAAAAGGCGAAAAATCTTAAAGAGATGTGAATAGAACATTTGATGTGGATTTGGTTCCAGGTACATCACGTGGCAAGAAACCCCAAACAGTTTAATCAGTTCTGTTCTTTGTGTTTCCATTCACTGTAATGTGGTCATGGTTACAATGTCATTTTTGTTCCCAGGAACAGAATTCCTGAAAGGGAACGGATCAGGTAAAAAAAAAAAAAAGAGTATGAGAGCAGAGAGGTTTCCTGATACCCTGAGTTCACTGCAAAGTGCGTTAGTCTGCACTGAGTTTTCCTTGCCAATGGGCCACAGTGGTTTGCCCTCTTCTAAAGAGGAGAGCATGATTATGGAACCGTAGAGAAGGCTTGGGCTTCACTGGTAGCTCAAACGATAAAGAATCCACCTGTAACACAGAAGACCTGGGTTTGATCCCTGGGTCGGAAAGATCCCTGGAGAAGGGAATGGCAACCCACTCTAGTATTTTTGTCTGGGAAATAACATGGACAGAGGAGCCTGGCGGGCTACAGTCCATGGTGTTGCAGAGAGTCAGACATGACTGAGTGACTAAGCACAGGCACAACCTTAAAAAGTAAATCCTGTGGAAATAAGGCTTAGAGAGAATGTCCTAATGTACTTTACCCTGAGATTTTAATGCTATAACTATTCTGGGAAGCAAACATAAGTCTAACTTCCAGAAAGCTTTTGTGGAAATGGATATCTTAAGGACACTTAAAAAAATAAAAAGTAGATACATTCTTTGAAAGGGGACAAATAAAAATAGTTAGTAAAATAACTAATGCACAGAAAAGGCGAAAAATCTTAAAGAGATGTGAATAGAACATTTGATGTGGATTTGGTTCCAGGTACATCACGTGGCAAGAAACCCCAAACAGTTTAATCAGTTCTGTTCTTTGTGTTTCCATTCACTGTAATGTGGTCATAGTTACAATGTCATTTTTGTTCTTAGGAAGAGAAAGCCAGAAAGGGAAAGGACCAGGTGAGGAAAAGAGGAGAGGGTGAGAGCAGAGAGATTTCCTGATGTCCTGAGCTCACCCCAAAGTGTGTTATTCTGGACTGTCGAGTCCCCCATTGGTTCATCCTCTTCTAAAGAGGAGTGATGATCGAAACTTAGAAAAGGCTTGGGCTTCACTGGTAACTCAGATGGTAAAGGATCGCCTGCACAGCAGGAGACCCAGCTTCGAGCCCTGGGTTGGGAAGATCCTTGGAGAAGGGGATGGCAACCCACTCCAGTATTCTCGCCTGGAGAAGTCATGGACGGAGGAGCCTGGTAGGCCACAGTCCATGGGGTCACAAAGAGTCAGACACAACTGAGCGACTTTCACTTCACTTCAGAGAAGGTTTATGAAGCATTTCCTCTGGGCTGCCTTCAAGGAACTTATAATCTTGTGGAAGAGAAGGCATGTCTACAAGACAAGACAAAGTGAAAGAGCCCAATAGGAGCAGAAGCCGAGACGCTGAAGGGCTGATGAGCTGCAAGGGCCCCTCCCAGGTTGGGCTGATCTGTGCTCTTCCTTCTGCTTTCTCCCTTGTGGCTTCCTGAGTGGGAACACAGCACCCAGGACTGATTCTGATGGAGATTAGCTCAGTTCCCAGGGTACTTTCCCAGCACACACTGGAAGGCACCATGAAGTGAGGGGACACAGGTGGAGAGTTTGATTTTCACGGAGCCTCACCCAGAGCGTGGGGAGGCATGGACTGGTGGAACAGCCTGGGATAACCTGCCTGTGCCCGGGAGGCTGGGTCCAGGGCGAAGACAGAGGACGGAGGGACAGAGGGTGCCATCTTTTTGGAAGGCTGGCTTCCTGGGGGCTGGAGAGGGCTTGCTCAGCTTCAGGGTATGAGGAACAAAGGAGGAGGGCACAGTGAGGATTTGGGTTGGGGGTAAGGACTATGGCAGTATCTATGCCCCCACACTATGCCAACACACATCAGGCTTCCCTGGTGGCTCAGTCGGTAAAGAATCGCCTGCAATGCGGGAGACCTGGGTTAGATCCCTGGGCTGGGAAGCTCCCCTGGAGGAGGGCATGGCAACTCACTCCAGTATTCTTGCCTGGAGAATCTCATGGACAGAGGAACCTGGAGGGCTATTGTCCGTGGAGCTTCAGTGAGTCAGACACAACTGAGCGACTAAGCACAGCACATGCCCACACAACAGTTTCCCTGGGTCAGCTTCCTTACCTCCTCCCCTACCTCCTCAAGATCTGGTCCCAGAAGCTTATATGGGACCTGCACATTTGCAAAATGGATTCTATTTTTACGCCTTCCTGTATTATACTTCCTGAGATGTTTTACCGTTTCTGTTTGGTCCTCAATTTCAGATTTAACAAATGTTCTGTTTCATCCTCTCCTCTTCAAGCCAAACTTCTCCCTAATTCTTCCAGCTCACACGTGCACACTCTTAAATATAAAGGAATAGGTTTGTTTAAAGGAGCACTCTAAGAATTCCTACTTAGAATTTTCCTTTTCTTTCTATGCATTTCCCCTACTATTTGTGCAGAGGCAGAGCGATATCAGACCATCTGAGTTCCATTAAGGGTCAGCCACCTAATACCTAAGTGACCTCAGGTAATTTACTAAACTTGTATCAGCCTCAAGTTTATTACTGAGAATAACAACATCCATCTGATTTAGGGTTGTACTAAGAATTAGAGATAATACATGCAAAGACCTGGCACGTAACAAGCCCTTGCTAATGGATAACTATATTGTTGTAAAAGAGATCATTTCAGTGCTTTTAATACTTTGATAAATAATCCACAGCATGCGCAATCCTGGGAATTTGTAACTCTGACACCGTGAGAATTGCTCAGAAGCTTTTAGGTGTGCCCTGTTTCAGGGAAAGTTTAATATTTCATGGGTTGTTTGGAGGTAAGGATTAAAATAAGCTGTTTTCACAGTGAAATGTGTGAACGTGGTTGCTAAGTTGCTCCAGTTGTGTCCCATTCTTTTCGACTCTTTGGACTATAGTCCTCCAGGCTCCTCTGTCCATGGGATTTCCCAGGCAAGAATACTGGAGTGGGTTGCCANCGCCTTTCCTCCATAAAATTCTCTCCCTAAGTTCCTGTCCACAGAGGGCTCCTAACCACTTGCACTCTGGCACTGCCCGATTGAAATTGAT
This sequence comes from Neotragus pygmaeus, assembly GCA_006410875.1. NCBI lineage: Eukaryota > Metazoa > Chordata > Mammalia > Artiodactyla > Bovidae > Neotragus > Neotragus pygmaeus. The sequence continues at coordinate 642,628 of SJYV01031758.1, read as the reverse complement.
CTTTGTTCAAATAAACTCTTAAAGTTTTTAATATGCTTCAGTTTATCTTTTAGCAATGGGTACCTAACAGAGGTTGAATCATAAAGTTGAGGCAGTGACTTTATAGGTTTGGCTCCCTAGATAGAATATGGAAATAACACTAAATTAAGAAGCAAATGAGAAAGATAAGTGTTGTAGGGGAAAGAGAAAGCTGCCCAAGAATTGCTAAACAGAGCACAAAACCTTTACTGTTGGTAGAATTTTAACCCTTCCTATCTAGAGGAGCCTCAAAATTCTATACTGGCTATAATCAAAGTGGATGTCTTACTTCTAAGGAACAAGGAGCATTCCATACACATTTTTTTTCTGAGCTTGACTTTTTTCCACTTGGCAATATATATGTTGAACTTTTCTATTTAAAAGAAAGAGATGAGGAATACTTTTTTATGATGAAGAAATCTGAGGCTAGCACAGGGAGCTATATTTATATCCTGTAATAAACCATAATGGAAAACAATATGAAAAAGAATACACATATTTGTATAACTAAATCACTTTGCTGTATACATAGAAACTAACACAACATTGTAAATCAACTAAATTTCAATTAAAAGAAATCTGATATATTTGTAAGACAAGGAAAAGAAATCAGTGAAGGAAACAAAACAAGCAAGACATGTCTATGAAAACCGTAACTATGAAGACTGTACAATGTGGAGATGTACAACACTGTAGGAAGTGTACAACTGTAATTTTGAAAAGTTAGCAAATAGGGAAGGAAATATGAAAATATTCTAGCTGTTGTGATAAGGTGGTAGAATTGTGGTTGATATATCCTCTTTGTTTCCTAACCTTCTGAAATGTTTGCACAGTATTCAAATTAAAGTAATTTCAATAAGTTACTTTCGATAAAACAGTACAGACAAAGGCATATTATTTACAACCGAGGACCTTGAGACTTCTGATCCCATTTTGTAAGCTTCTCTTTTGGGCATTATTTCCACCCTTACTCTCTTAAATCTTCAAATTTTGACTATCATTCCTTGTGTTTTTCTCAACTCTTCCCCTAGTGTCACATTTAAATTGTTTCTCATTTGGGTTAAGCCAGCTCAAGTGTCTACCCGCAGTGCGGAAGACCTGTGTTCGATCCCTGGGTCGGGAAGATCCCCTGGAGAAGGAAATGGCAACCCACTCCAGTATTCTTGCCCAGAGAATCCCATGGACGGAGGAGCCTGGTGGGCTACAGTCCACGAGGTTGCAGAGTCGGACACGACTGAGCGACTTCACTTTCACTTTTCAGCTCTTTAAGAACAAAAAATTTCTTTTGAAAAGAATATTTTATTTTGGCTGTGCTGGGTCCTCATTGCTCGGGCTTTTTTCTAGTGTGGCAAACAGGGGTTCCTCGATAGCTGCAGTGTGCAGGCTTCTCACTGCGATGGTTTCTCCTGTTGTGACGCACAGGCTCTAGGGCACACGCGCAATAATCAGCGCATGGGCTTAGTTGCTCTGAGGCATGAGAATCTTCCCGAATCAGGGACTGAATCCTCCTGCATTGGCAGGCGGATCCTTCACCACCAAGCCACGAGGGAAGCCCCATGGACTATTTATTTCATTGTCTCTAGCATTTTGACAATTTATAATTAAGCCCTTGAACCCCATATTCCATCATAAATCCTCATTTTGATACAGGTCCACATTGTAAACACTGGCTGCACAGCAATGTCATCAGAATTCTTGAAATCTTCTTGCTTGAAATACACCATTACGATACTGTTTACAAAATACTAAAAAGAGGTGAATTTGTAACGGGATTATCAACATAGCAAAAAATCAGTACTAACCAACAGCAATAGAGACCTTGTTTCTCTGTACAAGCAAAAATATGGTTGGCTAAGAAATATGGTTCAAGTAGACTGTTATCAAGACCTGAAAAAGCCTTCTTTTTTTTTTTTTCTGTTAAAACACATGTCCATTAATATCTAGTGGAAATGTAAATATCTTATCAGGAGACTGGGCTCTGCTTACAGGATATAAAAATTTCACTGATGTCTTTCTTTACCTTTTAAAATTTGGTCTCAGAGGCCCCTATTCAACTCAGAGACCCAAGAGAAAACACAAATAACGTGTGAAATAAATTTAAAATGCTAGTATTTTGTCTACACTCTCCACACATAACCTCTCCAAATTCACATCTTTCCATAGCTGGGATAGTAAACAATTAAAACTCTTTCATGATGGTATTGGCCTTTGGGCTTCTTAGAAAATCACTTTAATTACCTCCAAGGTTATGGGCTACCCTGGTGGCTCAGAGGTTAAAGCATCTGCCTCCAATGTGGGAGACCTGGGTTCAATCCCTGGGTTGGGAAGATCCCCTAGAGAAAGAAATGGCATCTCACTCCAGTATTCTTGCCTGGAGAATCCCATGGTTGGAGGAGCCTGGTAGGCTACAGTCCACGGGGTCGCAAAGAGTCGGACACAACTGAGCGACTTCACCTTACCTTACACCTGTCAGCACATTGAGAGCATTATTATTGTCCCATTTTACAGATAAGAATACTGAGGCTCAGAGAGATAAGTGTCTTTCTATTGAAGAGACCAGACCCCAGAAACCCGACTAGGACTCTTTCCATATTACTACACTGGGCATAAATGGGTATTATCATGGCAATTACATGGTAGCTACAAACATTAAAAGAATTGATGCAGGTATAAATCTGAACAATTCCTTTATATTCTCCACTGGGACTTTCATATAGTTTATTTCTACCTTCCAAAGACAGAGCTATTTCAAAAGTCAACCATGATCTTGTCAGAGCTTCGGTGTCTCTTTGGACCTTTTGCCTTTGAATCAAGCCACCCTACCTGACCAACTCCACCCTCATCCTAATTTTGGTCTGACCTCAGGCTTTCCCTAAGACCAGCATCCAATCCCTGATTCCTTCTGCCTCTAGCACTTCAGTCCTCATCAGCTTCTCTTGACCTCCCCAACCCTGCTCTGGAATTTCTGGCTCTGGTCCTTTCAAGAAGCTTCAGAGCAGAGGCCAGCACCAAATTCTCTGGCCTTCCTGGGCCTGAAGAGAGAATCTTTCCTTCTCTCCCATCATTTCTGACTCACACCAAGCCCAAGTCTAGACCTCCCTTACAGGGATAATCATAAGGAATCAAGAATACCTGGGCCTTGCTTTATGCACTCAGACTGGTGGGATTCAGAGGTTCCAAGGAAGGGGTGAGTCCTTGAACATGAGGATTCTGGGAGACAGAGGACATGGAAGTATTTGGTGAGCAAAATCTAAAATGAAAAGCATATGTGTCGAGACTCTAACTGCTGGAGACTTGAGCTATGGGGCGGAGCCTGGAGCCCAGCAATGCCTTTAGTTCCATCCTGCAGAGGAATGCAGCCCATGGGAGTCTGTGGCAGGGGAAAGTGAGACCATCTCCAGAGTGTCCCTCATGCCCTGACTTGACCACGAGCCACCCCACCTCATAAATTTCCCCTACCCCAAAGAGGCCTCCTGGACCCTGCTTCCAGCTCCATGATTATTCTCTCATCATTTTCCATGCAGGAAACCAGGAAAACAACTTCTTTGAACATAGCCAGACTACCTAGGAGACGATTTCTCAGTCTATTTTTGTAACTTGAAGGAACAAAGACCCATCAATCCAGAGCATGCTGCTAAGTCGCTTCAGTCGTGTCCGACCCTGTGCAACCCCATAGATGGCAGCTCACCAGGCTCCACCGCCCCTGGGATTCTCCAGGCAAGAACACTGGAGTGGGTTGCCATTTTCTTCTCCAATGCATGAAAGTGAAAAGTCAAAGTGACGTCGCTCAGTCATGTCCGACTCTTAGCGACCCCATGGACTGCAGCCTACCAGGCTCCTCCGTCCATGGGATTTTCCAGGCAAGAGCACTGGAGTGGAGTGCCATTGCCTTCTCCAAATCCAGAGCATACATTCACTGAATATCAACAAGAAGGTGAATGAGGTGCTTAATGCAAAGAAGTGTGCAGTGTGGTCCCTGCCTTCTGGTCTAGTTGGGACGACAGGACACCGGCCCGTGGGACTCATCACACTTATACTATGATTCAAGGCAGTGGATGCTGGGACAGACTCTTGGACCCAGCTGGTTTCCTGGCCAAAGCTGGAGAATCTGCACCAGCAGGGTCATTCTTGTTCCCAGTTCCTGGGCCCTACCGTGATCCGATGCAAAGAGGTTTAATCAGACACATTGTGGAGTTTAGCACCAAGTCTTCTCAGCAACCAGTTTAGCCCCGGATTTGATAACTGTTGGTGTCAACCAGTCCCCTTTTGGAACACCTCACTCAGTTCTCACTCAGCTCTCATTTCTTGTGTATTTCCCATTCTACCCAAAGGCCTGGAAGTTTCCTCCATTCCCAGCCTCTTATTCATGCCATCCTGTTGTCCTCATGACTTTCTGAGTGTCCCCCAACCCAGACTCCCAGTCCATATATTCTGTCTACAGCTAAACAACAAATCTTGTGGGGCTCTTATGGAAAAGCGAGAGTGACAAAAGGGTAAGATCCAGTAGCTATCGAGACCCCAGGGCCTCATCCTACCCACGTGAGCACGATCACAACTGTGGCAGCTGCAGAGCACTGCCCTCAGAGTCATAATATCCCATTGAAAGTCAAGCCAGTCATCAAAAGTCTACAAGCAATAAATGCTGGAGAGGATGTGGAGAGAAAGGAACCCTCTACACTGTTGGTGGGAATTTAAACTGGTGCAGTCACTATGGAAAATAGCATGAAGGTTCCTTAGAAAACTAAAATATAACTGCCATAGGATGCAGCAATCCCATCCCTAGGTATACATGCAGAGAAAACCATGGTTCAAGAGGATACATGCCCCACAACATTCATTGCAGTGCTGTTTACAGTGAAAGCAGCCTAATGTCTATTGACGGATGAATGGATAAAGAAGATGTGATACATATATACAATGGAATATTGCTCAGCCATTAAAAAGTAATGAAATAATGCCATTTGCAGCCACATGAATGACTCCCGAGATTATCGTACTAAATTAAGTCAGAGAAAGACAAATATATGATATCACTTATATGTGGAATCTAAAATATAGTACAAATGAATCTCTATACAAAACAGAAACAGACTCACAGACATGAAAATAAACATAGGTACCAAAGGGGAAAGGGAGAGGGAAGGGATAAATTAAGAGTATGGGTTTAACAGATATGAACCACTATACATAAAATTAATAGGCAACAAAATTTTATTGTATACCATAGGGAATTAGCACGGGAAACTATATTCAATATTTTGAAATAACCTATAATGGAAAATAATCTGATATATATATATATATATATCACAAAGTAATAGCTGAATCACTTTGCTGAAACTAACACAATATTGTAAATCAACTATACTTCTATTAAAAAAAGAGAAAGAGTGAAGCCAGACTCTGGCTTGTGTAACCCAATCCTAGCTTTTCACCTCAGCCACCTGTTTCTTTAGAAACTGCCAACTTAGACCAAAGTTCAAACAAGTTATAATTCCCACAAGCAGCTGCATTTCCATTAACAATTTAGTTATCAGGTTAACTTTGACCCTGACACCTGCCAGGCCAAACCAATTTGCAAGGATTTTAGACAGCCCATGTTTTGAGGTTTTGTGGCCCATGTTCTGAGGTTTTGTTACTCATGTTATTTTTTGAAATCACATAATTTTAAACACTTGACTTTAGATATCATGAAAGCTTTTTGTCTGGAGGGATTTCTGCATTATGCGTGTATGTGTGTATTGGGTTTAAGGTAACTCCATAATTCTCATATTTAAACATGGTGAGTTCAGAGTTTAAACTCCATCAGTTCAAGATTTCCCACCTTTCTCTACCTTTCATTCCTCCCTTCAACAGGGAGGAATATGTACAGAGAACCGTTGTCAGAGGTACCTGGCTGTGCTGAGTGGCGGTTTCACGGTCCTCAGCTGGTCTTCATTCCTATGAACTGGTCACAGTATAGATGCTCATGTCTCATCATGGCCTCTGCTCACTGAGCCCACACACTCTACTTCTTGGTTCTGACACCAGGCCTTTCTGGGTGGACCAGCTGGCGCTCAGTCACTGCTGAGATCCTCTTGGGGGTGCCCTGGGGAATTCTATATGCTTTCTGGGGCCTTATCACACCACGTGAGCTTACCCCAACTCCACAGGTTGGCATCACTCCCTAAGCCACTGCCATCCTCCATGCAGGCTCCACGACAAGACATTCGTCTAGTAGCATTTAAACAGCGATGGCCAGGGCTTCCCTGGTGGCTCAGGGGTGGAGAGTCTGCCTGCCAATGCAGGAGACAGGAGTTCAATCCCTGGTCCGGGAGGATCCCACATGTGGAGGAGCAACACGCATCACACGTGTGAGCCCATGCATCACAACTATGGAGCCTGTGCTCTAGAGCCCGGGAGCCACAGCTCCTGAGCCCAAGTGCCACAACTCCTGAAGCCTGTGCTCCACAACAAGAGAAGGCACCGCAACGAGAAGCCTCCCTGCCGAAGCTAGAGAATAGCCCTGCTCGCCGAAATGAGAGAAAAGCCTCTGCAGCAACGAAGACCCAGCACAGGCAAAAGTAATTAAATAAATAAAACTGTAAAAGAATAAAGTGATGACCAATGTTGTCAGAGATCTAAAAAGAAAATATATAAATACACACACACACACACACACACANTCTTGCCTGGAAAATCCCATGGACGGAGGAGCCTGGTAGGCTGCAGTCCATGGGGTCGCTAAGAGTCGGACATGACTGAGCGACGTCACTTTGACTTTTCACTTTCATGCATTGGAGAAGAAAATGGCAACCCACTCCAGTGTTCTTGCCTGGAGAATCCCAGGGGCGGTGGAGCCTGGTGAGCTGCCATCTATGGGGTTGCACAGGGTCGGACACGACTGAAGCGACTTAGCAGCATGCTCTGGATTGATGGGTCTTTGTTCCTTCAAGTTACAAAAATAGACTGAGAAATCGTCTCCTAGGTAGTCTGGCTATGTTCAAAGAAGTTGTTTTCCTGGTTTCCTGCATGGAAAATGATGAGAGAATAATCATGGAGCTGGAAGCAGGGTTCAGGAGGCCTCTTTGGGGTAGGGGAAATTTATGAGGTGGGGTGGCTCGTGGTCAAGTCAGGGCATGAGGGACACTCTGGAGATGGTCTCACTTTCCCCTGCCACAGACTCCCATGGGCTGCATTCCTCTGCAGGATGGAACTAAAGGCATTGCTGGGCTCCAGGCTCCGCCCCATAGCTCAAGTCTCCAGCAGTTAGAGTCTCGACACATATGCTTTTCATTTTAGATTTTGCTCACCAAATACTTCCATGTCCTCTGTCTCCCAGAATCCTCATGTTCAAGGACTCACCCCTTCCTTGGAACCTCTGAATCCCACCAGTCTGAGTGCATAAAGCAAGGCCCAGGTATTCTTGATTCCTTATGATTATCCCTGTAAGGGAGGTCTAGACTTGGGCTTGGTGTGAGTCAGAAATGATGGGAGAGAAGGAAAGATTCTCTCTTCAGGCCCAGGAAGGCCAGAGAATTTGGTGCTGGCCTCTGCTCTGAAGCTTCTTGAAAGGACCAGAGCCAGAAATTCCAGAGCAGGGTTGGGGAGGTCAAGAGAAGCTGATGAGGACTGAAGTGCTAGAGGCAGAAGGAATCAGGGATTGGATGCTGGTCTTAGGGAAAGCCTGAGGTCAGACCAAAATTAGGATGAGGGTGGAGTTGGTCAGGTAGGGTGGCTTGATTCAAAGGCAAAAGGTCCAAAGAGACACCGAAGCTCTGACAAGATCATGGTTGACTTTTGAAATAGCTCTGTCTTTGGAAGGTAGAAATAAACTATATGAAAGTCCCAGTGGAGAATATAAAGGAATTGTTCAGATTTATACCTGCATCAATTCTTTTAATGTTTGTAGCTACCATGTAATTGCCATGATAATACCCATTTATGCCCAGTGTAGTAATATGGAAAGAGTCCTAGTCGGGTTTCTGGGGTCTGGTCTCTTCAATAGAAAGACACTTATCTCTCTGAGCCTCAGTATTCTTATCTGTAAAATGGGACAATAATAATGCTCTCAATGTGCTGACAGGTGTAAGGTAAGGTGAAGTCGCTCAGTTGTGTCCGACTCTTTGCGACCCCGTGGACTGTAGCCTACCAGGCTCCTCCAACCATGGGATTCTCCAGGCAAGAATACTGGAGTGAGATGCCATTTCTTTCTCTAGGGGATCTTCCCAACCCAGGGATTGAACCCAGGTCTCCCACATTGGAGGCAGATGCTTTAACCTCTGAGCCACCAGGGTAGCCCATAACCTTGGAGGTAATTAAAGTGATTTTCTAAGAAGCCCAAAGGCCAATACCATCATGAAAGAGTTTTAATTGTTTACTATCCCAGCTATGGAAAGATGTGAATTTGGAGAGGTTATGTGTGGAGAGTGTAGACAAAATACTAGCATTTTAAATTTATTTCACACGTTATTTGTGTTTTCTCTTGGGTCTCTGAGTTGAATAGGGGCCTCTGAGACCAAATTTTAAAAGGTAAAGAAAGACATCAGTGAAATTTTTATATCCTGTAAGCAGAGCCCAGTCTCCTGATAAGAGATGTACATTTCCACTAGATATTAATGGACATGTGTTTTAACAGAAAAAAAAAAAAAGAAGGCTTTTTCAGGTCTTGATAACAGTCTACTTGAACCATATTTCTTAGCCAACCATATTTTTGCTTGTACAGAGAAACAAGGTCTCTATTGCTGTTGGTTAGTACTGATTTTTTGCTATGTTGATAATCCCGTTACAAATTCACCTCTTTTTAGTATTTTGTAAACAGTATCGTAATGGTGTATTTCAAGCAAGAAGATTTCAAGAATTCTGATGACATTGCTGTGCAGCCAGTGTTTACAATGTGGACCTGTATCAAAATGAGGATTTATGATGGAATATGGGGTTCAAGGGCTTAATTATAAATTGTCAAAATGCTAGAGACAATGAAATAAATAGTCCATGGGGCTTCCCTCGTGGCTTGGTGGTGAAGGATCCGCCTGCCAATGCAGGAGGATTCAGTCCCTGATTCGGGAAGATTCTCATGCCTCAGAGCAACTAAGCCCATGCGCTGATTATTGCGCGTGTGCCCTAGAGCCTGTGCGTCACAACAGGAGAAACCATCGCAGTGAGAAGCCTGCACACTGCAGCTATCGAGGAACCCCTGTTTGCCACACTAGAAAAAAGCCCGAGCAATGAGGACCCAGCACAGCCAAAATAAAATATTCTTTTCAAAAGAAATTTTTTGTTCTTAAAGAGCTGAAAAGTGAAAGTGAAGTCGCTCAGTCGTGTCCGACTCTGCAACCTCGTGGACTGTAGCCCACCAGGCTCCTCCGTCCATGGGATTCTCTGGGCAAGAATACTGGAGTGGGTTGCCATTTCCTTCTCCAGGGGATCTTCCCGACCCAGGGATCGAACACAGGTCTTCCGCACTGCGGGTAGACACTTGAGCTGGCTTAACCCAAATGAGAAACAATTTAAATGTGACACTAGGGGAAGAGTTGAGAAAAACACAAGGAATGATAGTCAAAATTTGAAGATTTAAGAGAGTAAGGGTGGAAATAATGCCCAAAAGAGAAGCTTACAAAATGGGATCAGAAGTCTCAAGGTCCTCGGTTGTAAATAATATGCCTTTGTCTGTACTGTTTTATCGAAAGTAACTTATTGAAATTACTTTAATTTGAATACTGTGCAAACATTTCAGAAGGTTAGGAAACAAAGAGGATATATCAACCACAATTCTACCACCTTATCACAACAGCTAGAATATTTTCATATTTCCTTCCCTATTTGCTAACTTTTCAAAATTACAGTTGTACACTTCCTACAGTGTTGTACATCTCCACATTGTACAGTCTTCATAGTTACGGTTTTCATAGACATGTCTTGCTTGTTTTGTTTCCTTCACTGATTTCTTTTCCTTGTCTTACAAATATATCAGATTTCTTTTAATTGAAATTTAGTTGATTTACAATGTTGTGTTAGTTTCTATGTATACAGCAAAGTGATTTAGTTATACAAATATGTGTATTCTTTTTCATATTGTTTTCCATTATGGTTTATTACAGGATATAAATATAGCTCCCTGTGCTAGCCTCAGATTTCTTCATCATAAAAAAGTATTCCTCATCTCTTTCTTTTAAATAGAAAAGTTCAACATATATATTGCCAAGTGGAAAAAAGTCAAGCTCAGAAAAAAAATGTGTATGGAATGCTCCTTGTTCCTTAGAAGTAAGACATCCACTTTGATTATAGCCAGTATAGAATTTTGAGGCTCCTCTAGATAGGAAGGGTTAAAATTCTACCAACAGTAAAGGTTTTGTGCTCTGTTTAGCAATTCTTGGGCAGCTTTCTCTTTCCCCTACAACACTTATCTTTCTCATTTGCTTCTTAATTTAGTGTTATTTCCATATTCTATCTAGGGAGCCAAACCTATAAAGTCACTGCCTCAACTTTATGATTCAACCTCTGTTAGGTACCCATTGCTAAAAGATAAACTGAAGCATATTAAAAACTTTAAGAGTTTATTTGAACAAAGATCAATTTCAATCGGGCAGTGCCAGAGTGCAAGTGGTTAGGAGCCCTCTGTGGACAGGAACTTAGGGAGAGAATTTTATGGAGGAAAGGCGGAAGCAAGGTAGGGAAATTATTGATGGGCTCTAACTACAAGCCTCGGTGGCTGTTTGTGATTGGTTGTCCTTATGTTTCGATTTTGTAATCTTGAGACATTCACAGGCATAAAGTGTGGTTTGCTTACATGGGCTGCCACGGCATTAGAGCCACCTCAGTCTGATGATCTCCCTGTTTAATTAGTTTAACACCATTTAGAGGACCCCAGGAAGGTTTGATATAGACCCCTTAGACCTGAGGCAGGACTTAGCCTTAAACTGTGTATTTACAAACTAAATTGCTTCCAGACTGCAGTCATTGCTCTGCCTTAGAGTCCTTTTAAGCCTCAGAATTAATCTCTACAAACATCTAGGGCATGAGAATAATTTGCACTTTAATTTTGTATCCCATTAGTATATATACTTAGGGGCTTCCCAGGCAGTGCTAGTGGTAAAGAACATGCCTGCCGATGCAAGAGATGTAAGAGACATGGGTCCGATCCCTGGGTTGGGAAGATCCCCTAGAGGAGGGTATGGCAACCCATCCCAGTATTCTTGCCTGGGGGATCCCTGGACAGAGGAGCCTGGCAGGCTACAGTCCCTGGGGTTGCAAAGAGTCGGACATGACTGAAATGACTAAGCATGCGTGCAGCATATACACATAGGTCAATATTTCTTGAAAAGCAGGTATGAGCCAAGTATTTTAATGAGATCCTCTACCACTTAGATTAATTATCATCAGTACTTGATAAAATCAACCAGGTGATCGCTTCACTTTTCTGAATTATTTTCCCAATTTCAGAACCTACTCTTTTAGAACATCCAAAGCCCTCGCTTTCTCCCCCTTTCCTCTCTTTTTAGCAATGCATATTTCAGCACTCAGAACACTGCCTAGTACGTAATAGGGATTTAACAAATTTATCAGGTGAGTGAATGTAAAGTATGAATTCTTATAAAGCACTTACTGAGATGCTATGCAGTGTTTCACATCAGACCTTCTTTAAATCCTATAATCTTGCAGAGCATGTATTATTATCCCCATATACAAAGGAAAAAAGAAAGATTCAGAGAATAAAGTGACTTTTTATTTTAAAGTTCACTTGTCCACTTGTGGTAGGTTGAATAATGGTCCCCCAGAGATATCCACATTCCAGTTCCCAGAACCTATGGATACACTGGGTTTCCCTGGTGGCTCAGACAGTAAATTCGGGAGACCTGGGTTCGATCCCTGAGTTGGTAAGATCCCCTGGAGGAGGGCAACCAATCCACTCCAATATTCTTGCCTGGAGACTCCCTATGGACAGAGGACAGAGGAGCCTGGCAGGCTACAGTCCATGGGGCTGCAAAGAGTCGGACATGACTGAGCGACTCAGCAAGCATGAAGACATTGCCTTACATGGTAAAGGTGACTTTGCAGAAGTATTACGTGGAGGATATTGAAATGGGAAGATTACCCTGGATTATTAGGAGAGGAGTGGTCAATGAATCACAAGGGTCCTTAAAGAGGGAGGCAGGAGAGTCAGCTAGATGGAAGGCAACATAATGATGGAAGCTGAGGGAGAACTAGAACCCATGATGTGATTTGAGACTGTGACCCAAGGAATGTGGGCAGCCTCTAGAAGCTGCGAAGGGTAAGCAAACAGACCCTCCCCTGCAGCCTGCAGAAGGAACACAGGCTTGATTTTGGCTTGTAAAACCCACTTTGGACTTCTAATGTTCAGAACGGTAAGATTATACATTTGTGATGTTTTAACACACTGTCTGCAGACATGTGTTACAGCACCTGTAGGAAGCTAGTACACTGCTCTAACTGGTCATCAAGGGGGCAGGACTCATAGCAGCAATATTACAGAGACCTCATCTTTTCTCACCCCACTCCTGCTGTGGGGCTGGTTCTTTGGCCTGAGATGAAATCTCACGCTGGTGCCATAACTTCTCCTATGTGAGAAAAGTCCCCAGTCACCTTAGCCCTTTAAATCATCTCCAGTAATAATTAAGGTGTCAGTTACAATGTAATTGTTAAAATTTTCTTTTTAGCTGTCCCTGGTCTTGGTTGCTGCTTGGGCTTTTCCCTAGCTGTGGAGAGCCGGGGCTACTCTGCTGTGCTGCAGTTCCTCACTGCGGTGGCCTCTCTTGTGTAGACCAGGCTCTAGGGCTTGCGGGCTTCAGTAGTTGCAGCGCACGGGCTCAGGACTTGCGCCTCCTGGACTCTCGGGCTCAGTAGTTGCCGTGCGTGGGCTTAGTTGCTCCACAATGTGGGAATCTTCCCAGACCAGGGGTCAAACCTGTGTCTCCTGCATTAGCAGGTGGATTCTTTACCACTGAGCTTCTAGGGAAGCCCTGTGTAATTTCATTTTTAAAACACAAACAAACCCTAAATTTTAAACACGAATCTTCTCTGTCTCCCCAGCCAGGACCTCTGGTGGGAACAAACCTGCCCTGGACACTGGCGCTCCTGACATCACTGCTTCTTTCCACATCAGACTTGCTCTAAATTCAGATGACTCCAAAAGTTGCAGTGGTGAGAGGAAGCAAAGGAAAAGACAGGAAGGGTCTTATTTGACCAGCCCTGGTCTGATTTCAGTTTCGTCCGACCTGGTAAGTTTTCTGAGGATGATTTTCTCTTTGGTGGTTTTCTTGGAGATGAAGAAAGAAAGATGGATTTCTTTCTTCCAGGCTGAAAATCCTTTCCCTGCCATTCCCTTGTTGGTGGTAGATGTGTATCGTCTGGCTGATCGTTTAGTAACTCCTCCCTCTACCCCTCTGACGCTCAGTACCACTTTGGCCCTTGTTCTTCCAAGGCAGACCCCTGGGGTGGGACCCCAAGGTCTCCAGGCAAGGTCTTTCTACTAGGGCTCCCATCTGGACCTGGGCAGACACCAGCAGATCCTTGGACCTCCAGGAGTGCACTGACACAGTGACAGCAGCCCCTTCTACCGCCCCAGGCTGCTTCCGCCGCCTCTCCTCTTGAGCCGTCTGTTTCACTGACAAATGCAGTCCTCTGAGCAAACATCATGGCTCTCCCGCCCCCTCCTTCCGGTCCACATCACACACACGTCTTCCTCTCTGGCACGAGGGCTGGGACTCACAGTGCCTGGCAGTTCTCCAAAGAGATGCTCCAATCTTCAAGTTCTCCTCTCTGACTGTTAACTTTTGGGTTTTGTAAGTGGTAACAGAGTTCCAGCTACCTGGAAATTTGAAAGCAAAATCGATACTTTGCCTTGCTGCCATTTTAATTAATTTGCCCGTCATTTTTTCACAACCAAGGAAAACAAGTCAAATCAGGTTGCAATGGGAGATTAAAATAAATCGATCATGGTGTGTAATTCTGCTTCCCCAAATAAACGAAGCCTTGACTTTGTCCAGTAATAGGTTTCTAGCCACTGTAACTGCTTCCTCAGGGGTAGAGCTGTCATTTGATTCTTACCTGACTTGAACAAAAACTTTACCCTGCTGACATCTGACCGCAAGTTATGACTTTTGAGGTTGTGACAAACATATGCTGCTTTTCTACCACAACAGCTAATTGAAACTAGGTGGCTTTTTCTAATATTGAGTGTTTTCCCTCTTTAAATATCTCTATGGATTTTCTTTGAATTTTTGCCAACCTGTCTTTCTGAAGACAGATTCCCTTGAATCCTTTTTAAAGTAAACTTCTTTTCTATCCTGGGCTTCCCTGGTACCTCAGCTGGTAAAGAATCCGCCTCCAATGCAGGAGACCCTGGTTTGATTTCTGGGTCAGGAAGATCCCCTAGAGAAGGGAATAGCTGCCCACTCCAGTGTTATGGCCTGGAGAATTCCATGGACAGAGGAACCTGGCAGGCTACAGTCCCCGGGATTGCAAAGATTTGGAGATGAAACTTCTTTTCTGTCCTAAATGCTTTTGACTCTGAATCTTCTTTTCTCAAATCCACATGGGCTGTCCATGCAGCCTACATGGTGGGCACCTATCATCTTGGACACTGTCTCGTGTCAGCCAGAATTGAGACTGACATCACTCCACGGTCATGTCTTGGCCCACGAGTCGAGTACGAGACTGGGAGTCATAACTGGACATTGTGGAGTAAAAGTGCCTGAGCTTCTTTACTCTCTCTAATTGTGTTTAGACTTTCATCTCTCCTGGAGCTGGACAAAGTGGGAGTTGTCATCAATGCCTCCACTTCCTTTAGGTGACCTAAGAGCTTCATTGCACACACACCTTTGCTCTTAGAGCTATGGGCTGGAGGGAGTAGGGCGCCTTCAGGATGATGTACAGTTAGAGGAACCCAGAGGGAACCCTCCCCTGATGGCAGGGTCACCCACTGGTGACTTAGTTAGTGTGGGTACCATGTTATTTTCCAGGCCAAAGCTTCACCACTGCTTCTAACCATTTCCCATCAGTACTGCCATCTTTCAGGTTGGGCATCTCCCCCATGCTCTCCAACATGTCTCCTGTTGAACTTCCTGTCTCAGTACTGGCTGTGTCCTCCGAGACCCACCACTTGGCACCAAGTCCTGATGCCCCTGGTGCTGCTGGCGGTGTCTTGCCCACCTCCATCAGATTGGTTGTACCTCCACCCGTCTCCACCAGACTGGCCTGACCTAAGGGTCTGTGAGCCGGCAAGTCACTAGCAGCATTAACATTAGCATAGTAGCCTGAGCAAGGTGACCAGCGTGACACCTTACCTGTGCTCATGCCTCTCATTCTCATTACCTTGTTTTTTTTTTTATGTGCTTTTAGAATTAGTGGTGTGCTGAGGCCTGTGGAGACCTGAGTACTCACAGCCTGGTGCGGGGAGCAGACTTGCAAACAGATGACTGCCATCCGTGTGATAAAACAGTCAGGTTCATTTGTAAAAACTGATGGTAGTCTTAGCGTGGTCTCCTACCCAGATGAAGGCACTCCTACCCAGATGAAGGCTCAGTTCTTTGGCTCATTCAATGTGAGGTTCTAAAAGTGGAACAGGTGCCGTGATGGTTATGACTGTGTATGTGTGTGCACACTCACCACCCATCTCCTGGGCCTTCTTAAAGCGTTCCATCCTGTCTGTGATGCCAAGGATAAGGTCACACCCACAGGATTTAGACAGAATCATAAGCCTAGGTCCCATTTCTACCAGGTGGCCTGGGGAAAGCCATGTAAATACTCTGAGTTTCGGTTTCCTCATCCTTGAAACCAAAATTGGGTCTTGCCTCAGGGGGTTGTTGTGAGGATCAAGAGTTAATGTATATGACAAACGGAACACACAGGACTTGCAGTGACTCCAGGCAAGTTTGGGGGTGTTTGTTTAGAGTAGGCTGCAGGCTGGCTCTCCGTGCTGGACTTGTAAATGCCTCGGGCTCTTGGAGAGCTGGGAAGAGCCCCGCTGTGCCTGCCATGGTGTCTCCTTGCACACCCCGGGTCCTGTACACACCTGGGCAGAACCTACCTGCTTTGCTGCTCAAGTTGCCAGGAATGTTGGCTGCTGCTGGGAAACTGAAATGAAGAAGGGGCAGCGTGCCAGGGAAAATAGGAAGCTGGCACATTTAGGGTGATAAAAGTGTTTTTGTTAGTTTAAGAGAGGCAGGGGGCTCATAGCAGTTATCTGAACAGAATTTGTTTGTGATGGCTCCAAGCTGCAGAGCTGGCAAGTGCTGGCACTAGGTGAAACTGAAGTGTTTTGAACCCAGAGGAAAATCCCGAAGGCTCCTGATTATTGCTATAGTGCTAAAGTCTGCGGAATGGACCAATACTCAGGCCAGTTTAGAGCCTCGGCGGAGTTCAGAGATCCTGCCGAGATCCTGGGACTGGGTGTTGGGCTTGTGCTAAGATAAAACCAGGAGCTAGGGGAGCCCAGAGAGTGTCATGGCTGAGGCCTCTCCTCTCTCTGGTCTGCAGTGAACAAGCTGCGATACCTAATCAGGGGACCAGGGAAGAATTTCTCATGGCCCCAGGGATGAATTCCTAGACACGGGCTCTGTAACCCTGTGCTGCCTAGTTCTGCAATCCAGGGTCAAAGCCCTCTGTGGGCTGATGCAGTCTAGCCCTCTCTCAACCTCACATCAATCCTCTTGGCTACATACACTTCACTCTTTGAAATTCCCTTATCTTGCAGGTGCCCTTCTGTATCCCTGTAACTTAGCCCCTGCTTGACATCCCCTTTCCGACAGCCGGAACCTGTCACCTTTCTTATTTGTGACCTGGGGATGGGGCGGAAGCTGGAACATCTCAGTATTCTCAGGTGGAACTGATACTCCCTCCCTCTTGGGTTTCCTGGGGTTTTTCCTGGATACAAACCTGCTTAATAACCTTTGCTGCAACCCCATCTAGGCATCTGTCTCCCCCAGTGAGGCTGAAGGCAGAGCCTGTGTCCCCTTGGTTTT
This sequence comes from Neotragus pygmaeus, assembly GCA_006410875.1. Taxonomy (NCBI): domain Eukaryota; kingdom Metazoa; phylum Chordata; class Mammalia; order Artiodactyla; family Bovidae; genus Neotragus; species Neotragus pygmaeus. The sequence continues at coordinate 625,649 of SJYV01031758.1, read as the reverse complement.
CCTTATATCTTCAATAAATTAAATCTCTAATGTGCTCATGTGCTCAGTTGCTCAGTCATGGCCAACTCTTTGTGACCCCATGTACTGTAGCCTGCCAGGCTCCTATGTCCATGGGATATTCCAGTCAAGAATACTGGGGTGGGTTGCCATTCCTTCTCCAGGGAAATCTCTGATATATTAAATAAATTAAATTCATGACACATTAAGCCTCTGAAGTATCCTGAAGCTCCAATACTTTGGCCACCTGATGTGAAGAGCCAACTCATTCATCGGAAAAGCCCCTGATGGTGGTAAAGTTTGAGGGCGAGAGGAGAAGGGGGCAGCAGAGAATGAGACTGTTGGAAGGCATCACTGACTCAATGGACATGAGTTTGAGTGAATTCTGGGACATAGTGAAGGACAGGGAAGTCTGGTGAACTGCAGTCTATGGGTTGCAAAGAGTTGGATGCAACTTAGCGACCGAACAACAATAACAAGAATCCTGATAAACAGTGAGACATATGGATAGACTTTTATCATTTTTTCTATATGGCTATCCAGTTCTCCCTCAAATTGGAAATTCACAACTCCAGCTCATCCTCATTGATATACCATACCCCTCGACTCATTACAAAAGGATATTTATTTAGCAAACTGATTCTAACGTCTATATGAAAGAAAAAATGTATAGACTAGTTTCCCAGTCCCAAGCATTTCTGCCAATAAAGAACATCAAAGGAGGACTTCAGTTCAATTCAGTTCAGTCGCTCAGTCATGTCCGACTCTTTGCGACCCCATGAATTGCAGCACGCCAGGCCTCCCTGTCCATCACCAACTCCCGGAGTTCACTCAAACTCATGTCTATCAAGTCGGTCATGCCATCCAGCCATTTCATACTCTCCTGCCTCCAATCCCTCCCAGCATCACAGTCAATTCCAGTGAGTCAACTCTTCACATGAGGTGGCCAAAGTATTGGAGTTTCAGCTTTAGCATCATTCCTTCCAAAGAACACCCAGGGCCAATCTCCTTCAGAATGGACTGGTTGGATCTTCTTGCAGTCCAAGGGACTCTCAAGAGTCTTCTCCAACACCACAAGTCAAAAGCATCGATTCTTCAGCACTCAGCTTTCTTCACAGTCCAACTCTCACATCCATACATGACTACTGGAAAAACCATAGCCTTATTAATTATCAAAATGAAATGAAAAATTATAGCATGTGAAACCATATGATACTAACATTGGCCAAGAACTAGAGATCAAAGAACTTAAAAACAAACCAAAACAGCCCTGCATAGTTGAAAATTAGGTTTTTGAGGAAGATAATATTGTAAATGTTTGAGAGAAGGATAGGTAACATTTATTAACTTTTATCAAGATAACTAGCTATCCTTTTATACAGAAATTTTCTTCCTGATGTTTTTTGTGTGTGTGCATATGAACTTGGGCAAACTTTGGAAGATAGTGAGGGACAGGAAGGTCTGGAGTGCTGTAGTCCATGGGGTTGCAAAGAGTTGGACACAACTTAATGACTGAACAACATTTTTAACGATAGAGTCAGAGGCAATTTAGGGCTTTTCCTTTTGGTCCAGAGACTTACTGGTTTAAGATATGAGACTCCTTTTAGAGGGTCACTAGAATAAATTAGAAGGGTCTTAGGTGGCTTACAATATAAACAATTTTTTGATGATGATACATGATGTAAGAGTGAACACATAACTATGATTGATTGACTGGAATGGAGTAGAGAATGAGCTTGCTGGGCATGTTTGGTAGTAATCACAGTTACACTCTGATAAGCTCTTGACAAAACAAGTGCTTATCTTGGCAATAACCAGCTCTCTACCTGTGCTAAGTGCTCAGGGGAGCACTGCCCATCCCAGGAACTCCAGATACAAGTGCCCTATGTCCCCTGGTAGGAAGCAGCTACTCCTTACCTTTATTTTATGTTTAAATTTATTCACTTATTTGGCTGTGCCAGACCTTAGTTGAAGCACGTGGAATCTTCCACATTCATGGTGGCATGAGGGATCTTTTTTGGTCGTGGCAAGTGAACTCTTTGTTGCAGCATGTGGGATCTAGTTCTTGGACCAGGGATCACACTATGGCCTCTTGCTTTGGGAGAGCAGAGTCTTAGCTACAGGACCACCAGGGAAGTCCCTGCCCCTTAGCTTTAGGGGGCCAACCATTGGTCTGGCTGGGAATGCAGCTGGATGGGTATATCCGTGCAGCCACCTTCTCACTTCCCTATTCCTACTCCCAGCTCTCTGGGTCAGGGGCAGGAGGAGGCAACAATAAAAGACACTTGAGTTTTATTGAAACTCTTGCTGTAAATGTGTGCTCTTTATACTAAGTCTAACCCACAGAAACAAAAGCTAGACACAGTATAGTGAAACTGCACAAGTTAGAGGATACAGAGAAAACCTTGAAAGGGTGTAGATAGAAGGAGAGAAAGGAAAGAGGCTGATGATAACTGGAGAAAAGCTTTGGAAAAGAGATTTTTTGGCTTGTTTTCTTGGTGTTTGTTTCTAAAGATAAGAGTGATTTGAGGCTGAGGGGAAGAGACTCTTTTTTAAAAGGCTTAAGATAGGGGAGTTCTGACAAAATGTGGTCCACTGGAGAAGGGAAGGGAAAACCACTTCAGTATTCTTGCCTTGAGAACCCCAAAAACAGTATGAAAGGCAAAAAAAAAAAAAAAAAAAGGACACTGAAAGATGAACTCCCCAGGTCAGTAGGTGCCCAATATGCTACTGGAGATGAGTGGAGAAATAACTCCAGAAAGTATGAAGAGATAGAGCCAAAGCAAAAACAACACAGTTGTGGATGTGACTGCTGATAGAAACAAGGTCCAATGCTGTAAAGAGTACTATTGCCGAGGAACCTGAATCAAGGCAAATTGGAAGTGGTCAAACAGGAGATGGCAAGAATGAACGTCGACATTTTAGGAATCAGCGAACTAAAATGGACTGGAATGGGTGAATTTAACTCAGATGACCATTATACTACTGTAAGAAAGAATCTCTTAGAAGAAATGGAGTAGCCATCATGGTCAACAAGAGTCAGAAATGCAGTACTTGGATGCAATCTCAAAAACAACAGAATGATCTCTGTTCGTTTCCAAGGCAAACCATTCAATATCACAGTTATCCAAGTCTATGCCCCAACTAGTAACACTGAAGAAGCTGAAGTTGAATGGTTCTATGAAGACCTACAAGACTTTTTAGAACTAACACCCAAAAAAGATGTCCTTTTCATTGTAGGGGACTGGAATGCAAAAGTAGGAAGTCAAGAAACACCTGGAGTAAGGGCAAATTTGGCCTTGGAGTACAGAATGAAGCAGGGCAAAGGCTACTAGAATTTTGCCAAGAGAACGCACTGGTCATAGCAAACACCCTCTTCCAACAACACAAGAGAAGGCTTTACACATGGACATCACTAGATGGTCAACACCAAAATCACATTGGTTATATTCTTTGCAGCCAAAGATGAAGAAGCTCTGTACAGTCAGCAAAAACAAGACCAGGAGCTGACTGTGGCTCAGATCATGAACTCCTTATTGCCAAATTCAGACTTAAATTGAAGAAAGTAGGGAAAACCACTAGACCATTCAGGTATGACCTAAATCAAATCCCTTATGATGATACAGTGGAAGTGAGAAATAGATTTAATGGACTAGATCTGATAGACAGAGTGCCTGATGCACTCTGGATGAAGGTTCATGACATTGTACAGGAGATACGGATCAAGACTATCCCCAAGAAAAAAAAAATGCCAAAAAGCAAAATGGCTGTCTGAGGAGGCCTTAGAAATAGCTGTGAAAAGAAGAGAAGTGAAAAGCAAAGGAGGAAAGGAAAGAGAAACCCATTTGAATGCAGAGTTCCAAAGAATAACAAGGAGAGATAAGAAAGCTTTCCTCAATGATCAATGCAAAGAAATAGAAGGAAACAACAGAATGGGAAAGATGAGAGATCTCCTCAAGAAAATTAGAGATACCAAGGGAACATTTCATGCAAAGATCGGCTCGATAAAGGACAGTAATGGCATGGACCTAACAGAAACAGAAGATATTAAGAAAAGGTGGCAAGAATACACAGAATTATACAAAAAAGATCTTCATGACCCAGATAACCACGATGGTGTGATCACTCACCTAGAGCCAGACATCCTGGAATGTGAAGTCAAGTGGGCCTTAGGAAACATCACTACGAACAAAGCTAGTGGAGGTGATGGAATTCCAGTTGAGCTATTTCAAATCTTAAAAGAGGATGCTATGAAAGTGCTGCATTCAATATGCCAGCAGATTGGGAAAACTCAGCAGTGGCCATAGGACTGGAAAAGGTCAGTTTTCATTCCAATCCTAAAGAAAGGCAATTCCAAAGAATGCTCAGACTGCTGCACAATTGCACACATCTCACATGCTAGCAAAGTAATGCTCAAAATTCTCCAAGCCAGGCTTCAGCAATATGTTAANTGGGCAAATTACTGGAGTTTCAGCTTTAGCATCATTCCTTCCAAAGAAATCCCAGGGTTGATCTTCACAATGGACTGGTTGGATCTCCTTGCAGTCCAAAGGACTCTTTTTACTATTCTGTTTATTAATTATTTAATCAATTTAAATAAACAACTTAGGGTCTTAAGTGAAACATAGAATTGGAGACACTGAGGTCACAGATCCACCAAAAACCCTTATTTTAATTTTTATGCTTAACTAAAATAACAGGAACTATACCATTACTAAACCATTGGTAACATTTTTATACATATTAAGTAATAATTCCCTAGAAATGTCTCAGAATCTGCCTCCCTTGCAGTTTAAGCAAGAAGCTTGTGTGAACATTTATATGCATGCCTAAAAGTATTTTGTTTTCCTTGTCTGATTTTATGACTTGAAATTGGTGGTTCTCGTCATCAGCTCCCACCTTGTCCCCAGAGAAACTCACTTAAATGCATGCCTTAACTCTCCTCCTTCTCAGAAATGGGGGATGTGGTTAAAATACCAGGGTTTACTTTCCTTGCCTTGTTTCAGTTTTTGAAATTGTATTTATTCATTATCTTTGGTTGCACTGGGTCTTTGTCACTGCCTGCTGGTTTTCACTAGTTGTGGCGAGCGGGGCCTCCTCTCTGCTTGTGGTGCACGGGCCTCTCATTGTGGTGGCTTCTCTTCTCGCGGAGCACAGGCTCTAGGGTGTGCGGGCTTCAGTGTTTGTGGCGTACTGGCTCAGTTGCCCCAGGGCATGTGGAATCTTCCCAGAGCAGGGATTGCAGCCGTGTCCTCTGCAGTGGCTGGCAGATTCTTAGCCACTGACCACCAGAGAACACCCTGTCATTTTTAATCTCTCCCCAGGAAGCATTGTAAATACCTTTACTCCTGACCTGCTATATGGACTATAATTCTTTTTTTTCTCTCCCACCCTTCCCCCAACCTCAATCATATCCAAAGAAGTGACATCTGATAATCTGGCTGCTGAGGAGATGTGTAAAGAAACAAATAATGCACCCAAGTACCAAAACTTGGCAAAAGAAGAATGCATCAGTAGGATGTAATTAATTATCTTATTTGGGGAACAAGATATAGATTTCCTAACAAAAGTTCATCCGGTGGGTGAATGAATGAATAAATTTGTAAAGATAGAAACAAGATGAATAAAAGGCAGGGTGAACTTGGGCTTGAAGAACAAGAATAATGACTGCTTTTATTTGGTTCAGGGCAGGAAGAACTACAAAGGCATGAGCCTGTTTGGGGTAGATGATATCATGTTTACAAGTGACAAAGAGAAAACACACCTGTTTTTTAACTTTGCCATTCTATCAAGGTTAATGATCGACACAGTGCAAAACATGGGGACCAGGAAATGGAAGCCCAAGGTAGGGGAAGGAATGGGGGAAAAAAAAACAACACACCTGTTTTGAATAAGTTCATATCCTGGTTCAGTCAAATTGCAGGTAAATGGACTAGAATGCCTGTCAGTCATCTCTGAGGAATTATGAAAAACAGGAAGTATGGAAAAGCTCAAGGTAAGAAAACACTGCTCTAGACCCAGGCAGCCTGGGCCAGGGCCCCCATCCCCAGGCCTCTGGCTTCAGCCTTCCAGCCTCAGCTTACTAGTAAGTGCCTTCTGTATCCCCTTTCACACCCCAGGCCCCAAGGACCCAGACCTGGGGAGGGAGCTGCCTCCCTCCTGGTGAAAGTCTTGCCACTGCCCAGCTCTCAGGCATGCTGGCCAAGTATGGCTGGGCTCCTGCAGGCCTCTGCCCACCGTGGGGTCAGCATCCTCCAAGGCCTGTGGGCCCCCAGGTGCTGCCTGCCTCCCCCAGGGAGCTTCTCAGCCCCCGTGTTGGCCTGGGACACTGCCTGGGCAGTCCATGCTGGCCAAGGCAGCCAGCCGGTGCCACCTGTTCCTGTTCCACCAGCCCCAGGCCTTGGCAGCTCCTCCCTGACACCCTGCCTCCACCCTCTGATTGAGCTCTGCATGTTCCACTAACCCATTGTAGGTGGCAGGTGGAGGAGCCCAGCTTTGGCTGCCTTGGAGGGCAGAACACTAAGCTGACCATGGTGGGCCTGCCATGCTCGCCCCAGTAAAAGTAATTCCAACCTCAAAAAAAAAGAAAGAAAGAAAGAAAGAAAACACTGCCCTAATTGTCAAAAAAGGAAAGGCAGTAGAATCAGGACTTAACTTGGCAGCCCAGTGGTTAGGACTTCATCTTTTAATGCAGGGGGTCTGGATTAGATTCTGGGTCAGGGAGCTAAAATCCTACATACCTTTTGGCTAAAAAAACAAAACATAATCAAAAGCAATATTATAATAAATAAAGACAAAAAAAAAAAAGGAAAGAAGGTGGAATCTAGAAACTCTCTAGGGAATTAAGTGAATGTTTTGTGAATTCTTAGTCAAGCAAGTAGAAATTCACCAAGAGCCAGCAGTGGCTCGTTGTAAATCATACCCAGGAATCTTTTATTTCCCCTTCCAATGGGACTATTGGTCGATCAGATTGGGGGTATGTATGTAGCAGGTATGGTATATCTGGACTGTAAAGAGACATTAAATTTATAAAATGAAGAAATGCTGAAACGAGCTAGGAGAGAGATTAATCTGTGACTTTTTAAAAGACGGAATCTAAAACATTATTGATTGAAGAATGGGTGACAGACTGGAAGAAATCTTCTAAATACATTCTGAAAAGCTTTGATCTTTAAGAGTCATGTTCAGTGTTCATATCAGTGACTCAGATTCACACTATATGTCTTAATCAAATTTGAGATTTATGGAAAGACAAATGATAGTTTGATGGTAGAATTAGGGCCCAAAATAATTCGAGCAAGGTGGAACAGCTGCCTGATGTCATCAAGATGGAATATCATGGATGGAAATGTACAGTCTTGCACTGATTGATGAGTATAGGAGACAATGGTATGAGAGAACGGTATGTCTGGCTATCAGTAAACTGAATTTAAACCTAAGAATCTTGTTGGAAGTATTTGTATCCAATAACCAGAAAATAATTAATGATGTTAAAAGAATAAGAGTATGGTATTTGGATGAAAAATAGTCTGTCTTTCATTTGCAGAGCAGACAATGTCTGGAGCACAGAGTTCAGTTTTGGGTGCTCAGGTTAAAAGGGACTTTGATACAGAGGAGGACATCCCAGAACAGACACTGGGACGTCCTAGGGCCCTGAAAACACCCTGCATGCTTGCATGCTAGGACATGTCAGTCGTGTCCAATTCTTTGCAACTCTGTGGACTGTAGCCCACCAGGCTCCTCTGTCCATGGGATTCTCCAGGCAAGAACGGGTTAGAGTGGGTTGCCATGCCCTTCTCCAGAGGATTTTTCTGACCCAGGAATCAAACTAGCAGGGGATTTTTGAAGGTCCTGGGAATGCTCAGCTTCTCAAGGAGAAGATCTGGGACTCCTGTGGTGGTCCAGTGGTTAAGGCTCCATGCTCCCAAGGCAGGGGGCCTAGGTTTGGTCCCTGGTCAGGGAACCAGCCCCTACATGCCACTACTAAGACCTGGCCCAGCTAAGAAAAAAAAAAAAAAGACTGCTTTTGCTTAACAAAATGAAATAAAGAAGAAGACCTATGGCAAAATGAAGAGTCCTTTTCATAAATCTGGGTAAGAAGATCAGGACTAGAGATGCATGAGAACATCAGTGTGGTCTTTCTGATGATGAGGGCTGTCTGGCATTGGAAAGAGGTGGTACGGTCCCTGTCACTAGAGCTATCAGAGCAATCAGGCTGAAGAACCCCTTGAGTGAGTGAAGTCACTCAGTCGTGTCTGACTCTTTGCGACCCTGTGGACTGTAGCCTGCCAGGCTCCTCTGTCCATGGGATTCTCCAGGCAAGGATACTGCAGTGGGTTGCCATTTCCTTCTCCAGGGGTCAGAACCGCTACAGACAGTGATTTCCTGGACTGAATAAGCATTGTTGTGCACAGTGGCCTCTAGGGGGCGCCAGGGCCAGGCCCTGTGGCCAGGGGTCCTCTCCCACACGGGCTAAGCAGGCACCAGCCACAGGGAGGAAGGCCGCAGAGGAGGCCGGAAGTGCGGACTTCCCGGTTCCAGGCCCTCTCCTCCTGCATGTTCTGTCCTCCAGCCCACTGTGGGATTGCCCCTTGGTGCCCATGAATGTCAGAGCAGGCGGTTCTGACAGTTTTGGTCACTGTGTATTTCTTGTCCCTGTAGCGTCTTCTTTGACCATGAGGACACCACTGGAGTTGGGACCAGAGCAAAAGTGAGCGGGAGCAGGAGGTCATGGGACAGCCGGGGCCACCATAGGGCAGAGCAGCTGGGATGGTGGTCTGTTGGCCTCAGGGACCAATATGGGGCAGCCATCGGCAGGCGGGACGGCTGACCACGAGCTGACAGAGCCTGATCGGTGTTAACGTGTGAGGGTGATGGTAATGGAAAGAATGAGACAGGAGGGAATTGCGAGGTAATTACTCCTTGACAGCCAGATAAGGACAATGAGATAATCCCCAGCAGTGGGGACAGTGATGAGTGCTCATGGGCTTTAAAGGCAGAGAGCCTCAGGGTTGAATCTTGGCACGGCCACTAGTCAACTGTGTGTCCACGGGCAGGTCATTTAACCCCTTGAGCCTCTCTTTCCTCTCTAGTCTGAAGGGCACAGTATACCAGCTCTCATGCTGTCAGAAAGAATAGTGGATTCTCAGGCCCGATGGCAAGCATGTGCCTGGCATGGAGGGAGTCTTTTGGTCTTATTTTGTTTTCCGATCTTGTCCTACAGCATGTGGGATCTTCGTTCCCCAACCAGGGATCAGACCCGTGCCCCCTGCAAAGGAAGCATGGAGTCTTAACCACTGGGCCACCAGGGAAGTCCACAGAGGGAATCTTGAAAGGAAGTTCATCTGGGCTCTTCTCCCTTCCCTGGCTTCTATGTTCTCCTCTTTTCTTTTTCATTTATTTTCTCAACTGTGATAGACTGGCCAAAGCCAGTGCCCTATTTCTAAGCAGGGTTGGGGCAAACAGTCCCATAGGAAAACCTGACAAGGACGGTGGGTGGGTCCAGGGTTGACAGCTCCATGGCTGGCGGATCAAGGCCACTAGTTTTCCTTCCAGGGCCATTAATTTAATAGAATATCTCCTTGTGCAAGAGATGAAATATCATCTCCAGAAAAATGGTGGTTGTACCTAACAAGCTCCCTACCCCTCAAGGAAGCTGCCCTGAGCTCCAGGGGTATTAGTTCACATGAGATTGGCCTGTGTTTCCTAGTCACATGGGCTTCCCAGGTGGCACAGTGATAAAGAATCTGCTTGCCAATACACGAGACACAAGTTTGATCCCTGGAGTAGGAAATGGCAACCCACTCTGGTATTCTTGCCTGGAGAATCCCATGGACAGAGGAGCCTGGTGGGCTACAGTCCATGGAGTCACAAAGATTCGAGCGTGACTGGGTGAGCACGCGCATATGCACATGGCAAGTCATGCTTAGACACTAACCATCTTCCTTGTGGCAGCAACCATTTAGGCCAAATTTCTTGCCCTTCCCTGTCCTCTCTCTTCTCAGACTAACCCCGTATTCCTTGCCCAGTGGACAGCAGCGCAACTACTCTGCTTTCCTCCACTCATGAACATTCTCTGTTTATATTGAGTTGGCCAAAAGGTTTGTTACATAAGATCTTATGGAAATCCCAAACAAACCTTTAGGCCAACTCAATATATTTAGGACGATCTTGGAAAAAATACACCCATGTTTTAAAGAAACAAAACCTTAAATCCAAATGGATGCATGGGAGTCAACCTTCCCAATGTGAGAAAACACATCACAACCACACTGGTATGTGCTGCAATTAACGATGGAGAGCTTCCTTTACACTCTATACAAGCCTTCTGTCTTCCATTTTCGGGGCACTCATAGGGCAAGACTACTTGTACATGAAGTCATAAAATTGCCCCCTGCAAAATGAGAAGGGTGTGGCGAGCTATATAGAAACAATGGAGAAAAGCAAAGAGAGAAGCTAACTAGATTCTAGGCGCTTAGCAGGTTTCTGGGGACCAGAGCATAGTCACTCTAGCCCTGGGGAGCACTAGTCAGCCTGACCCTGAGTGTCTGAAGGTGAGCCTGGGTCCTGGCTGAGGGCAGGCCTAGAAGTGCTGGTGGGTGGATATAGGTATATCACGTGCCACTGTTTGACCACCTTCTCTACAAGTCATAGATTTGACTATTGCCATGTCAATTGTTAGATGGTTTTTATTGTTGTTTTTTAACACACTTTTCTNCATGAATGTCAGAGCAGGCGGTTCTGACAGTTTTGGTCACTGTGTATTTCTTGTCCCTGTAGCGTCTTCTTTGACCATGAGGACACCACTGGAGTTGGGACCAGAGCAAAAGTGAGCGGGAGCAGGAGGTCATGGGACAGCCGGGGCCACCATAGGGCAGAGCAGCTGGGATGGTGGTCTGTTGGCCTCAGGGACCAATATGGGGCAGCCATCGGCAGGCGGGACGGCTGACCACGAGCTGACAGAGCCTGATCAGTGTTAACGTGTGAGGGTGATGGTAATGGAAAGAATGAGACAGGAGGGAATTGCGAGGTAATTACTCCTTGACAGCCAGATAAGGACAATGAGATAATCCCCAGCAGTGGGGACAGTGATGAGTGCTCATGGGCTTTAAAGGCAGAGAGCCTCAGGGTTGAATCTTGGCACGGCCACTAGTCAACTGTGTGTCCACGGGCAGGTCATTTAACCCCTTGAGCCTCTCTTTCCTCTCTAGTCTGAAGGGCACAGTATACCAGCTCTCATGCTGTCAGAAAGAATAGTGGATTCTCAGGCCCGATGGCAAGCATGTGCCTGGCATGGAGGGAGTCTTTTGGTCTTATTTTGTTTTCCGATCTTGTCCTACAGCATGTGGGATCTTCGTTCCCCAACCAGGGATCAGACCCGTGCCCCCTGCAAAGGAAGCATGGAGTCTTAACCACTGGGCCACCAGGGAAGTCCACAGAGGGAATCTTGAAAGGAAGTTCATCTGGGCTCTTCTCCCTTCCCTGGCTTCTATGTTCTCCTCTTTTCTTTTTCATTTATTTTCTCAACTGTGATAGACTGGCCAAAGCCAGTGCCCTATTTCTAAGCAGGGTTGGGGCAAACAGTCCCATAGGAAAACCTGACAAGGACGGTGGGTGGGTCCAGGGTTGACAGCTCCATGGCTGGCGGATCAAGGCCACTAGTTTTCCTTCCAGGGCCATTAATTTAATAGAATATCTCCTTGTGCAAGAGATGAAATATCATCTCCAGAAAAACGGTGGTTGTACCTAACAAGCTCCCTACCCCTCAAGGAAGCTGCCCTGAGCTCCAGGGGTATTAGTTCACATGAGATTGGCCTGTGTTTCCTAGTCACATGGGCTTCCCAGGTGGCACAGTGATAAAGAATCTGCTTGCCAATACACGAGACACAAGTTTGATCCCTGGAGTAGGAAATGGCAACCCACTCTGGTATTCTTGCCTGGAGAATCCCATGGACAGAGGAGCCTGGTGGGCTACAGTCCATGGAGTCACAAAGATTCGAGCGTGACTGGGTGAGCACGCGCATATGCACATGGCAAGTCATGCTTAGACACTAACCATCTTCCTTGTGGCAGCAACCATTTAGGCCAAATTTCTTGCCCTTCCCTGTCCTCTCTCTTCTCAGACTAACCCCGTATTCCTTGCCCAGTGGACAGCAGCGCAACTACTCTGCTTTCCTCCACTCATGAACATTCTCTGTTTATATTGAGTTGGCCAAAAGGTTTGTTACATAAGATCTTATGGAAATCCCAAACAAACCTTTAGGCCAACTCAATATATTTAGGACGATCTTGGAAAAAATACACCCATGTTTTAAAGAAACAAAACCTTAAATCCAAATGGATGCATGGGAGTCAACCTTCCCAATGTGAGAAAACACATCACAACCACACTGGTATGTGCTGCAATTAACGATGGAGAGCTTCCTTTACACTCTATACAAGCCTTCTGTCTTCCATTTTCGGGGCACTCATAGGGCAAGACTACTTGTACATGAAGTCATAAAATTGCCCCCTGCAAAATGAGAAGGGTGTGGCGAGCTATATAGAAACAATGGAGAAAAGCAAAGAGAGAAGCTAACTAGATTCTAGGCGCTTAGCAGGTTTCTGGGGACCAGAGCATAGTCACTCTAGCCCTGGGGAGCACTAGTCAGCCTGACCCTGAGTGTCTGAAGGTGAGCCTGGGTCCTGGCTGAGGGCAGGCCTAGAAGTGCTGGTGGGTGGATATAGGTATAGCACGTGCCACTGTTTGACCACCTTCTCTACAAGTCATAGATTTGACTATTGCCATGTCAATTGTTAGATGGTTTTTATTGTTGTTTTTTAACACACTTTTCTCTAGTGATTTTTTTTTTCTTTTAAAGAATGGATTTTGAAGAGAAAAAAAATTGGGGGCAGAGATGTATAGGATAGAAAATATTGATTAAATGCAAATGTAAGCTGTCTTGCTAACTGTTTTATAACTACAACAAACTAGTACAGAGAATGCCCTGTACAAGACAATAAAATTTCAAAGATCGAGCCATTCTCTTAGGCAGAACTGAAGATTTCGGTCTTGGGTATTTGGAATTTAGCCTGCAGTGCTTGTGTCCGGATGGATAACAGGGTGTGTGGGGCACAGTCCATGCTCTGAAGCAGATTTGAACAGAAAAATGGCCGCTTGGCACAGATAGAAGTAGATGAAGTGTTGGCTTCCTGTATCGTGTAATTACAGTTGTTCCTTCCCGTGATGCCGTGTCGGGGGGGAGGGGGCGGGGGGGCTGGACTTACTGTCAAACTCCTTGACATCATACTTCTTCCTCTAACCTGGCAACAGGAGCTTAGTGACCCTCCTACCCCCATGTCTCCTTAAATAGTTAAAAATGTATCTCTTTAGAGAAGGAACTCTAGCTTTCCCAAGCATGTCCTGTCTCCTCACTAGCTCAGCTTTGGGAGAGAAACCCTGCTTTCCTTCCAACACAGTCTCTGTTTGTTTGGGCATTTAAAAAAAAAATGTTTATTTATTTGGCTATATTGGGTCTTATTTATGGCATGCAGATTTTTAACTTGCAAATGTAGGATCTATTTCCCTGATCAGGGATCAAACCTGGGCCCCCTGCATTGGGAACGCAGAGTCTTAGCCATTGGACCACCAGGGAAGTCCATATAGTCCCTGCTTTTTGCTGAGCTGGTTGGGGAAGATTTCTGTTCTTTTTGCCTAAAGGAAGGGGAGTCTGAACACAGAGTATGGTGCACAATTGCTTCCTGAGCCTGGGGCAGCAAAAAGATGCCTGTGGGTAGAAGGGGGAAATTGACTTCACTGAAGCAGCACTAGAAAACCCTTTGAAACAGCTGAGGTGTGGACGGAGGTAGAATTTGTTAATTCCAAGTTTGATCATCATTCCTTTGTTCCGTGATTAGAAAATGTGGGTTGACCCTTTAATCACGGGGTTCCATAACTATCAGTGGAAATGCTTTTCATCTTGTTTTCCTGTTTACCACACCTCAGCTCAGCCGAGAGAAAACAGCCCATCGGTGACATTCATATTAACGTGGGTCAAAGAGACATGTGAGTAATGTTTGGCTCTAGCAAAGAATGTACAATAATGATGAGAGGGATGTGAGTAAATTATTCTGACAGTGACTCAGTCATTCCGCTGCCCCACATGAATCATTTGTAGAGGCCAAACAAGTATTAATACAGAGATGTGTCCCAAACACAGGGACAGATCTGACATTCTGTAATAGCTCTCTCTGTCAATGATGGTCCAAAACAGATGAGTTTTGGAACATGTAATTTTATTGCTGAAATCAATCAAGGCTGGCCTCGAGCCAGGGCTTAGAATAGCTGTTGCAACTGTCTGGCAGATGGAGAGATTGTTGCCTCAGGACTCCTGGGCTTGCCCTTCTGTTGGCCCAGACTCAAACCCAGTCCCCAACCCTCTATCTTCCACCCCAGCCCACGGATGCCAAATCCCTTCCCCACAGCACTGAGGGTCACAGCTCAGACTCAGCTTCACCACACCTGGGTGTGATGTAGCTTGGCCTCTCTCAGAAAGTAAATCAAACCTAACAAACCATTATTTTCCCATGGTCCACAGCACAGTCTGAGTCATAAAGGCCACCAGTCATTTCGAGAATGTTCTCGCTCTTTTGGGAAAGGATTTCAGGCTTGGTTACATGCTGACATCTGTCACTGCCCTTGCTGTGGGGCACTAGGAACCTCCTGGAAGTCTGGTGTCTTGTTAAGAGCACTGACCAAGGAGGCTGAAGTTAAAGGTTCTCACTGTAGTGGCGCCATGAATGGGCTGTGTGAGCCGGGGAGGACTCCACGTTTCTCTGGGCCTTATTCCTCCAACTATATTGGGCTCAATTTGGGCAGGAATTGGGGTCCTGCAGAGATGCTTCAGTTCAGTTCAATTCAGTCGCTCAGTCATGTCCGATTCTTTGCAACTCCATGAACTGCAGCACGCCAGGCCTCCCGTCCATCACCAACTCCCAGAGTTTACCCAAACTCATGTCCATTGAGTCGGTGATGCCATGCAACCATCTCATCCTCTGTCATCCCCTTCTCCTNCGTGCCCAACTCTTTGCGACCACATGAACTGCAGCCCACCAGGCTCCTCTGTCCATGGGATTTTCCAGGCAAGGATACTGGAGTGGTTTGCCATTTCCTTTTCCAGGGGATCTTCCCCACCCAGGGATCGAACCTGGGTTTCCTGCACTGCAGGCAGGTCCTTTACTGACTGAGCTACCAGGGAAGCCCTGGTAGAATATTCATTCCTTCTGTTATTAGAAAGTAAGAATTCCATGTTAGTCAAACAATAAATAGTAAAAATAGCATTCACAATTTATTAATATTCTCTCTTCATCCATTCATTCACATTCCTTTTTAGCCCTTTTGTAAGGAATCATAAACTCAGTTTCTGCATGGTGTGTGCTCACTCACTCAGTCACGTTTGACTCTTTGCGACCCCATGGACTGTAGCCTGCTAGGCTCCTCTGTCCATGGGATTTCCCAGGCAAGAATACTGAAGTAGGTTTCCATTTCCTTCTACAGGAGATCTTCCTGACCCAGGAATCAAACTCGTGTCTTCTGTGTCTCCTGCATTGGCAGCCAGATTCTTTACCACTGAACCACCTATGCATGGTACATAGAGGCTTAGTTATTAGTCTGACCATTTTTTAAATGCTCTCAGACAGTGATTCTGTCTTCACTGTCTTGGGTTGGCCAAAAAGTTAATTCTGGTTTTCCATACGATCTTATGGAAAAACCCAAATGAACATTTTGGCCAACCCAATACATCAGAATTATTGGAGGAGCTTTTTTAGAATATGCATATTTAAGTGTCATATTTAAGTGTCAAGTTGGTCTGGAATAGAGCCCAGTCTGTTTTCATAAAATGAGATTAGGAGTTTCCCAGGAGACAGTGAGGAATTGCTCTTAGATAACCATACACCAAATCCTTGGTGATTATTATCAGAATAATTTCAGACTTCTCAGTGTTCTTGTACCAGATAGTTGCCTTGTCTTGTTTCTCATTATTTGCACATCTAACCATGCAAGCTAGGTGCTTATTTCTGTTTGTTTAGTATCCACCTTCCCTCTTCCCCTCCTCACCTGGATCATAAGCATCTCATTTCCCTTCTGTTCCACATCATTCTGGGCAATAATGAAGAAGTGGAGCTCAGTTGTTTTCTATCAAGAGAGTAGTTTTTCAGATCCTGAGCATTGCTTGTCAGCTTCATACTCTGGAGGCCCTTATGGAATGTCCACTGTTTTATATCTTAGCTTATATAGTAGCAGTCACTGTTGGGGAAACTGAAATTGAAGATCCAGGGGTTCTTATCAAAAATAATGATTAAGGTATGAGTAGCGCAGCCATTGAGGGGCAAATTAATTTAGCTACATGGTCTCCATTATTAGTGGTGGACTAAGACATTGCTCATCCAAGAAGTGTACTGTTGTTGTTCTTTTTCACTGACACTGTAATTATCTGAGGCTTTTCATCAACTTCTGAAACATCTAAATACTTCCATGATGTATCATAGACTCTTGCAGTTACAGGGATTCTTTTGGCAGACAAGTGACATGAAGAAAGATAGGTCTCATCTCACTGCCTGGAACCCTGCCCTGTCCAACATGACATGAAATGTAGACAAACAACACCTGTGTCAGAGGCTGATTGCGAACAGGATTTGACTTCGACTGAATAAATGGGAAAGGAGGGGCAGTGAGTTCACTCATATAGGCTCCCTGCTCCTGCTATTTTTCTTACCTGTGGAGTTATAAAGCTTCCTTGGCTGAAATCACTTGTTCCATATTAACCACCTCTGTTCTCTGTTCGACTTCCCTGGTGGCTCAGCTGGTAAAGTGTCTGCCTACAATGTGGGAGACCCAGGTTCGATCCCTGGATCGGGAAGATCCTCTGGAGAAGGAAATGGCAACCTACTCCAGTACTCTTGCCTAGAAAATCCCATAGACAGAGGAGCTCTCTTCTCCTATACCTTCCTAAGGTTTTGCCTTTTGGACTACCATCTTACATTTCCAGGAGGGAACTATAGCTTGTCAGGGATGTAACTATAGCTGCTGTGTCAGGGATGCTCTGATTTTGCTCAGGATAAGCATAGTGATAGAATCTCAGATAAATGGTTCCTCACCATTGGTGCTCAAATTCCCTTGTTGGCACCAGCTCTATGAAGTATCCCAGTGTGTATTGTCAACTTGAGGCAGAATATTTGGCAAAGAATGTTTTGGTTCTCTGCTCCCAAGTTCTGGGCAAACAAAAGTTGTCCATCCTTTCAGGAGAGCCTAGCTTTATTTTCTTAAACTTGGTGAGTTTGATTTCTGCCATTGAAGCACTTGGTTCCCTACAGTTCTCTTCCATAGATTCCTTGGATCCTCAAATAATTTGAGTGTTGAAATTTCCTTCTGACTCCTCCACAGGGTGGTTCTTCTTCCTGCCATTCAATTTGACTGTGCCAGTGCTGGAGCCAGAGAGCCAAGGGACATAACAAGGTCAACAACTTAGGACCTGTTTACTCTTTGTAACCTACGGCAGTACAAATGGATTTAACTACATTTATTTTTGTGTATTTTAATACATTCACCTAAATAAGGTTGATGACTTAGAAGCATCATAAAATGCATAGTACATAAAAAACCATATCTCCATGTAAGCCCTACATTCCTAAAGGAGCCCCATGTGTGTGCTCCGTTGCTAGGTTGTCTCCTCTTTGTGACCCCATGGACTGTGGTCCACCAAACTCAGCCATAAA
Source organism: Neotragus pygmaeus (assembly GCA_006410875.1). NCBI lineage: Eukaryota > Metazoa > Chordata > Mammalia > Artiodactyla > Bovidae > Neotragus > Neotragus pygmaeus. The sequence goes on along the minus strand of SJYV01031758.1, from coordinate 607,898 downwards.
AACCCTCTAAAAGATGTACTTTTCCCACAGAGATCTGATGCTAAACAGGTTGTTTCACCAGGCTTCATCAGGAGTTTCCAGGCTGTCCTTTTACTTTGTCTAGGATTATATTCCACTATATTTTACTTGAATATGTGTCTCCATTTTAATTTTCTCTCATTATTATCATTTGCAGTAAGTTTCTAAGAGCCCATCATCTTTCCATCTGCTGATCTTGGATGATTTTACCAAGCAGTGCCATTCCCTCCTGCCTTCCTGTGTGTGTGTGTGTGTGTGTGTGTGTGTGTGTGTATGAGCGTGCACACACGCCTGCCTGCCTGTCTCAGGCTCTAGGTAAAGTCTTCATTATACATAGCTTTATTTTCAGAATAATTCCACACCTGAGTTAGGGAACCCCAAATCTCTCATCCCAAATCCTATGCTTTGTAAAGTGTTAGACTCTTGACTACTCATCTTTGTCCTAACTGCTCAGGCAGATGAAGTCTGTTTGAATGGAAAACCTTTTTAGAACATACATCAACATTTTAAAATGTCTGCCTAGGTTGCAGTGAAATTTTGAAAGAGAGTGCTCCATTTTATTGTCAGTTTTTTAAATAGATGTAGTCAAAAGCCATGTTGTTAGCCCAAATCAAATTTTCATTTACCATCAGTGTTACTCCAAACCTGAAAAACATTTTCCCTATGTGGGGGAAAGACCTGCAATGGTGAGAAATTCATCTGTAAGGAATGTGGTTTCCCCATGAAAGTGATATTTAATGCAGTTAGATGTGTGCAGTATGGTTAGAGGTAGTTTGGGCTTGTGTATATTTACTCTGTCTTTATCAGATAAACAAGTGAAAGTCCTTTACCTAACTGTTGTTTCCTGCACTAAAATCCACCTTATCACATGTTTGCTCTGGTTATTGTATGTAAAGAAGAGCATCCATCTTGATAATCCTCTCTTTTTGTTAGTATTCTTTCTGCCTTTTCCAAACAGGGATTGTGCTGTGAAACAGCTAATAAGATCATCACCACCACTATCATAAACACATAAACAAAGCAATGTACAGTGTGCTGAGCATTGGAATTCCAAAGAATTTTAACACAAATGGCTTTGCACCTAAGGAACTTGGAAGGAGACATCCTCATGCCACACTGTTTGTGCTTTCCAAAAGTAGTGGGAGAGAACAGCATACTCTGAGGGTAACATGTGAAGACTCATTTCCTTATCCTCTCAAACCTTAAAAAACATTATTTTCACAGTAACACTTCTGAATTGACTTAGATTTCAGCAAACTGAAAATTGGAGAGTGGAATTTAGTGGCAGGTTTGGTTTTTGAACAGGTGTTTGATTTTTGCTAATCTTGGCAGTGCTTTTGTAAATTTCCTACCCCAAATTCCTGTCTCATGGGCACACTCAGCCCATGAGAACTGAGGGATGGTTTGTGGCTCTGTGAATGACCAGCTGATAGAATTTGCCATCTTTGAGAGGGAGAAAAATTCAAGCTAGACAAGAATTTATGTGACAGGTAATTCTCATTTGAAATGTAATTGAATTTCTAAAGGCAAATTAGTTTCTTTCTGTGTCATTCACAGTAAATAGATACTTGTCACCTTTTTTTTCCTCTTCCATCTATTTAGCTCCTACTATCGATGGAAGAAATTAGTACTTCCTTGTAGTATTTTGAGTTTTATTTCTGTGCCTTTCCTTGGAGCCTTTGTCTCTCCTAACCCAGTGTTGGAGTGATGATAAGGGTAAGTATCCCTAGTGTTGTAGAAGATGTTTTAATGCAGGTTTGTGTGTGCTGTGCTCAATAGCTGACTGGTGTCCAACTCTTTGCAACCCCATGGACCAAAGACCACCAGACTCCTCTGTCCATGGGATTTCCCAGGCAGGAATACTGGAGTGGGTTTCCATTTCATCCTCCAGGGAATCTTCCAAACCCAAGGATCGAACCCATGTCTCCTGCATCTCCTGCTTTGGCAGGCAGGTTCTTTACTTATTACTGAGCCACCTGGGAAAACCTAATGTATATTTCCAACTGAGTAAATTGATCATTTTTTTCTTCTACTTTATAACTCCATGTTTAATATGTTATGAACCTTTTTATAAACAAAATGAAAAAAAGAGGAAAACCTATTTGGAAACATAGAAAAAGAGCAAAGTAATGGTCATTTTAAAGTGTCTGGTTAGATCACAATTTGGAAAGATCATATACTTTAAACCCTTGTGGCTTAGCTGGTAAAGAAACTGCCTGCAATGCAGGACACCTGGGTTCGATCCTTGGGTTGGGAAGATCCCCTGGAGAAGGGAAAGGCTACCCACTTCAGTATTCTGGCCTGGAGAATTCCATGGACTGTATAGTCCATGGGGTCGCAAAGAGTTGGACACGACTGAACGACTTCCACTGTCGCTATACTTTAAAACAAAAGTTTTGAACTTTGGATCTGTTGAGGGTAGGGAGACAGCCCTCCGTCTCCTTTTGAAATCTCATTTAGATGTGTGTGTCTCTCTGTGTACGTATGTGCATCTTCTGGTAAAAATGTCTGTAACTTTCACAGGCTTTTCAAAACTACTACCTTAAAATAGCTATTACCTTGTTTTAAGATCTACTCTTCATCATTTTAAAAACAACTCTCAACATTAGTTAACTCTTTAAATGCTTTTTTTGCAGCATAAAATCCTTTCTGCAATACATTTTATTTGTTTATTATCCATGCAAAATTCTGTTTCAGATTCTAGGAGGAATCTGGTTTAATAGCAAAGGATTTTTAACATAAATGAACTAGGTTTAGCTTTGATTTGTTTTGTATTTGGGAAAATGTGTATTTTAGTGCAGTCATTGATGTGTCATTACATAAACGCCATCATTCTTTACCAGGATTAGTTCTTCTCCATTCAGTGTCTGTGGTAAGCCTGGTCTTTTTAACCTCTGTAACAGAAGTAGAGTGAATCCTGACCTAACAGACTGAGTTATGTATTGTCTTCTGGGGAAGCAGTTAAACAAAGCACAGATTTTTGAATTGATATGTACTCACTCTGCTTTCAAGTTAAGATGGTAAGTACCCATGCTTTTTATGTATGTACTGCTGTTTTCAGAGAAGTATTGCCATTGACCTGGGTAAAAAGGACTACTCTGAAATTTTTAGGAGTTTAAGAATTAGGCCTAAAGTTAATAATCAGTGAAATAAGAGAGGTCACATTTTTAAGAAATGAAATCTCTAATGTTTAAAAACTAATAATATACACATTGGTTTATGGAACTGAAACAAGAGCAAGCATTATTTTGTGATTTGATCACAAATTAATTTTTGGCCTTAGTGATATGGCTTGGCCACAAACTTAAACGTTTTTTTTCCAATAAGAGTTTGTCAGTGTTTACTGTGTGCTTAGTACTAGTCTAGACTACATGCAGGATAATAAGAAAACCAAAAGCATGATGGTAGACTCCTGGAGCTAACTGTTCAGAGCAGAACAGCATCTAATACTGTCATTGCTTGACCCTTTGTTTTACTTTTATGTCTTTCTAAGTTTGTTTAGGGTACCTAACTAGACAGTTATACACCTTTGGAAAATACAAGTATCCCCAGGCATTATTTTTAAAATATTTCAGTAAAAATATAGGTTGTGCTTCTTCACCAAAGAATATTCTGTTCTGGAGAACTGAGCATTCCCAGTGGCTCAGAATTTGTCCCTCAAATTATATCTTCTCTGTCCCTCTCTCACCTGAACCATTTTGGTTTGAAAATTTTATGAAATAGATTATATCCTTACAGACATGTTTAAAAATAATGCACAATTCTGTTCATATGACATTCTGGAAAAGCCAAAACTATAGGAACTGGAAAGCAGATCAGTTGTTGCCAGAGGACAGGGGTGAAGAAGGGATTAACTACAGAGGGGCATAGAGGAATTTGTACGGGTCATAGAACTAACCTGTATCTTGATTGTGATGGGGATTAAGCGACCACATGTTTGTCCAAACTTGCAAAGCTGTATACTAAAACTTTAGAGTGAATTTTGCTGCATGTGAACTATATCTTTAATTTTTTTAAAGAGAAAAACATAGCCAAAGAACTTAAGAGCATTTCTTACAGACTTTCTTAAACCATATATAGAACAAAACTTAAGGTTCTTACAGAAAGTTAGGTCTATGCTTATAAGATTATTGTCCCCAGGAAACATACAGCTTATAGGAATGTTTGTGCCAACATTTCAGCTTTCTAAACATTATTTTAAAATCTCCTCTCTTGCTGTAGGAATTTACCTTTTAGTTACTACGACTCTCTCAAGCAATCCCCATGACTTTATAATCTGACCAGGGTTACTAGGGAGGGAGTTGTTGTTCAGTTGCTAAGTCGTGTCTGACTCTTTGTTATGCCATAGGCTGCAGCACACCAGGCTCCTCTGTCCTCCACTATTTTCCAGAGTTTGCTCAAATTCATGTCCATTGAGTCGGTGATACTATCTACCCATCTCATCCTCTGCCTCCCCCTTTTCCTTTTGCCTTCCATCTTTCCTGGCATCAGGGTCTTTTCCAGTGAGTTGGCTCTTCACATCAGGTAGCCAAAATATTGGAGCTTCAGCTTCAGCAACAATCCTTCTATGAATATTCAGGGTTGATTTCCAGTAGGATTGACTGGTTTGATCTCCTTGCAGTCCAAGAGACTCTCAAGAGTCTGCTCTAGCACCACAATTTGAGAGCATCGGTTCTTTGGCACTCTGCCTTCTTCACAGTCCAACTCTCACATCCATACATGAATACTGGAAAAACAATAGCTTTGACTGTACAGACCTTCTACTGGGGATATGGTACCCAAACAACCAAATTTAATATTTAGAACATATGAAAGAAGAGTAAATTGACCATGGGTTTGGGATTTCTGTATAAGCTAAGTTCATAGATATTATTTTACTTATAGTTTATTTATTTGATTATTTTCTGTTCTCATTAGTTTTCCAGAAACTGTTCTCATTAGTTTTCCAGAGTGGCTAGACAGGTAAGCTCTGAGTAGATATCTCATTACATACTGATATTTTATGGTATTTCTTGGTATTATAAGTATACTATATTGTCCTTTCATTATATTATTGAAATATGATAAAGAATTACAGAAGCTGAAATTTAAGAACAATTACTTCATACCTCTTTGTTTTGTCCCTCTGTCTTTCCATGAAACTTAATTACTCTATTATAATTATCTACCTTTAGCACTGACCAGATGTCAAACTAATGAAAGTTACAGAAAAAAAAGTGTAGTGTTTTAGTTTCTATAATATTTCTCCATTAAATGTGTATTTAAACCTCACTCTTTTTTTAAGGTTTCCCAAGTGGCTCAGGGGCTTCCCAGGTAGGTCAGATGGTCAAGAATCTGCCTGCCACTGCAGGATACCCAGGTTCAGTCTCTGGGTGGGGAAGATCTGCTGGAGGAGGGAATGGCAATCCACTCCAGTCTTCTTGCCTGGAGAATTCCATGGACAGAGGAACCTGGAAGGCTACAATCCCTGGGGTCACATAGAGTCAGACACGACTTTCAGGTGGCTCAATGGTAATGAACCCTCCTGCCGATGTAGGAGATGCGGGTTTGATCTCTGGGTCAGAAGATTCCCTGGAGAAGGAAATGGTAAACCACTCCAGTAGTCTTGCCTGGAAAACCAGAGGAACCTGGAGGTCTTAACAGTCCATGGAGTAGCAAAGAGTTGGACGTAACTGAACATACACACACTTAAAAAAAAAAAATCATTCCAATTTGCTTTAAGGGAGTGGTTTTGAGGAGAAAACTCAATATAGTTGTGTATCAAGTGAGGAAAAACACTGAAAGGAAAGTGTTAGAAGGAAAAGTTCTTGCCAGGGTCTCATTTGTTCCAAGCTACTTTTTCCTTGTTGACTCAAAAGAACAAATAGTAAAGGTGCTGAAGGACCTCACTTCTATTGGCCCATACTTATATACAGCAGAGACATGAAACACCAGCTCCAATCCAGGACCTTCAGTGGGTAGTTTGGGGCAAGTGTTATCCATAGAGCTGATATTGAAGTCCAAGGAAATCAGGGGGAAAACTAAAGGATCTAGTTGCTCTAGTACATTTCAGCCTTCTGGATTTAAAGAATGCGCCTACAATGCAGGGGACCCCAGTTCAATTCCTGGGTCAGGAAGATCCACTAAAGAAGGGATATTCTACCCACTCCAGTATTCTTGGACTTCCCTGGTGGCTCAGCTGGTAACGAATCTACCTGCACTGTGGGACACCTGGGTTCAATACCTAGGTTGGGAAGATCCTCTGGAGAAGGGAAAGGCTACCCACTCCAGTATTCTGGCCTGGAGAATTCCATGGACGGTATAGTCCATGGGGTCACAAAGAGCTGGACACAACTGAACAACTTTCACTTTCACCAAGCTCATCTACTACCTGTTAGAGATCACCATTTCTACATATTTGTTCTCCTTTAAGATGTATTAGCTGCTTAGTAAATTCTTTGTTCCTTTCATCTTTATTTACATCCCCATATTCTTTAAAAAATTCTGTATATGTACTAGATTTGCCTTCTCTGGGTCATAAAGTGAGATCATAGATGCAGGAATAAATATGGACCAATTCCTTTTCTTATGGAATTTAATCATTCAATCAAAAAATGAGTTTTAATTAATTAAAAATCATTTTGAATACCAGCTGTCCTAGGCTTTGAATGTCAGATACTCAGAAAATGAAGGTAACACAATCATTGCACTTGCACAGTAAGTCATGCATGCAGCTCACTTCTCAGAGCTTTAGTTTTCTTATCTGTCACAGGAGAAGTTATCTCACAAAGCTATTTGAAAGCTTAGCTAAGATAACGCATGTGAAAGCATTGTAAAATTGTCAAGTGTGGACGTGTTTGTTGTCATGTTTGGTTTAAAAATAGAAGTTGGGAGAATTTTAATACTGAAACCATTTAGATAACCCACTTACGAGACTCCGGGTAAAGTGAGAGAAACAATGCATGTCAAATGTGATTCATTCCCAGGACAGTGTCTTGAGATTGTATTGTTAGGAGCCTTGCAGTCTAGAAATTATTTCATTGGCATTTATGTGAAGTGTTATTGGAAATACCATAGCTTCTTTTGACATCACACATTACTATCAGCCTTTGTTAGCACTCATAGTGCATTTTTACTATATCTTATTAATAAGGATGTATTGAATGAACCCTATCGCAATGAGAAATCTATAAGATGCCATTTTGTAGTTGGTTTCTAGAGTGTCTTTATAGCAGTTACCCAGTGTTTCTATTTATTGTTTTTCCCTTCCCTCCCCCTTTTTGTTTCTGTTAGCTCTTTACAGGTAGGAATATTGTATGTCCCAGTTTTCCAGAGACAGCCCTAGGTTATGCCTGTTGTCCTAGCATCCCATCTCTTTATCATTTTAGCATTCTTAAAAATGTTCCAATCTGGACCATATGTTATATGGCGACCTTGGCTCAAGGCATAAGAGAAAATGAGGAAGGCACCAGAAGATTAGTGGAATTGTAAAGATCTGTGGCAACTGATCTCAGAGTGTGGACTTGGTCCAATAATATCATGAAATGCAACTTAGAGATTTAAGTCACTATATTGTGTCTGATTATCAGTTCATATCACAGGAGGGTTCTAGTGAGCTGTTAAGACTAGAGTGTGTGTTTGTTCACCCAGACTCCAAACAGCAGCTTTGGCACTTGGAAGGTTCTCACTCAGGTATGGCTTGTTGGAGCTTGAAGGCTGGCATTCCTTCTAAAGGCCCCTCAAGGTTTTTACTTCAGTGTGAACATATGCATTAAGATGGTATTGATCCAGTTTTTGACCATTATTCACCCACGGCAGCCAACCACTGGGGCTGTAAAACATGTCTACCGTCCCTTCCCCACCTGTATGGCTCTAGTGTTGTGATTAAAGATTCAGCTTAGAGGGATGGGCCCATGTTGCAGCCTCTCTGCCACAGCCTCCTCCCCTTTTAGAGTGAGAAAGTTGGAGTGAAAGGTCCAAAATAGAGAATTCTGCGAAGAGAAAGGTGCCACTTTGTGTGTCTACTTGCAATCCCTATTATAATGGAATGATACTCCTTGTCTCTTTCTGCCAGCATTAATAGGAATTTTTAAATAAAGGTCAAGGGAAGGGCTTCTTTGGTAGTGGTAAAGAATCCACCTGCCAATGGAAGAGACACAGGTTCAATCCCTGATCCGGGAAGGACCCATATGCCACAGAGCAACGAAACCCATGTGCTACAACTACTGAGCCTGTGCTCTAGAGTCTGGGAGCCGTAACTACTGAGCCACACGCCGCCACTGCTGAAGTCCATACACCCTAGGGCCCGTGCTCTGCAACAAGAGAAACCACCACAATGAGAAGCCAACACCCCACAGGTAGAGAGTAGCCCCCGCTTGCCATAACTAGAAAAAAAGCCTGTGCAGCATCAAAGATCCAGCACGGCCAAAAATAAAGAAATAAGTACTTTTTTTTTTTCAGAGATAGAAAAAAAGACAGCAGGAGATAGACAGCAGGACCTACTGTGTGTGTTTGTGTGTGTGTATATGTATATATATATATACATAGCACAGGGAACTATATGCAATATCTTGTGCTAACTTGTAATGGAAAAGAATTTGAAAAAGTACACCTGAAGCTAACACAACCTTGTAAATCAACTATACTTCAATTTTTAAAAAATAGATCAAGAGGATACTTTACTGTTTTAGTATATGCAATCCCAGGATCATCAAAGCATGGCAGTTTGATCAAGTTCACTGCAAATTTGCTAGTTTAAAAGCACATGCAAAGCAAATAAGAAATACAAATAGTAAACATCTTTGAAACCTTAAAAAATAATAACTACCTTTGAAACCTTAAGAAAAAAAAAGCACAACTCTGCCATTCTCTGTTGGCAGCAGTATTGGACTTTGGGGTTGGGCCCTGTGTTCATGAGGCCTGAAGAAATGTGTATGATTTAATTTTAAAGGGAAGGCGAGAATTCAAAAAATAAAGAAGAATCAGTGGACTGGATCCTTCTACCACTGCCCGATTTCCCTTTGTAGAGAGGCAGAAGTGCTACAGAGACCTCCCTTGAAACAGTGCTTCTCGCTTTAGTGTGGGGCTCTTGTTGAAATGCAGATTCTGGGCAGTGGGTCTGGGCGGAGGGCCTGAGATTCTGCGTTGTGGTGTTGGTGCTGCAGGACCCCGGGCCACTGCTTGTCTAGTGAATTGTTGGGAAATGAGTGCTCAGATGGGTTCAGACTCTGGAGGTCACTCTTGCACCACAGTGATGCAGAGCCCCTCCACTGTCAGGAGGTGCTGTGTTTTTAGTGGGAGGTTAGAGCAAGAGGAACTGTCTGGACACTTAGGGCTTAAATACTGTTCCCTCTCTCCTTTAAAAAACCTTAAGGTATCCCCTGCAGAGGCCCGATGTTCCCGCTAATGAGAAGAATAAAGAAATATATATTCCATGGGCTTGGAATTCCAGGAACTGGCTCCTTTTACATCTGTTAAGGGTTATGAGGAAAGGAGTGGGGAGCAACAGATTAAGAAAATAAATAGAAAATTAGAGGAAATTCAGAAAAGGAAAGTTCCATCCCCTCCTGCCTCTTTCATAGGTAAAAGCTGTGATGTGCCTTCCTCTCCTCACTTCTCTAAATAAAGACACAGACCTCTACTGCCTAGTTTGTTTGACTGTATTCTGGCTATTTAACTTCTGTTATTTTACAAAATGTCCTTCATTCACAAAAGAAGGATTTAGGTGGTTTTTTCGAAGCCCTTTCTGTTGTAAAGCATAGCAACTAAGAATTTTACTGTCATACGACACTGTATATAAGATATACACGTGTCTTTAACACTATGGTTGTATTTTTGTAAGTTCACGACTAAAATAAATGTTATTAGTACCTATAAATTTTGTATTTCCCCCTATATTCCTGGTTCTCTCTCTTTTAAAAAGTCTACTTTTGTTTCATAACTTCAGAAGTTTTTTTATGTTAACCTGTAATTGGTTGTATAAATTTCTGCTCCATAATGGTAATTTAAGGAATTTGGTCTCACTGTTCCAGCAATAGCTAGAACTTTCTTTGCTTTACCTGCATTCTCTCTTAATCATCTGCTTGTTTTGGGGGATGTGTGTGCATTAGGTACCTCTTCTGAGGGAGTGAAGGAGTATTTATTCCAGAAGGTACTTTGGGTCTAGCCATAACTGTGTTCTCTCAACATCATGACCCCTTCAGTCTTAGGACAGAAGTCTGGAATTTATTCTCATCTCTGTTCTGACTGATTGGTTACATACCAAGCCCCATATCATGTAGTAGTCAGGCATTTCTCATCCTCAGACTTCTGGATGAAAGAATTCATTTTTTCTATAAATTTACCCTCAGAGACAGTGTTGAGTTTTATGAAATATAAATCACTCTGAGCCAAGGATGAAGAATGATTGTAGAATTCCATATTGAGCAACTAAAACTGCTATATTAAATACAAACTTAGTGAAAACATATTAATTGTGTACAGAGAGTTTTAAATACATTGACTTGAGGGTGTGTTGTTGTACTGAAAACAATAAACTTAGGTCAGCATGGAGTCTAGTTTCATTGACCCTCCCACACAGTTTTGGTGAGAGTTTTAATTGGCACCTTTCTGCAGGGCAGCCTGACATTATCCATCAGAATGTGCAGGCTCATTCTTTTGTTCTCACAAATCCACTTCTTGGAATTGATTCACAGCAAATTATTGAATAAGTACACAAAGCCGTATGTAAAAATATGTTCCTTAAAGAGTTTATAATATGAAAAAATTAGAATCTGAATACTCAAAAATAAAGATCAAATGAAATATAGCATAAATATGAAAGAGGATGCTATGCAGGTATCAAAAGAAGAGATATATTAACAGGTGTGTGTGTGTGTGTCAAAAGAAGAGACATATTAACAGGTGTGTGTGTGTGTGTGTGTAAGTCACTCAGTCGTGTTTGACTCTGCAACCCCATACAGTCCATGGAATTCTCTGGGCTTGAATACTGGAGTGGGTAGCTGTTCCCTTCTCCAGGATATTAATCCTGGAGCCAGACATTCTGGAATGCTAAGTCAAGTAGGCCTTAGGAAGCATCACTACGAACAAAGCTAGTGGAGGTGATGAATTCCAGTTGAGCTATTTCAAATCCTGAAAGATGATGCTGTGAAAGTGCTGCACCCAATATGCCAGCAAATTTGGAAAACTCAGCAATGACCACAGGACTGGAAACAGGACTGGAAAAGGTCAGTTTTCATTCCAATCCCAAAGAAAGGCAGTGCCAAAGAATGCTCAAACTACCACACAATTGCATTCATTTCACACTCTAGTCAAGTAATGCTCAAAATTCTCCAAGCCAGGCTTCAGCAATACGTGAACCGTGAACTTCCAGATGTTCATTCTGGATTTCGAAAAGGCAGAGGAACCAGAGATCAAATTGCAAACATCCGCTGGATCATGGAAAAGGCAAGAGAGTTCCAGAAAAATATCTATTTTTGCTTTATTGACTATGCCAAAGCCTTTGACTGTGTGGATCACAATAAACTGTGGAAAATTCTGAAAGAGATGGGAATATCAGACCACCTGACTTCCCTCTTGAGAAACCTATATGCAGGTCAGGGTGAGAAGGCTGGCTTTTACTCCAGGAGAGGTGGAAAGTCATGGGAGAGTTTTGAGCAGAACACTATGGGTTTATGTTTAAAAGGGTTTCCCTCGCTGGCATGGTGAGAACTGACCCTCAGGGCAAGACGGCAGAGGCAGGAGGCTGGAAAAGACACCCGGGATGCCCAGGGGCCCCTGCGTGGTGGACTTGGAGGGACAGAGTCTGATGACGGAGATGAGGGCATGTCTTCAGACTGGAAGTGGGGTGAGGGAAAGGGAAGCCGAGGGTGACAGCTCATCTCCTGCAGGGACCTCCCAAGTGTGTGAGTTTCTGACCGCCTTGTCTTCTCCCTCTGTGTAGATGGAAGATCCACGGGGTGGGGAGCCTGTCTGGCATGCTCAGCACCCAGCTGTCTGGAGTAAAATATCATGCTTTTGTGCCAATAAAATAAATGGTTTGCCCAAATCATTGTTTTCTCAGGAGGAAAGTCCAGATCGTCCAACACCACATCCATAGCACCTGGCTGTAGATTCATTGCCTCCCTGCTTCACATCCTTGGTCCGTTTCCTTGCCTTTGTTTGAAACCTGGTGCATGGGGAAGTGAGAGCCTTGGAAGTGCTGGGGTTAGAAAGCACAGTTACAAATGATCGGGAATTAATTTCACAAGGAAAAGCCCTGAGTGCTCCTGATGTGAGAAAGGGCACTGAACTGGGCTGNGAAAGTCCAGATCGTCCAACACCACATCCATAGCACCTGGCTGTAGATTCATTGCCTCCCTGCTTCACATCCTTGGTCCATTTCCTTGCCTTTGTTTGAAACCTGGTGCATGGGGAAGTGAGAGCCTTGGAAGTGCTGGGGTTAGAAAGCACAGTTACAAATGATCGGGAATTAATTTCACAAGGAAAAGCCCTGAGTGCTCCTGATGTGAGAAAGGGCACTGAACTGGGCTGTACCCCAAAGAATCAGGAACATCACCTCTGTTCCCACCATCAGGACTGACGGGAACCGAGGACAAGTCTTCTGAACTCCTTGCTTTCATCACCACTTCACAAGGGAGGATGGTCTTGCCGAGCAGTTATTTGTGCTAATAATTCAAGAGGGAAGCAGGCATGTTTCTGAATTGCCTTACCAAGCTNACCATCAGGACTGACGGGAACCGAGGACAAGTCTTCTGAACTCCTTGCTTTCATCACCACTTCACAAGGGAGGACGGTCTTGCCGAGCAGTTATTTGTGCTAATAATTCAAGAGGGAAGCAGGCATGTTTCTGAATTGCCTTACCAAGCTACATTTTTCCTGTCCTGAATTTTCTCTCCTTCCTCGGAATCCATCCAGTAGCGCTGCCTGGAGAGACGCCGACAGCGGAGCTGGGTCCGGGAAGGTAGGACGAAGGAGCTGCCTGCAGTTTTCTGAGAAGGCATCTTGGTTTTCTCTCTCAATCTAGGTCATGGATGATTTCCACACCATTGCCAGACGCGAGCTTGGTTCTGTGTGTGAGGCAGCTGCATTTTGATCCTGTGTGATTCTTGCAGATTTGTTCATTGAAGTTGTTGGAGATCTCACAGAATCAATCAGATGAATCACTGCTCATTAATAAGGTCACCTTTTAAACTTGCTGAATGGACTGGTCTACCCTTCAGAGAGAAGGGATGGACTTATCTGACCAATTCTTAAATCATCCTCATGAGAGACTGAATATATCTCATGAGAGACAAACCAGGTGGTTCAGTAGTAAAGAACCTGTCTTCCAATGCAGGAGACGTAAGAGAAAAGGGTTCAATCCCTGGGTCAGGAAGATCCCCTGAAGTAGGAAATGACAACCCACTCTAATATTCTTCTGTGGGAAATCACATGGACAGAGGAGCCTGGTGGGCTACAGTCCATGGGGTTGCCAAGAGTCAGGCACGACTGAGCAAGCACACATTTGATTTCATTTTTATATCATTATTATAAGAGACTGAAGATATAAAGACAATGGCCATACCACATATAAAAATAGAGATTTTACCCACAGCCTGCCTCCACCTGCCTGGGAAACTGCCCCCTCTCTGCAATAAACAGCCCAGGAAGCCAGTCTGCTGTAAATCAGACTTTCTGGAAGCCAGATTGTCCTATCCCCATGACAATCCAAGAAGCCAAACAGCAAATTCTAGAGCAGTTGACCTCAAACGACCAGATTTCGATGAATAACTAACAGCTTTCTTATTTCTTGTCCTCTCTTCCAATTTAGGACCAATCAGAGGAAGCCAACTCTGTACGCTTAACCAATCACGTAGGACATCCGCTTGTAGTCAGCCTGCCTACAGGTTCCCCAGGCCAATAGCCTCCAATCAGGGCACACCTGAGCCCTTCCCTTTTTTCCACTTTAAAACTTTCCAGTCTGCCTTTGAGTCTTTGCCAAAATGCAGGTGACGCTGGCCCACTCCTTCACTGTAGCAAGTTTGGAACAAATAGCCTTGTTTTTCTCGTTTGGTTCGTCTTTTTCACCATTAACTGAGGACTAGGACTTCCCAGGTGGCACTAGTGGTAAAGAACACACCTGCCAACGCGGGTAGACAGATGCAGGTTTAGTCGCTGGGTTGGCAAGGTCCCCTGGAGAAGGGCTCACAACCCACTCCAGNGTTTGGTTCGTCTTTTTCACCATTAACTGAGGACTAGGACTTCCCAGGTGGCACTAGTGGTAAAGAACCCACCTGCCAACGCGGGTAGACAGATGCAGGTTTAGTCCCTGGGTTGGCAAGGTCCCCTGGAGAAGGGCTCACAACCCACTCCAGTATTCTTGCCTGGAGAATCCCATGGACAGAGGAGCCTGGCGGGCTCAGTCTCACAGAGTTGTATGCAACTGAGGCGACTTAGTATGCATGCAACGGAGGCCTAAAGAGGCTTAACTATACATGCATGCATGCGTAAAATGTGTACGTGTATATGCATGCACATACAGGCAACACAGAGTTAAATATTCTTTTAAAAGTTACATTTTCATTGGCAAATGACTGAATTTTAACTCCGGGATTCTTTGGCAAATATCTAGGTAAAAGTGTGCCTAAACATGATGCGGGCACTTCCCCAGAAACTACTGTATCCAAAATGTCATGGTTCTGGAATTTGCAGAGAGTTACGTTCAAAGTGTCACCTCCACTCCGTTGGAGAACAGTGGCCAGTCATCCGGAGCAGGCAGTGTCTGCCGGCTCCAAGCCCACGTTTGCATTAAGACAGTGAAACCAGGACAGGCCCCCAGCCAGCTTCAGGCTGGGGGGACCGCCAGTCCTGGTGGTCTTGGTGGTGCGGATCTTTATCTGTTCCTAGAAAGGGCTGTGACGTCCCCACAGGGGGACGGAAACACCAAAGGCCCNTCCAAGCCCACGTTTGCATTAAGACAGTGAAACCAGGACAGGCCCCCAGCCAGCTTCAGGTGCGGATCTTTATCTGTTCCTAGAAAGGGCTGTGACGTCCCCACAGGGGGACGAAAACACCAGAGGCCCCAGGTGTCACTGGAGGAGAAACCGAGAGGACCCCGGAGCCAGATGAGGAAGGAGAGGACTCTGGGGGGGGTGTCGTCACCGAGAGAGAGGGAAGAGTTAATCAACCTTGAAAACTGAGTTGAGCCCCCATGGGCTGAAAGAAATTAAGGTGACCTTCAAGTCAGTCAGTTATGGTCAAGTACAGAACATTTTGATTAAAAATTTAAATCTAACCCTGGCTGCTAAACCAACCAGATGGAGCATTATGACTTTCTGTGACTGGCCTTCTTAGACTAGAGTTGGGGTACAGGGGTGTCATATGATGGAGACACGGCCTCTCCCCTGAGTTCTGCTGCAACCTGAATCCCAGGGCTCTGAGGCAGAAAAGAAAGGAGATGCCCCTGGAGAATCGGAAATGTTTGGTGAGGGGTTTGATGTGGGCTTCCAAATGTATTTGCACCACCAGCCATCCGACAGCTGTCCTCATTCCAGCCGTCCCTCCTGCCCTTTTCCATCGCGAGAGGGATGGCCAACCTCACGGGAGCTCAAACCAGACGGCTTGCCACTCTCAGGTTATGAGCCAGTGTGTCCAGTTTGCTGGTAAGATTCCTTTCGGGCAGTTTAAACGCATGTTCAGCTACTGCATTTGAGTTTCCATCCTGCCATCCCAGGTGTGGCTTCTTTTATCATTAAATTATCATCGTTTCTGACATGCGTGTTAGTCGCTCAGTCATGTCCCGTGCTTTGTAACCCCGTGGATGGTAGCACACCAAGCTCCTCTGTCCATGGAATTCTCCAGGCAAGAATACTGGAGTGGGTTGCCACGCCCTACTCCAGGGGATCAAACCCAGGTCTCCTACACTGCAGGCGGATTCTTTACCGTCTGGGACACCAGGAAACCCATCATTATTTCTGCCTGAGTTCAAATCCTAACTCCATCCGTTACTGGATCTGCTTCCTCTGTGACTCTGTTCCCTCATGTAGAAAGAGGCAGTGTGAAGTGCATACTTGGTCGGGCTGATAAGAGGACTCAGTGAGCCCAGAGCTGGAGGGGTCCCTGGCTCATGGCAGGCACAGCAGATGTCCGAGCTATCCGTCACTCATCTGTCAGTGGGGACCGGAATCAAGGCACTCAGTGGGGGGTAGGCTCTGAGGGCTGCAGGCAGCTCCAAAGGCAGCCATCCCAGGAGGGAGAGAAGGAATATGGCAGAAATCATGAGCAAGTGAGAGAACTGTACTTGAAAAAAAATGAGATGCTCCTGGAGATTCAGAAATATTTGACGGAAAGGTTCTTGGCGATGCCGCTGGTGGGGCCAGAATTCGACCCTGGTGTTCCCGAAACCATAACCCCACTTTGGTTGTGTGGTTGGGGTGGCCTACCAGGCGGGGTGATGCCTTTTGAGTTTTGACTGTCAAGGAGGCCTGCTACCGGGTGGGCCAGCTCAGGAGGCCTAAGACCCAGCAGACTTCCTCCAGGTGAAGCTTCCATGAGGCCAGAGCCAGCTGCAGGATTTGTGGGGCCCAGTGGGCAATGAAAATGCAGGCCTCTTGGACTTCCCTGCCAGTCCAATGGGTTAAGACTCCGAGCTTCCACGGCAGAGGTGGGTACAGGTCAATCACTGGTCAGGTGTGGCCAAAAAAAAAAAAAAAAAAAAAAATCAAGCCTCTTGNATGAATATTCAGGACTGATTTCCTTTAGGATTGACTAGTTTGATCTCCTTGCAGTCCAAGGGACTCTCAGAAGTCTTCTCAAGGATCTATTGAACACCACAGTTCAAAAGCATCAATTCTTTGGTGCTTAGCTTCATTTATGGTGCAACTCTCACATCCATACATAACTACTGGAAAAACCATAGCTTTAACTAGATGGACCTATACAAGCTTTAGGGATGTTTTTCTCAAAGTGCCTCCCAAGATTGACAGAAGAGCTGTTAAAAGACTGGGACCATTAACAACATGCAGCCCAGTTTCCTAGATCTTGAACAACTCAAACAACAAGTTATTGAAGATTATAGAAAATGTAACTGTCATCTAATGTCCTAATTTCAACACAATCTTCTTGTTCATACATTTTTGAGTTGTAATGAGCAAAGGTTATACAATTGCACTGAAAATTTTTATATTGATGAAATAGGATATTTTCTTGTTTTGTAAATATCAGGATCCAGGGTAAGATTTAGTTTGAATGAAGAGAAAGAGTTCCTACTAGCAATGTCTGCACTCTCCTAGGGGAATGATCATTCCTACCTTACACTTCCTTTCCAACCAAGGCCACCCCACAAGAGGAGGACACCTATCTGGTGTGATTGAGGCCACCAGAAAGGTCCTTGCTATTGATGCAGTTTTCTTTACCAAGAGGTAAAGCCTCTTTTTTCCCTGGTGAGGCTGAATAGATATCATTACATGCTTCTGGATGGAATGTTCAGAGAAGTAGAAATTCACATGAGGTGGCAAAGACTGACATCAGAGCCTTTCCAGAGAGTAGGTTTTGGCTGCGGTGGCAGCTCCCAGGTACATAAAGGAGGTAAAAGGGGGAATCTGAAGGAAAATGGAAGCTGGAGTTTTTGGATTTCCTCAATGGTTTTGGCAAGAGAATTTTTGTTCTAACTCTAGAGAAAATAATTTGCTGATGATTGGGGTGGGAAGGCTCAGTATTTATAACATACCAACTATGAGCTCATAGTCATAGGGGACATTCTTACTTTAGATGTCTGAATCCTCACAACAACTTTGCAGGGTAGTTACTATTACTTCCAAATAATAGGTAAGGTAATTGAGATGTCGAGAGACTAAATACTTTGCTCCCAGTGGTCTACCTGGTAAAAGGCAAGACAGAATTGAAAAGCCTGGTCTTTCCTTCACATTCCACATCAGGGTAGAAGATCGAGCCTGTAGCCCTTTTTCCCTCTGTGGAACTAGGAGGAGAATGTGCTTCCATGACATTGGAGGTTTGTGAACACAGCCAAGATGATAGCCACCAGATGAAATTGGAGGATGCACTGTGGGAATGAGCATGTTGGCCCTGGAGTTTGCCCTTTGCAGGGAATCTCATGGCAGTCTGAGTTGAGTCATTCCTCCTGGTTTCAGCTGGAAGACGTGCAGATGAAGCTCCTAGCAAGGAAGAACTGAGGGGGAAAACGGGATGAATGAGAACCTCTGAACCTATCCTCCTGGAACTTTATATTTGTTACTGATTGACAATAGTCATAACAAGTCCTTGCCTCTGGCTGATTTTAGTTACTGATTTAACCAGGGCGTTGTAATGTGGCTGCAATTCTGTGCACAAGGCTTTTGAAGCTGTTAATTCCGTCTGCTGGCTTGGAGCTCCGGTGGGCAGAGGCTGTCCCATTCAGCACCCTCTCCAGCCCAGCACCTGACACACCAGCTCTCAAGAACAGTGACCGCCTGCAGAGATGGGCCCAGAAAAATGCACTGGAAAACAAAATCTCTATTAGTAATTTTGTTGTCGGACAACCAGGGCTGAGACTCACTCATCTAGTACCTAATAGGTGGTCAATTTATTTTTCTTGAGTAATTTAGTAAATTAAGATTGAATGTCACAGTGACCATGGAAATGCACCAGAGATCTCCTGCCAGCAGTGGGATAATTAACTGAGGGCCCCAGCTGTGGCCTTTTTGAATCCACCACAGTATTTGCACAAGGCCATGTGTCTTGTGGGCAGGCTTCCAGCCAAGAACAGAACATGGTGAGGGTACTCAAGTTACTCCATTGCTGTGAGACACATGGCTCCTCTAATGGGCAACTGGCTTGAGGACACCCTTCTTGCCTGTTATGGAGTGAACTGCATTCTCCCAAAGTTCATATATTGAAGTCCTAACCCTGGTACCTCAGAGTATGACTTTTAAGAGGTAATTAAGTTAAAATGGGAGAAGGCAATGGCATCCCACTCCAGTACTCTTGCCTGGAAACTCCCATGGATGGAGGAGCCTGGTAGGCTGCAGTCCATGGGGTCGCTGAGTCAGACACGACTGAGCGACTTCACTTTCACTTTTCACTTTTATGCACTGGAGAAGGAAATGGCAACCCACTCCAGTGTTCTTGCCTGCAGAATCCCAGGGATGACGGAGCCCAATGGGCTGTCGTCTGTGGGGTCGCACAGAGTCGGACACGACTGAAGCGACTTAGCAGCAGCAGCAGCAACAAGTTAAAATGGGGTTCCCCAGGTGGCTGCGTGGTAAAGAATCGGCCTGCCAATGCAGAAGATGTGGGTTTGATCTCTGGGTTTGGAAGATCCCCTGGAGAAGGCAGTGGCAACCCACTCCAGCATTCTTGCCTGGGAAATCTAATGGATAGAGGAGCCTGGTGGGCTGCAGTCCATGGGGTCAAAAGAGTTGGACACGACTTTGTGACTAAACAAAAACAAGTTAAAATGAAGTCATGATGGTGGACCTTAATCCAATATGACTGGTGTCCTTATCAGAAGGGGAGGTGAGGGGGATTTCCCAGGTGGTCCAGTGGCTAAGACTCTATTTTCCCAATACAAAGGGCCTAGGTTCGATCCCTGGTCAGGGAACTAGATCCCACATGCCACAGATAAAAGATCCTGCATGTTGCACCTAAGACCCAGTGCAAACAAACAAACAAATCTAAAAAAAAAAAAAGAAGAAGAAGAAGAAGAAGAGGATGTTATGATATAGACCTATACAGAGGGAAAATATAGACCCAGGGAGAAGACAGGTGTCCACAGGTCAAGAAGAAAGCCCTTGGAATAAAATCAATCCTGCCAATACCTTGATCTCAGAAACGTAGCCTCCAGAGCTATAGGGAAATTTCCATTCTTTAGGTCTCCCAGTCCGTGGTCCTTTGTTGTGGCAGCCCTAGGAACCTGATTTCAGTCTATCAGAAATGTTCTTAGAGCTCCTACAGTCTGAGACTTTCCTCCCCTGCCTCCCAGTGTGGTCTTTCCCTTCACAAGTGACAGCCCTGCTTTGGGGTCTGGAGTCTCTCTCCCATCTCCCCTGGCTCCCACTGTGCCTTTTCCCTCATGGGTGTTTCCCTCAATAAGTCTCCTGTATGTCTAAGCCCCTCTTGGCATCCACTTCTCAAAGGAACCGAGCTATCACAAATGTGATATGTAACATATTCCTGAGATTATTTTTAGACTTTTAAAAAATAATTATTTATTTACATTTGGCTGTGCTGGGTCTTCTTGCTGAGCAGGCTTTTGTGTAGTTGCAGCGAGCAGGGGCTACTCGTTGTGGTGGCTTCTCTTGTTGCAGAGTATGGGCTCTAGAGCGTGCAGGCTTTAGTAGCTGCAGCATGCGGGCTCAGTAGTTGTGGCTTCTGGGTTTTAAAGCACAGGCTCAGTACTTGTGGCACACAGGTTTAGTTGCTCTGCAGCATATGGAATCCTCCTGGATCAGGGTTCGAACCCATGTCTCCTGCCTTGGCAGTTGGATTCTTTACCACTGAGCCACCAGGGAAGCCCCTAAAATTTTAAAATATTTATTTGTTTGGCTGCACTGAGTCTTAATTGCAGCATGCAGTTTCTTCAATTTTCTATGTAGCCTTCAGGGTCTTTAGTTACTGCATGTGATCCCTCTGTTCCAGCATGTGGCATCTAGTTCCCTGACCAGGGATTGGACCTGAGCCCCTTGCTATTGGGAGTACTGAGTCTTAGCCACTGGATCATCAGGGAAGTCCTGACATTATTTTAAAATAAGCTCTAATAGTAAGTGACAGTTTTTTTCGGGGGAAAAAAAAAAAAGTATTTTGCACATCAGTCTCCCTTGCCAGTATAGACAGGTTTTTAATGCTCTGACCATGTTTTCTGCCATGGTCCTCTGGGCAACACAGCTGTCTTGGGGCTGCCTACTTCTGTCTGGGAAGGGAAGGGAGGGAAGTGACCCCCATCTCATAAGACTATAGCTGCCAGAGCTGGAAAGGACCTCAGAGATGATTGCTCAATTTCTGCCCCTTACCTCCATTTGGAGAGACCGAGCACCCACATGGTTAAGTGTCCTGGTGACTCACCAAGGTCACAGAGCTGACAAATGGCTCTTATTTACATTTCCATGAATGTGTTTTTTAGAAGTAAATAGATACTGTTATTTAAAATGACATGTTTGGATCACCTATGAGTTACTAGTCACTTCTACTGGTTACCTGTGGTCCTGTTGAAATTCTGACTCTTTTGTCTCACATGCAGTCAGAAGGAAGGATACATTTTCCCCTTTCACCAATACCTGGGGCTGTTTCTAGGTACAAGCTTCTGACAGCATGCGACGGGGTTGATTTTTTTATGAGCTGTCAGAGAAGATAAAGCCTAGCTCAGTAACTGAAGCCCACAGTGCACCCACATCAAATAGCAAGGCCTGCCTTGGGTTGGCAGCAAGCTGGATAGGGTCTGTCTGCCTCTTCCTCCATCTGTCCCCAGCAGATCTCATGTGGCATCGCCAGCAAGCTGGCCGAGCCTGCCCTCGTCAGCCTGGGGTTGAGGAGGGGGAGTGTGGGGCTAGAGCTATAGGGTAGAGGCTCTGTTTGAGTCCAAGGCCTCCCAACAGTCTTCTTTGTTCAAAATCAAGTTAATGGCTTGTGCTATTAATATGGGAATGAGTGAAAGTCACTCCATCNCAGATCTCATGTGGCATCGCCAGCAAGCTGGCCGAGCCTGCCCTCGTCAGCCTGGGGTTGAGGAGGGGGAGTGTGGGGCTAGAGCTATAGGGTAGAGGCTCTGTTTGAGTCCAAGGCCTCCCAACAGTCTTCTTTGTTCAAAATCAAGTTAATGGCTTGTGCTATTAATATGGGAATGAGTGAAAGTCACTCCATCGTGTCCACCTCTTTGCAACCCCATGGACTACACAGTCCATGGAATTCTCCAGGCCAGAATACTGGAGTGGGTAGCCTTTCCTTTCTCCAGGGGATCTTCCCAACCCAGATCTCCTACACTGCAGGCAGATTCTTTACTAGATGAGCCACAACGGAAGCCCAGCAATACTGGAGTGGGTAGCCTATCCCTTCTCCAGCAGATCTTCCCGACCCAGGAGTCAAACTAGGCTCTCTTGCATTGCAGGCGAATTCTTTACCAACTGAGCTACCAGGGATGCCCAAGTTGCTCAGTCTCATGTCCAACTCTTTGTGACCCCATGGACTGTGTCCATGGAATTCTCCAGGCCAGAATACTGGAGATCCCCTTCTCCAGGGGATCTTCCCAACCCAGGGATTGAACCCAGCTCTCCTGCATTGCAAGTGGATTCTTTACCAGCTGAGCAACAAGGAATGATCCTAATTGTTAGGGAAATGGAGCATCCTCTGCTTTCCCACACCTCTCTGAATCAGGAGGCCAATTTAGGGCTGACTTATAGCCTAGTGGCTCAGACGGTAAGGAGTCCACCTGCAGTGCAAGAGACCCAGGTTTGATCCCTGGGATCGGGAAAATCCCGTGGAGAAGGGAATCTTCTCCAACCCTTTCCAGTATTCTTGCCTGGAGAATTCTATTAGTAGAGGAGCCTAGTGGGATAAGGTCCATGGGGTCACAGAGTCAGACACAACTGAGCGACTAACACTGGAACAGGTGTAGCATAAGAAGGGCTTCCCTGGTGGCTCAGTGGTAGAGAGCCCATCTGCCAATGCAGGAGGTGAAGATTCGATCCCTGGGTTGGGAAGATCCTTTGGAGAAGGAAATGGCAACACATTCCATTATTCTGGCCTGAGAAATCCCATGGACAGAGGAGCCTAGTGGGCTACAGTCCATGGGGTCACAATCAGACATGACAGCGTCTGAGCACGCACGCACAGAGGATAAGAACACCTCACAATTCCTGAGTTCCAAGAAGCCCTAGGATCCAGAAAATTTCTTCTAGAACGCCAAAAATTTCTAAGGCAATGGTGAAGCAGAGCCTAATTCCCCAGGGAGGTAGCCCAGACACTGTTATAAAAGTTACTTATCAATAAAAAACAAAAACTGCAGGCAGGTGCTCACTTTGGCAGCACATATAGTAAGATTGGAACCATACAGAGAAGACTAGCCTGGCCCCTGCATGGATGACATGCAGATTCCTGAAGCGTTTTGTTTTTCTGTTTGTTTTTAAGCGGCCAGCCTGCAGGCTGTAGTTTTCTGGTTCAGTCTCTTTTTAAAGTGCATTAAAATATTATTCAACTTGCTGAGTTTTTTGGTGCCCTCTTAAATTTTACACCCAACGCAAGTCTCAGCTTTGAGATACCTACTGCTTTCTGTCCAGCATCTCCTTCTCCTTGGTACAAGGACACCCAATTTCTTTGGAAAATTACTCCTCTGTCTCTGTTCTTACTTGTGTGGTTTGGGTGGGATTGACCCCACTCCTATCCAGGAATAGGCTGTGATTGGCTTAAACCAGTCAATATAGCTCTTTCCCATGGGCTGGTTGGTTCAAAGGGAGGGCAATTAAGCTTGTCCAGGGACTTCCCTGGTGGTCCAGTTGTTAAATTTGAACCTTGATTGGGGAACTAAGATGCTGTATGCCACAGGGCCAAAAATATATACATATTTTTTAATATACATTAAAAAAGCCTTGCTCAGAAGGGGTGACCTTGGGAATTAAGCTGGGAATGCAGAACCACAGATACCTTCTCCTCCTTAGGTTTGTGGTGAAAGGATTTCTGGTCAGAGATTGCTGGGAAAGGAGCTTCCCTGGTGGCTCAGACAGTAAAGAATCTGCCTGCAATGCAGGAGACCTGAGTTTGATCCCTGGGTCAGGAAGATACTCTGGAGGAAGAAGTGGCTACCCACTCCAGGAAGAGCCTGATGGACTACAGTTCATGGGGTCACAGAGTCAAACACAACTGAACAATTAACACTGAAAGTAAGCTTGAAGCTCTGGGCCACTCTCTGGGTCCTTCTAAAAGGATGAATCCAGGGATAAATGCAAGTTCTGTGAGGTCTGCAGCTTATACAGTTTTGGTGATCTCTTTAAGAAAATGAACAATAATTATAAATACATAAGTACCTATGTGAATATTTAATTTGATAGAGAAAAGAAGACAAATAACAAGCTAGAGAGAATTGACAAATACCACAGGCATAACAAAATCCTGATAAACAGCATGACATTTTTATGAATGAATATTTGACATACCTCGAAAGTACTTTCCCCAAGTTTTAGGCTGTATACTATTTTATCACATCTTTATATTACATTAATTTAATAATATCAATTTTATAGAGAGGAAAAATAGGTATTCTTCCCTTTAGTATTAATTATTTAAATATTTTACTATTGATGGTTTGGAAAAGTTTGTTTCAGCATTGTAATTCATTAATGGTAGTGTTGTGGAACGTTTTTAGGATTGCTGTCAAATATGGAAAGCTTAAGCTTCACTAGCTTTGTGGTAGACCTACCTCTTTTTTATTTATTTGGCTGCTCTGGGTCTTAGTTGCAGGATCTTTGCTGCAACATACAAATGCTTAGTTGCAGCATGTGGGATCTAGTTCAATTCCCTGACTGAAGATCGAACCCAGGCCCCCTGCTTTAGGAGCACAGACTCTTAGCTGCTGAAGCACCAGGGAGGTTCCTAGACCTACCTCTTATCTTACTCTTTCCCCCAACACAAACTACATATTAGATGATGTCTTCCTGCCTCTTAAGATCTCTATAAGACTTAGTTCAAATTTCTATTCCAGACTTTATTAAAAAATACAGTGCCCTTCCCAAGACTTCTACAATTTCTGAGTAGGGTCTTATATACTCATGGTAGTGGTTTTAGGGGAGCCCAACATCTATTCTCCCTGTTTCTAGTAACAGTATTTTTGGCCTTTTCTTCCCCCTGTATTGGTGAAATACACAGTGAAATGGGTTGTTGTTGTTTAGTCACTAAGTTCATGTCCAACTCTTTTGTGATCCCATGGACTGTAACCTGCCAGGCCCCTCTGTCCATGGGATTTTCCAGGTTTGGAGCATCTGTCCCATATATAAAACCTCCTGGCGACCATCTTTGGTTCTGGAATGGGCATGGGCCTCAGTCAGAATTTATGATATTCAGTGAGTCTTTTGTTGAAACTATTGGGAAGGAGATGTTTGCTGCCTCCTAAGAAAGTTTTAGGTTTAAGTATTAAAAGTGTCCAAGTAATTGCAGGATTGTGTGAACTAGTTTGGAGAAAGGAAGAAAGCTGGGCTAAATTTAGCCTTTTTTGCTCCTTCGTAATATTTGGGAAAATATTACAATCTAATATGTTCGATTTTTATCTAACACCTTTGTTAGACAGATGGATGTCATAGTTACTACCAAAGGAAAGAAGACACCAAAAGGGAGCTGGGGAGAATGAGCAGAAGACTGAGTTTGATTCTCTTAGGTAGAAGACATACAGATTCTGGACATTTAAGAATAAATAATGGCCCCAGCCAAGGGTAGGACAAGCTAATCTCCTTATAACCAAAAGGGTTTTCATAAGCCTTAACCCAGTGACCTGTTTATTTTGAGTAACATTTAGTGTATAGAGTGTTTGAGTTGGGAGAACGCTTCTTAAAAGGCAGGGCTTAGAAATATTAGGATTTCAAATATTAGGATAAAAAATAAAGTTCATATTCAGTGGGAGCTTGGCTTGTTATTTTTATTAATTTGTTTCTCAAAGCTTCAGTGACACCAGGAATCCCCATATATAGATAGACAGATAGACAGAAAGAACTCATAACAGGATTAGTCTTTCACCCATTTGATCTCCCATGTGACTTGACTCATTCCGATCATGAGAGCCCTTTTTAAAGTCTATGCATCTCTCTCTTCCGGTAGACTTCAGGCTCCTTCAAAAGCTCTTTCTTATATTCCTTTTTCGCCAACAATGCCTGGCCAGATTTTGAGTCTCAATTCTTTCCCTGGCTGATTAAATATCCTTGGACAAATTATTTTAACCTTTATGAAAGGTCTCAGCACATGTTTCATGCAGAATATACGCTCTTCCCTCTGAGCGAATGAGGCTGAGGGGAAAAAAAATGATGATTCCCAGGAAACCATTAAGAATATGTGTGATAAGAATCCAAGAATTTTGCACGCTTGGCCCAAGCATCTTACTTGCAAATCTTTCTTCAGCTAAGAGAAAGCTATTGCTAGAACTCATCTTCCAAATCCAGGTTTTTCATGTTCGACAGGAGAACTGTAACCCATAGCAACTCCTCGCCATGATGGATAGAATGCTATACCAAAGGAACCATGTGGCTGGGCTTTATGCCCAGCTGATTAAATATTTGAGCAACTCATTTTATAATGTGACTTCACTAAGTGCATACTTATCACACCAAATCTATTGGCAATTAGAGGGCTCAGAATCTCCTTGAATGCAAAGGCACATCCTTCACTGCTTAAAATAGAAAAATCAGTAACCCTCTCCTGATGGATGCAAATAGAGATGTTGGGACATATGCCATTTTTTGATGACTCAGCCAGAGACAAGTCCCTGTCAATGGGACTCCTCCAAGGTTGCCCAAATGTTACATGACAAGCAGCTGTAAAGCATGATTTAGAACTTGTATTCTGGTGGTAAAACCGAGTGAGTGTGTAGCTAAGGTTGGGATTTACATTCATGTTAAGCTCCTGGCGAGCAATAACTGCCTTTTGAGTTGTCCATAGCTGCTTCACTTCCTCTGACGTCAATGAATTAGGCAGACTTCCTTCTAAACACATTAAAAAAAAAATAAAAGAATCTAATGAGTTAGAATTTTCCATTCACTTGAAGCATACTGAGTCATGACCAGAATTTTTTTTTTAGTAAATGGAATAGAATGCCATGGAATAGAAAACCTCAGCATCTTTCACACATAGTAAGAGTAGGAGTGTTCTATGTATGTCTTAGTTTCATGCATGAAATGCATTATTATATAAATGTGTTACTTATGGTGGGTCATAAGGAAAAATTGAAAGCTACTGGATTTGAGGGTGCAGGATCTTTGTTTCCCAACCAAGGATCAAACCTGGACCCCTTGTGGTGGAAGCTTGGAGTCTTCACCACTGGACCACCAGGGAAGTCCTAGGACTCTTGTTTTTAAGAGGACTTTACCATCATCATGGATCACTTTACCATCTTTGTTTTCATCTATTACCACAAATCTTTCAGTGAAAATTAAATACTGTCACAGCTCATTTTGGTAATGACATCCACTATTTGTTGGATACCTACTACATCCCTGACATTGTGGAAGTTGCTTCCCAGAACTTATTTGCAAGCTAAGTTTTAATATTCCTATTTTAGCACTTAGAAATCTAAGGTTTAAAGCTGATCATCGGGGACTTCTCTGTTGGTCCAGTGGCTAAGACTCTGCACTCCCAGTGCAGGAGCCCAGGTTTGACCCCTGGTCAATGGCACCCCACTCCAGTACTCTTGCCTGACAAATCCCATGGACGGAGAAGTCTGGTGGGCTGCAGTCCATGAGGTCGCTGAGGGTCAGACACGACTGAGGGACTTCACTTTCACTTTTCACTTTCATGCATTGGAGAAGGAAATGGCAACCCACTCCAGTGTTCTTGCCTGGAGAATCCCAGAGACAGGGGAGCCTGGTGGGCTGCCATCTATGGTCGCACAGAGTCGGACACGACTGAAGTGACTTAGCAGCAGCAGCAGCAGCAGCAGCAGCAGCAGGGTCCTAGATCCCCTACACCATAGCTAAGAGTTCTCGTGCTGGAAACAAAGATGGGAGATCCAGCATGCTGCAGCTAAGACCAGGTACAGCCAACTAGATAGATAATTTTCAAAAATTAAAAAAATAAAGCTGTTCATTTGGTGTGTCCACCATCACACCAATGGCAAATATTTCACTTTCGGNACCATAGCTAAGAGTTCTCGTGCTGGAAACAAAGATGGGAGATCCAGCATGCTGCAGCTAAGACCAGGTACAGCCAACTAGATAGATAATTTTCAAAAATTAAAAAAATAAAGCTGTTCATTTGGTGTGTCCACCATCACACCAATGGCAAATATTTCACTTTCGGACTCACCTTCTTTTCCTTATGCACATCATTTTAATGAAAAAATGATAAAAGTATAAAGTGCTCTAAAAATCTGTTAATTTGGGTTTAGAAGAGATCTGAACTCTTTGGACATGGTTGTTGGAGAATTTGCCCTGCACACACAAAGATCTGGGATAATACTGGGCAAGATAGAGGCAAAAGAATGGATAGCCAACTGCCCACACTTCCTTGAAACTGACTCAAATGATCTTAGGAAGATAAAAATAGAAGACACTGGGCATCAACTCTGAAGTCAGAGAAAGTGTACTCTATATGACCAGCTTGAAGGAATTTCTTATCACCCAGGACTGAATCACAGCTCTGTCTACTGAGAAAGTAGTACTAAGTCATGGAAAATCCTAGTAGCCTCCCCAGTCCCTGGCTTGCTGCTGCTAAGTCGCTTTAGTTGTGTCTGACTCTGTGCGACCCCATAAACGGCAGCCCACCAGGCTCCGCCATCCCTGGGATTCTCCAGGCAAGAACACTGGAATGGGTTGCCATTTCCTTCTCCAATGCATGAAAGTGAAAGTGAAGCCACTCAGTTGTGTCCGACTCTTTGCGACCCCATGGACTGCAGCCCAGCAGGCTCCTCCGTCCATGGGGTTTTCCAGGCAAGAGTACTGGAGTGGGGTGCCAACTTAGATATCCTTAATTTGGAGGGTTGATAAACTGCCATCTCTACCTCTAATCTCCTCTCTTCCTCCTCCTCCCAGATCTTCATTCAAGGCTTATCAACACAAGCAAAGAAATCTCAGGGTGGGTTTGCCTCTCCTGGGCTTTCTTTCTCTTAAAACACTTCCTTCTATTGGCTCCTTGTTTTCCCAACTCCTGTGTAATGTATTCCTTGCCCTAAAGGTCCACGATTTTAAGTACTCAGGGTCATTTCTGTCTTCCAGGTTAGACCCTGACCGAGTCACCATTCTCTGAATCCCAGTTATATTCAGCTGGAACTCCTTGCTTCGTGTCTGCATGCATACATGTTCAGTTGCTCAGTCACATCTAACTCTTTGAAACCCCATGGACTGCAGCCCACCAACTCCTCTGTCCACTGAATTTTCCCGGCAAGAATATTGGAGTGGGTTGCCACTTCCTACTCTGGGAATCTTGTTGACCCAGGGATCGAACCCGAGTCTCCTGCATCTACTGCATTGGCAGGAAGCTTCTTTACCACTGAGCCAGCTACGTGTTTGCCTGAAGATAAGTATGGCCGAGTAAATGGGTAAATAATAAAATGTCTGAGAAATTACCTACATGCAGGTGAGATGGAGAATGTAGGCTCTGGATCTCAGGTAACCTAGCTGTTAAGCAGCATCATGACTGCTCTCCAGGTCTGAACCTTTGATGATAGGCTCCCATCACCTCCTGGAGCATGGAATTAGCTGGACCTTGCTAAGCAGGGGAAGGAAGGAAGGAAGGAAGTGCTCCCCCACCACCTCCACTGCCATATACTTAATTCCTGTCTAATGACTGTACAGCAAATAAAGGTCTTGCCTGGCTGTAAAAAGGACAAAGATCCAAAATACTCAGGGGTTTCCAGCTAAAGCATATTCTTCACCTGGCCTTGGCAGTTGGTATCTTTAGATTTTATAGCAAATAAAATGGATTTGGAGATAAAACTCATAAATAAGAAAAACCTACCTATACTTATAACTTTATTTTTATTTTTGGCTGCACCATGTGGCATGTGGGATCTTGATTCCCAGACCAGGAATCGAGCCTGCACTCCCTGTGTTGGAAGCAGAGTCTTAGCCACTGAACCACTCCAGGTGAGTCCATAACTTTATAAAAGTAATATGATACCACAACTATGTGTGCATGCTAAATCATTTCAGTCATGTCTGACTCTTTGTGACTCTATGGACTGTAGCCCACTAGGCTCCTCTGGCCATGGGACTCTCCAGGTAAGAGTACTAGGGTGGGTTGCCATTTCCTTCTCCAGGGGATCTTGGCAGGTGGATTCTTTACCTTTAGCACCACCCGGGAAGCCCACCACAACTATAATGGAGAAATCCTTTAGCACCACCTGGGAAGCCCACCAAAACTATAATGGAGAAATAAAATAAATGTAACAATGATAAAATTTATTTCAACATTTAAATGGTAGGGAGCCACTTCACTAAAAGACAGTGAATTGATCAGATGGTTGTATGTATACCTAATAAATGAGTCAGGCTTTAATAGAATAAAACAGATAAGATATCATCCAAAATACAGGATATAAGGGAGAATAAAAGAGCAATAGTAGCTGGGGAAGTCACTGCAAGAGGAACTAGTATGAGGATACATATTAGCAGAACAAAGTCATTTATCTGTGATAAGAGAAAGTGGGAAGTAACCTTAGTTGAAGTAAGGATAACATGCCAAGATAAACTACATACTAACATAGTGCAGAAAAAGAGGAAGTGTGACATCATCCCCCTAACAGACTCAGACTTACTTAATGGACTCAGACTTATAAATATAGTATCAGTTGTTGGTTTTGTTATGAGATTAACTGAGGAGGAACTGGGTTTTATGGAAAACTTCCTATTTTTAAATCCTGCCACATGTTGAGTTTTTTTAAATTCCATCTCTAGTGCATGAGAGCAACTTTGGAGACCATATACTTCAGTAGTTGATGAAGGGTAAAAGGCAGACTGGAAGAAGAACCATCATTCAAGAGTAGACATTGAAGGTTATTAGTAGAGTAAGATGGAGAAGAACCCAGGCAATCCTAAATGTTTAATTGCAATACTAGGTTTCTTATCACTTCTAAAAAATTATAAATAAGTGATATCAAAATTGTGAATATTAAGAAAAAGTTTTACTAAGAAAATTCATGACATTTATATATAAACATATGTTAACATATAGCCATATTTTAATACAGAGTAGGAAATGGCAACCCACTCCAGTAATCTTGCCTGGAAAATCCCATTGATAGAGAGGAGCCTGGCATATTTTAATAACATTTGGATATAAATCTGTTTAAGAATATGCTGGAGGGAGTCTTAAATGTCTTTAGTTACATTTTTACATGAGATAGTCATAAATACAGACTAACACAGGTGTGTACAGTACCAAATCAGCAAGTGGACTGATTCTCCACAGTGATGAACAACTTTTGATATATTTCTGAACAAAACAAATTACTGATTTCCACAGTATTTATACTCATGAAAAAAAATCAGTTTCTGTTAAGATAAATCCAAACTGACTTCAAGTTACATGTAAAAATAGAGGTAGGTCCTGTGCATGCTTATTTGCTCAGTCATGTCTGACTTTTGCGACTCCATGGACCAGGCTCCTCTGTCCATGGATTTTTCAGGCAAAAATACTGGAGTGGGTAGGCATTTCCTCCTCCCAGGTTGGGATCCCTAGGAACCGAACCCATGTCTACTGTGTCTCCTGCATTGTAGGCAGATTCTTTACCCACTGAGCCACCTAGGAAACCCCAGGCTCATATAATGATTAAGAGGTTTTGCACTGTGTGGATGCCTGCTGGAACATTTAATAGTCATGCCAGACTTGGAAAAATTCTTCCTTATGTGAAACTATCAAATTGCAGGCCACTTAGGATTCCCAGTATATCCACCACGGGTGGACAGTGTTCCTATGTCACTGTGCTGACCAAAATCCCTCCTTCAAATTACCAAAATACCTCCTGAGATATGATATCATCCCATTAAGAACCACTGCTTAAGTCATGAAATGAGCTGTTCTATCAAGAGCTTGTCGCCCCTCCCCTCTCCAATGCCGGGGTGACCAGAGGGCCTGAACTGATGCCTGTTGTCCAGTGCACGGCTGATGTGGCTTTCCTGGGACATGGCCCAGCCGCTGTGTGTGGTACTGCATATAGAGCGAGCAGCACATAGTCCACCAACTGGGATGTGAGCCAGGGGGAGGGAGAAGGAGAGGTTTCTATCATATACCCCATCAGAGGATATGTCTTAACTCCTAAACTTTTACCATGAACATAACAACAGCTTATTCAGCAGGATTCCTCTTGCTGCTCCTCCCACTTCCAGTGATTGAAAGATTCAAGATCTCTGGAGGGTTGAATGCTGATTCATCATTTCCTCTGTCCAGGCCCTTGCTAGCCCATGTGATGGTGATGGTGATGCCATCCTATAAAGTACTCAAAGTCACCCTCAAGAAGCTTCAGTAGGAAAATGCCATAATATGCTGATTTTGTTGTAATAAATCCACAGATCTGTAGGGTCTACAGCGTGAATGTTCCCCTCCGCCACCCTCACTACTCAGTCAGCTCAAACCTTTGGGCAGCCCTGGATTTTTCAGTCTGTATGAATCAGGCCATGGCTCCTCCTGGTCACTGCTGATTGTAATCATTCTGACACTGAGTTAACTCAGCAAACGCCTATTAATCTCCTACTACGTGTAAGGCTCTATGCTCAGCCCTGAGAGGGAAACATAAAAGGGATTATTAAGACAGGGCCTCTTGAGGAACTCATAATTTAAGTTTGTGAAAAGAAAGTGTGCTGCGTATTTCCCTGGCTGCTGCTTTTGGATTAGTAACTTGAGGTAGATAACTTGCTGAAGTTTATTGCAGATGGTTTTCCAATAGGAATTCAACTGGTCTCCTACCAATATCTTAGTAATTGTGTGAGATATGAGGACTGGGAGAAAGAATCAATACCTTAGACATTTTAAAAACTGGGGCGTACATGACTTTCTCCTACATAAACATAATTGCTTTGGAATCTGCATCTTGCTAGAAACTGTAAACTCTTGCCTTGTAAGAGATTCAGTTTTATTTTGAGGCCAGTTGGAAGAGTCATTTTTTAGAGTCTGTTGAGCATTTTTTTTCTAGTGATTTCTGGTGAGCTGCTTTTATTTTTCAGCTGACAATGCACATTGGATGTGACCTTCTCAGGGAAAAACTGCAAGCTAAAAAAATTATATGCCTTTAATTAGTTATTTGACATAAATACAAAAATCATATTTTCCTTTAGGAGCACTTCAATTCTGTTCTCATGATTAAAGTGCACTAATAATGTCAAAGAACCACTCAGCAAGTTATAAGAGTTCAAGGACTAGAACAATACTGACTGGTTCCCATTCCAGACTCTAAATGATGTCATTTAAATTGGTGGAAAAAATAACATAACTTCAAGAAAAATGTATTGAATCAGGCAATACAAAGTTGACAAAAGGTACAAGAGATATATTTCAAATAACTTGCACATCATTATCATTTGCCCAAGATCATCAAAAAGAGAAATTGAAATTTTATGTAAATGTGCTACCATAGCATTGCATACCATGGAATGAAGGCAAGGTTTTTTGAAGCATATTCTTCACAAGTCTTGTTTTTGACAACTTGCATTACTAGCAGAATAGCTTCTCTCTTCCCAAATAAAAACTCTTTAAGGAACTCTGGAGGAAAATAATATTTAACGAGTTAACACAACTTAGAATTAAAAGTGCTTCCCAGGCAGCTCAGTGATAAAGAATCTGCCCGCCAATGCAATAGACGCAGGTTAGATCCCTGGGCTAGGAAGATCCCCTGGAGAAGAAAATGGCAATCCACTCCAATATTCTTGCCTGGGAAATCCCATGGCCAGAGGAGTCTGGCAGACTACAGTCCATGGGGTCGCAAAGAGTTGGCCATAATAGTTGCACCCTTATTAGCAACTAAACAACAAAAAAGCAGAATAAAAATGAAGTTATAAAATTATCAGTGATATGATTCACATTTTAAAGTTTGTTTTGTATTGACAGAATACCTTTACTTTTTGTTGCTGCTGGTTTCAAATTTCCAAGTTGATAAACATAGTAATTTTTCCTTCAGAAGAAATAATAGTATTTGGTTATTAATAAAGTTATGTTCCCATGTGTAACAAAGTAAGCCGATTTTTATGTACTGGGGTGGGTATTGGAGGATGAACATCTGTTGTTTTTCCCTGGCAACCCTGTGCTCTCTCTCCTGGCATAGCACCCCCTTTCTTGGAGGAACTGGCCCTCCCTCACTCCGTGAGGTTTTGGTCCCACGGCCAACAGTGGTACTCTTCCTTGGCCACGGTGATTGGCCCAGGGAACATCCTATGACGAGGCTGTGCCGGTCAGAGGTTTCCCTGGGAGTGGTGTCGCTCTTCTTTCCTCTGAGGTTATTAGGCTGGTTTAATATACACTGAAGATGCTGGCAGCCGTGGCCTCCACCCATGATTTTCTCCACTCCATGGAAGAAACTTGATCACTGCAGGAGAACCGGAGACGGACTGAGAGACAGAGAGACAGAGAGAACAGAGACAGGTTGCTGTGGTTAAGCATCTTCTGATGATCCAAGTTCCCATCCTGCTTGACAATACCCTGTGCACCCTTATTGCCAGCATATAGCACTCATTATCTCAACCTTGTTCCCAACTGCAAACAATATTAGTAATAGGAGTAGCAGTGAATACTTACTGAGCTTGTTTGGTTAAGCTGTGCTAAACTCTGTAGTCCCAGTGTCTTATTTTATTCTTAAAACCACTCCAGAATTATTACAGCCTAGCAGAAGTACTGCCTCTAGTTTAAAGTTGAGAAAACAGACACAGAGAAGTTAAGAAATGTGTCCAAGACTACATTTTCTAGAGACAGAGCTGACATTTGAAGTTAGGAAGTTGCACCCCACAGCCTCAGTGAGGTTTCCAAGATTCCGATATGAGAGATGCAGACACAGGAATTCACGCCTCCTCCTTGATGCCCTCCTGTATTACAGAGGTGATATTAAATTCCCTATTAGCTCAGCTTTATCTACCCTTATAGCCACTTCTCCAAGTGGTTAACATAAGAGGCAACACAGAGTGTAGTTAA
Organism: Neotragus pygmaeus; assembly: GCA_006410875.1. Classification (NCBI taxonomy): domain Eukaryota; kingdom Metazoa; phylum Chordata; class Mammalia; order Artiodactyla; family Bovidae; genus Neotragus; species Neotragus pygmaeus. The sequence continues at coordinate 573,131 of SJYV01031758.1, read as the reverse complement.
GAGTCTGGGTTCAAATTCTAGCTTGACCTCTTCTAGTGACCTGAGCTTTAGTTTCCTCATTTGTAAAATGGGCATAAAAATATAGTACCTCACTCTTGACGTTGTTGCATGCATTAACATGGTAATATATGGAAGGCATTTAGAAAAGGATCTGTCTCTTAGTATGTAAGTGTTAGTTGTTATCATCCTAATGTGCTCCAAATGTTTTTGATGTCCACGTTGCCTCTATGGGTGGAGTTTAAGGTTTGTGAACCCTGAGTCCCTTGTCCCTCTAGCATCCTCCAAAGAGGTTGATGATACATCACACAGTGTGTTAGAGGGAACACCGAGTAGGCATTTATGGATTAAATGCCTGTGGGTGAAGCCTGCTATTTTTTGACTCAGTGTCCTGTCTCATAAGCATTATTAAGGAGGCATAAGAAGAAAAAAAAAAAAGGGCTTCCCTAATAGCTCAGTTGGTTAAAGATTCCACCTGCAGTGTAGGAGACTCCAGTTAGATTCCTGGGTAGGGAAGATCCCCTGGAGAAGGGATAGGCTACCCACTCCAGTATGCTTGGGCTTCCCTTGTGGCTCAGCTGGTAAAAAATCCACCTGCAATGTGGGAGACTTGAGTTTGATCCCTGGGCTGGGAAATCCCCTGGAGAATGGAAAGAATACTTCAGTATTCTGGCCTGGTGAATGCCATGGACTACATAGTCCATGGGGTCAGAAAGAGTTGGACACCACTGAACGACTTTCACTTTCAAGGCAAAAATGCTCATTTGGAATTTTGCTTTTCATGCCCTATATTCACATTATCTGTGACAGTGGAAACCTACATTAAATGTTGCTGTGTTAGTCGCTCAGTTGTGTCCAACTCTTTGTGACTCCATGGACTGCAGCTTGCCAGGCTTCTCTGTCCATGGGATTTCCCAGCAAGAATACTGGAGTGGGAAGCCATGTCATTCTCCAGGGGATCTTCCTGACCCAGGGGTCAAACCCAGGTGTCATGCATTGCAGGCAGATTCTTTACCACTTGAGCCACCAGGGAAGCCTTATGTTTCTGCCCTATAAAATCAGAAGACGTGAAAATCAGGCACACTTTCTGGGAAGTTCCCCAGTCCTGGCTCAGCATTTGAAAACCTGACCTTCTTCCCAGCAACCATCCAACAGGTGGTGTCTTGGGGAGGACCAGGGAAGGGAGGGATCTGGAGAGGAAATATGAGCTCTGAGAAAACAGTCGTCTCTTTGAAAATATCACCAGCAGAATGAGGCGCGTCACATCCAGCTGACATTTTCATTTTATTGAAGAGATGCAAACAAAGGGTTGTGTAAGGGCTTCAGCATTTATTGAATCAGAGTTAATAGCCCTTGGGGCTTTACTTAGCAAAATCACAAAGATCACCAGGCTTACGTTACTAGAGTCATCTTGGAGATGAACAACTTCATCATTTGTCAGCTGGTGACATCCATTAGTAGGTAATTTATCTCTGCAAATTATGTGCATGAGCTTAAAGTGCCAATTTCAAATGAAAGAAAGAACAAAGCACTGGAGATGGATTCAGAACCTGGATCTTCTACCTGTACCTGTGTGACAATCCAGAGTCTTTTATGTAACACAGGTATAATGGGTGGATTGTGGCGAGAAGTTGAGATAATATATGGCAAGTACCTAAACTGTGCCTTGAAAACGTTTGGTGCTCAAAAAATAACTTCCTTGAAAGAGATGATGTCAAAAGGCAATGGGCAAAATGGCTGGGTTGAATGTTACCAGATTTTCATCCAGCAGTTACTTCCTAATCAAACAGATTTGGACCAGGCTATATCCAATTTAAAGATTCAGATGCGTGTGTGCATGCTAGCTAAGTTGCTTCAGGCTTGTCAGACTCTGTGCTGCCCTCTGGACTACAGACTGCCAGGTTCCTCTGTCCATGGGATTCTCTAGGCAAAAATACAGGAATGGATTGCCATGCCCTCCTCCAAGAGATCTTCCCAATCCAGGAAGACTGAACTCACATCTCTTATGTCTCCTACATTGGCAGGCAAGTTCCTTACCACTAGTGCCACCAGATACATTCTTTAAAAATGGAGCTTACCCCCTTAAAACTAACATTTGAATGGATGTTCAACTGGCCTCATTACTGATAAGTTTCTCTTTGTATTTTAACTGGTACCTTGTAAATATAGGACTTTTGAGTACAAGAAAAAGGTTTAAAATAGGAATAAAATGTGTGACAATACCTTCTTACCACATTCATGGCAGACATTATTGATCGATTACAGTTTTTCTTTTCCTTGTTGCTGAACCCAGATGTGGTTTCTCTATCTTTTTCAACACATTGCTCCAGATAGACTTTCCTAATTGATTACATTCGATATTTGAAATAAATTCTATTTGTCATCCTGGCTTAAATCGGGATCATTGTAGAAATAATAGAAGCCTATGGGGTAAATAATTTAGCCAGGTGGGCCCTATGTGCCCCTCAAATTAAATCACAAACAACTGTCTATCAGGTTCAACTCAAGTGGACAAAACCAAAAATCCATCCTTGTTTATGACTCTGATTTTGCTGGTTATAATGTAGTGGGGGGTTTTGTTTTTAACCATTTGATTAATTTATTTACTTGGCTGCACCAGGTCTTAGTTGCAACATGCAAACTCTTAGTTGTGACAAGTGGGATCTAGTTCCCTGACCAGTGATTGAACCCAAGGCCCTGAATTGGGAGTACAGAGTCTTAGCCACTGGACTACGAGGGAAATCCCGCAAAGTAGTTTTTATGTAGAACTACTGGTATGGATTTGAATCAACACAAGATGTTTCCTTTGAGAACTTGCTGTATGTAATACCTGGAGTTATCACAAATATGACAGTGCAGAAAGCACAGAAGCAGTCTGCAGAGGGATCTGGGGGTGGTGGTGCCAAGTGCATGCTGTTCCCTTTCTGTGCTCAGAGGAGCAGGAAGGACGGACGGAACCTGCTCATGAGGGCCCTCTGCATGCTGGAGGCCCTCACTGGAGCTCTTGCCTACAGCAAGGCACACGATGTTCTTCTCCCAGCCAGAACTAATGGTGTGGAGGCTTGAGGTAGACTCTGATGATGACTTAGAAGCCAAAGTATTTCTCAGTATCCAAAATTTAAATGTTTAGCTTGGAGGAAAAGTTAGGTCCCGAGGTTCATACCATCCCCTAGGAAGCTCCTTTAACATTAGCGATTAGTGCTCTGGCTCTACTGGAGATGGGGACCAGAGCCAGCAGGGAAACCAGCAGGTCAGAATGGCCATGGATTTGCAAAGTGTACTCTTGAAGTCCGAGGGATTCCAGGAGAATTCTGGAAGCAGTTATGGGAGTGAACAGGAGGCTGAGAGGCAGGGCTTGAAACTATGTCCAGACCCTTGACATAGTTCTCACTCTCTCTGGTGCTTCTGCCCTAAGTTAGTGTCTGTGCTTTCATCCTCATTGCCATCTAGTTTATCAATGCAGTAGCTACAGTGAGTCTGTTAAAACAGAAGTCACATTAGGCGACTCCTTGACTCAGAACCCTATTTCACTCAACATAAAGGCCAGATTCCTGGCCAGACTCTTCAAGGCCTTTACCTTGAAGGCCCTCCTTTATCTCTCCAATCTCTTCTCCCATTCCTTTCCTCCTAGCTCACTGCCTTCCTGCCACACGAGTATCTTTGCTGTTGCTCCATTGCACAGCTGTGCTTCCATGCAGAGCCTCTGCTCAGGATACTCCCTCTCCTGGTGCTCTTCTCCCAGACACCTACTTGGTGGTTTCCTCACTCCCTTCTCAAATATTTGTTCAAACCTCACTTTCTCTATGAGAACATCTCTGACTTCCTTCTCTATTGCAATTTTCCCACATCAGCTGGGCACTCTGGATTCTCCTTCTTCTAGTTTACCTTTCTTTTTCCTGTTTTCTTTATCACCTTTTATTTATAGCATTGTTTTACCATGATTTACCAACATACTACATATGTTTACTATATGTTGATTTACTCTGTTTATTGTTTATCTACCCTCTTGCTAAGAAGGAAGTTTCATAAGGTCAGGGATATTTATCTGTTTTGCTCACTGATGTTTTCCAGGCAGTTAGAACACTACCTGACACATAATAGGATTTCAAAAAATATTTGTTGAATTAGTGTATGAATAAATGCATGGGCCTTTGAGTCCCTCACCTCTTCATCAACCAGAGCAACTTCATCTTTAAAATGAGCATTGATGTTAGATCTATCTGTAAGAATTCATTTGCAGAGTCTCTTCATAAAATTTCATTTGAAAAAGTCCATTTAGAAACCACCACTCTGGTCCATTGCTCCCTTTATGTATATTAGGGAGACAGTGCCCAGAGGAGTCACTGGTCTGGTTAGAGCAGAACCGGAAGAGGAACCATCTCTCTGACTTATAATCTCACCCTTCTTCAGTCTTTCACTCGTCATGCCTGCCTAATGCCTTCCCTACATCTTCCTTATCTCTTTGCACCTGCTTTTAAAGAAGAAGCATTTCACAATTATTTCAATCAATAGTTCCACTGCTGAGAAATAGTAGGAGAGCTACTCTCTGAAAACCCTCCTCCCCTGCTTCTTTTTAAAGCTCTGGTTACCACAAGTGACAGGTTTATAAGTATGTGATAAGCTGGGTTTTCTGTTTCCAGCTCAACCACCTCAGGTGTGATTAGGCTTATTGATGCTGTTATTACCAGCAATTAGCTTACATAAATATCTATATTCTTCTGGCTATGCCAAGTTCCTAGAAATTTCGCAAGCATTTCTCACATATGCAAAGGTTAATGAAGTGATAAACATCACCATCTGCTCTGTATTTTCCTCCCCAGGATTTTTCCCCCCTTCTCTTCTTTTTTATGGTATCTTATGAGAAAAACAGTTGGTTAATCAGTCAGCCAGAGTTATAAACCCTTCCTGGGCTTTATCCTGTTTCCAACTTTAAATAAAAAGGAAAAAAAAATCCACAAAAGAATTGCTAATGCTTATCTCGGTGAGATTTTGATGTTCTGGAGTGAACAATTTGACCAGAAGGACAATATTAAGGTGCTGATGACAGAGCGTTATAAGGGTACCCCTCCTTCTAGGATGGGAGGTCATGGCGGTTGCAGGGGCTCTTCCCTCAGTCCGAGATGCCCTGTCCCCAGGCCTACCACGGTTGGCCTACCTCAGTCTCCATATCATCACCGTCACCTGAGACAGGGCTTCCCTGTCGCCAGTCCATCACATCACTCTTGTGTCATTTCACGTTACTTCCCATACCTTGTTTAGCTATTAAAATTTGTTTTAAAATTTTATTATTATTATTACTTTACAATATTGTATTGGTTTTGCCATACATCAACATGAATCCATCACAGGTGTACTCGTGTTCCCAATCCTGAACCCCCCTCCCACCTCCCTCCCCATACCATCCCTCTGGGTCATCCCAGTGCACCAGTCCCAAGCATCCTGTATCCTGCATCAAACCTAGACTGGCGATTTGTTTCTTATATGATATTATACATGTTTCAGTGCCATTCTCCCATATCATCCCACCCTGTCCCTCTCCCACAGAGTCCAAAAGACTGTTTGATACCTGCGTGTCTCTTTTGCTGTCTTGAATACGGGGTTATCATTACCATCTTTCTAAATTCTGTGTATATATATATGCATTAGTATACTGTATTGGTGTTTTTCTTTCTGGCTTAGTTCATGCTGTATAATAGGCTCCAGTTTCATCCACTTCATTAGAACTGATTCAAATGTATTCTTTTTAATGACCGAGTAATACTCCATTGTGTATATGTACCACAGCTTTCTTATCCATTCATCTTCTGATGGACATCTAGGTTGCTACCATGTCCTGGCTATTATAAACAGTGCTGTGATGAACATTAGGGTACATGTATCTCTTTCAGTTCTGATTTCCTTGTTGTGTATGCCCAGCAGTGGAATTGCTGGGTCATAAGGCAGTTCTATTTNGTCTGAGGCTGCTCCTGGGTTGTATACACTTCCCAGGTCTAAGCCGCTCACGTTCAGTTACTCGGATAGTCCTCAGAGGCGCAGACTCGGTTGGGCCTGAGTTTTGTGCTCTTCCCAGGTCCGAGCAGCTCAGGTGACCAGGTGCTTGATGAGCGCAGTGGCTGCAACTTATCACCTCTCCTGTCACTGCCGCTCAGTTTGCGGGTGTACAACCAGTGCACCTTCTCAGGTGTGCCGTGTGTATCTTCTGGGGAGCTGATCTCTGGCTGGGACCCTCCCGGTGTATGTCGACCATCCAGAATCCCAAGAAGTTTTGGTTAGTAACAAAGCCTGCTTGCAGTTTGGTAGATGATGCCTCTCTGGGACCGTGATCGCCCCTTCAGGCTCTGGCTACCCTCATCTCCAGTGGGGGATGGGCTGGTACTCAGCCAGCTAGCTTTGCTCAGTCCTTTGTTCTGTGAGTGAGCCTGGTGGTGTCTTAGGTTAGGCCTTTTCGTGAGATAGCTATCCCACAATCTGGTTTGCTATCTCAAGTTAGTTCCCTCAGATGGTCCTTGGGGCATTCCGGCCCGGTCCTTACTCTAAGCAATGCAGCCCACGCCTCCCTGCCCAGCCCCCGCTTGCTAGTGGTGGATGTGGGTGTCTGTGCCGCTTATCCTCTGGGAGTTACCACTGGGCATGTAATCTGTGGGTTTTATTATTTATTTTTCCTCCCGGTTATGTTGCCCTCTGAGGTTCCAAGGCTCGCCACAGACTCGCCAGTGAGAGTGTTTCCTGGTGTTTGGAAACTTCTCTCTTTTTTAAGACTCCCTTCTGGGGATGGGTCTCTGTCCCTACCTCTTTTGTCTCTCTTTTTATCTTTTATATTTTTTCCTACCTCCTTTTGAAGACAATGGGCTCCTTTTCTAGGTGCCTGATGTCCTCTGCCAGCATTTAGAAGTTGTTTTGCAGAATTTACTCAGTGTTCAAATGTTCTTTTATGAATTTGTGGGGGAGAAAGTGGTCTCCCCATCCTATTCCTCTGCCATCTTAGGAATTCCGCCTTTTCCGTCTGTTACAGTGTTTGTTTTATGTATTGAGATGTTCCTATGTTGGGTGCATAGATATTTACAATTGCTATGTCTTCCTCTTTGATTAGTCCCTTGATCATTATGTAGTGTCCTTCCTTATCTCTTGTAATCTTTATTTTAAGGTCTATTTTACCTGATATGAGTAGAAAGCTACTCCAGCTTTCTTTTGCTTCCTATTTGCATCTCATTTATTTTTCCATCCTCTCACTTGCAGTCTATATATGTCTTGAGGTCTGAAGTGGGTTTCTTGTAGACAGCATATACATGGGTCTTGTTTTTGTATCCAAGACAAAAACAGACTGGTCTGTGTCTTTCGGTTGAAGCATTTAATCCATTTACATTTAAAGTAATTATTGATATATATATTCCTATTGCCATTTTCTTAAATGTTTGGGGTTGATTTTGTAGATCTTTTGTCTTTTCTTTTATTTCTTGACTATATAAAAAGTCCCTTTAACATTTTTTGTAAAGCTGGTTTGGTGGTACTGAATTCTCTTAACTTTTGCTTGTCTGAAAAGCTTTTTATTTCTCCTTCAATTTTGAATGAAATCCTTGCTGGGTACCATAATCTTGGTTGTAGATTTTTCCCTTTCAGCACTTTAAATATATCCTGCCATTCCCTTCTGGCCTGCAGAGTTTCTGCTGAAAGATCAGCTGTTAAGTTTATGGAGTTTCCCTTGTATATTACTTGTTGCTTTTCTCTTGCTGCTTTTAATATTCTTTCTTTGCGTTTAGTTTTTTTTAGTTTGATTAGTATGTGTCTTGGCCTGTTTCTCCTGGAGTTTGTCCTGTATGGGACTCTTTGTGCCTCTTGGACTTAATTGACTATTTCCTTTTCCATGATGGGGAAATTTTCAACTATAATCTCTTCAAAAATTTTCTCATACTCTTTCTTTTTCTCTTCTTCTTCTGAGACCCCTATAATTCAAACGTTGATGTATTTGATATTATCCCAGAAGTTGGAGATTATCCTCAGTTCTTGTCACTTTATTCCGCTCTTCAAAAGTTATTTCCACCATTTTATATTCCAGTTCACTGATTCATTGCTCTGCTTCAGATATTCTGCTATTGATTCCTTCTAGAATATTTTTAATTTCAGTAATTGTGTTGCTTGTCTCTGTATGTTTATCCTTTAATTCTTCTAGGTCTTTGTTAATTGATTCTTGCATTTTCTCCATTTAAATTTCAAGGTTTTTGATCATCATTACTATCATTATTCTGAATTCTTTTTCAGGGAGTTTGCTTATTTCCTCTTCATTTATTTACTGTGTTTCTAGTTTGTTCCTTTATTTATGTGGTACTGTTTCTCTGCCTTTTCATTATTGTTTATAACTTATTGTGTTTGAGGTCTCAGTTTCCCAGGCTTCAAGATTGAATTCTTTCTTCCTTTTGGTTTCTGCCCCCCTAAAGTTGGTCCAGTGGTTTGTGTAAGCTTCGTATAGGGTGAGATTTGTGCTGAGTTTTTGTTTCTTTGTTTTTCCTCTGATGGACAATGCTGAGTGAGCTGGTAATCCTGTCTGCTGATGATTGTGTTTATATTTTTGTTTTGTTTATTGTTTAGATGAGGCATCCTGCACAGGGTGCTACTGGTGGTTGCGTGATGCCAGGTCTTGTATCCAAGTGGTTTCCTTTATGTGAGTTCCCACTATTTGATACTCCCTAGGATTAGTTCTCTGGTAGTCTAGGGTCTTGGAGTCAGTGCTCCCACTCCAAAGGCTCAGGGCTTGATCTCTCTCCAAGGACCAGCCTCAGTTCAGTTCAGTTCAGTTGCTCAGCCATGTCCGACTCTTTGCGACCCCATGAATCGCAGCACGCCAGGCCTCCCCGTCCATCACCAACTCCCAGAGTTCACTCAGACTCGCGTCCATTGAGTCGGTGATGCCATCCAGCCATCTCATCCTCTGTCATCCCCTTTTCCTCCTGCCCCCAATCCTAGGTCCAATCTATCAAGACAAATTTCATCCAAAATGAAAGAGCCTTTACTTGAGTTCCAAAAGCCAGTGCAGAAGAACACAAAGGAGATCCCTGACTCAATGGATACTCAGTATTGCCTGCCATGTGGACCAGCCTCCTTGGATTGCAACGATGACTAGAAAGTCTGTCCTTGGCAGTGGTCAGCAGAACTGTGGTTGTCTTTTGATGGTGATCATTTGTTAAAATGTTCTTTAATAATACAAAAACTTAACAGCCTACCAGTGTAGTTAGTATTATGGCAGATGAAGGGAGAAAGGGTTCTAAATTGGGAGTCAAGATATGTCACTACTTGACAATATGATTCTGCAAAATCCTTTCACTATTTGATCTCACTTTTTTCATCTATAAAATGAGGACACTGAACAACATTTTTCTAAGTTGATCTAAATTCTATTATCTTCACAGACTTACCTTCTTTATTAAATTGACATTTGAAAGTGTTTTGCTACTATGTACACAATAGATAACTAATGAGGACCTACTGTTTAGTATAGAACTCTACTTTGTAATGACCTATATGGGAAAAGAATCTTAAAAAGAGTAGATATATGTATATTTATAATTGATACACTTTGCTGCACAGCAGAAAGTAACACAACACTGGAAATCAATTATACTCCAATATAAATTAAAACAAAAAAAGCAAATGTTTTAAAATGTTTAAGGATGGTAAACACTTGTCACATTTCAGGGCCTTGGTCCAATAAAGAACTCTCAAGCCTCAATCCCAAGTTTAGAGAAATGAGTTATAGAACATAAAAAGTAGTATATCTGTCTTTATTCAAAATCAGTCATTTTTTCTTAAGTGAAAACCTTTGATTTGTCCTTTTTTTCAGAAAAGCTCATACTTAGGACCTACTGCTGAATACATAGTTAATCATGCAATAAAATATCTTTAAAAAATGGAGAAATAATGTCCATGGGCGACATGATATTATGAGTGAATAAATCTTGACTGCTAACATAGGATGAGCTGCTCTCTGCTAATTGTTGCAGGGCAAAGTGGTATCTGTTTTACTTAATTTACATGCCAGGACTTCAGCAAGCCAAAGTTCTCCACAGGTGGGACATGTTCACCAACGATGCTCCCTGGGGCTGTTGGGGATTTAAGAAGCAGTGTTTCCAGAACACAGTTTACTTATCTTGGGTTCAAAACTTAGTTCCTTTTTAAGGTTGCCCTTCTCCCTTTTCTGTTTAAACCTAAATCCAATCCACCTCTTGGGTTCGCAAAGTCTAGTAGAGGCCGTATGGTCATATGTTGTTGTTGTTTAGTCGCTTAGTCGCTTCCGACTCTTTGTGACCCCGGGAAGTGGTCCTATGTACTCAGCTCCAAATCAGTGTCTTTCCTTTTACCAGCCATATGAAATGCATCTTTTCTGAGCATCAGAATCTATTTTTTCTAATGGAGTATAATAGTTTTACAAGGTTGTGTTGTATTCTGTTGTACAACAATGTGAATCAGTTGTAAGTATATGTATATCCTCTCCCTCTTGAGCCTTCCTCCCACCCGGCCCTTCCCACTTCCCGAGGTTGTCACAGAGTACTGAGCTCCCTGTGCTATACAGCAGCTTCCCACTAGCTACTAATTTTGCACATGGTATTGTATACATGTCGGTGCTTCTCTCGCTTCATACCAGGCTCTCCTTCCTCCCACTGCCCCATGTCCACAAGTCTGTTCACTACGTATCCATGTCTATTCCTGCCCTGCAAATAGGTTCATCAGTAGCATTTTTTCTAGATTCCACATATATGCATTAATAGACAGTATTTGTCTCTGACTTACTTCACTCTGTATGACAGAGTCTGTTTCATCCACATCACTACAAATGATCCAAGTTCATTCCTTTTCTGGTTGGCTAATATTCCATTGCACATATGGTACCACATTTTATCCATTCATCTGTCAGTGGACATCTAGGTTGCTTCCATGTCCTGGCTGTTAAAACGTCTTTTTATCACTTGGCAGTGGCACAGAGATATCTATCACTGATTGTGTCTCTAGTACAATGTCTGGAATATCAGTATTAAATAAAAGTCAGAGCCTTTCTCATTTCTCAATTTCCCTTTTTAAGAATCCTTGTCTAGAGCACTATTATTTGTAACATTTGCTTTGGCAATTTGTATTGATCCTCAAATGATTCATATGAGTATAACTTATTTACTAAATCCCTTAGATATAGGGTTCCAGCTACAGGATAAGCAACTATTGAATATTCCAGAAGCTTGGGGGACAAGTCCAGATATGTCATTCATTATGAAGAAACCAAAAATAGAACTACTATTTACTGAGTGGTTCTATATAACAGGCCCTGTGCAGAGGACATTGAATTCATTATCTCCGTTAATCTTTACACAAATCCTATGTGGTAGGTAACATTATTACGTCTCTTCTAACAAAGAAATGACATTTAGAAAAGCTAATTGATGTGACCAAGAGACATGGACAGTAAACATCAGCTGAGATCTGGAATCCATGTCCCTCTGACTTTGAACATGAACTCCTCTTTTCAAAAATGAATTTACTGTCAGTGACCACCACTTGGAGAGTTGCTGCAGTCTCCAGGCCCAGATTTGTATGTGGAGTGGCACCTTGGACTAAAGGCTGTCAGAAACTGGCCCTGCATCTGTGTTCTAGCTCTGATGGCACCAGATAGCTCATATTTCTGCTCCCCAGCTTCAGGGTGATACAGAAAGGAAAGAAGAGATTGTCAATCCCTTGACAAAGATGATTTCTATTAACCTACCTACCAGAAAAGTAACAGTGTCTCTAAGCTCCATCTATTCAGACTTTTCTCTAGTGATATAATTATTTCCTTTAACTGACTCTCACAAAATTTGATCCTGATCCATGATAAATCTCTTTTATCTGAATTGTTTTAAATGACTAAATTACTGTCTTTGAGAAAGAAGTTCAATGATTCATGAAACTTGAAAGGAATTGTCATTGAATATTTAAAAAATTCTGATGTTCTAGGATTCTTTTAATGCACCCAGATATTTTATAGCTATGTTATACCAAGATAATAATGGTTACATTACTTTGAAATTCTGCCCTAATTAAGACCTTTGCCTAATTATTAATACTACATTTTAATTATTAAAGTAAAACTGTCATCAAAATTCTTGAGGGGACTGAGGTACATGGTTATAACCACACATAAGCAACAGAACAGAAACTTTGTAAAATGTAAAAAAAAATATATAGAAACTTTGAATATGTGTTTCCTTCAAAAGATCTTTATATGTGCAAGCTTTGGTGAGGATGTAGGGCAAACAGAACTCTGACATGTTGGTGGGAAAGTTAAATGGTGTAACCATTTTGTCACTTTCTTATATGATGATCCACTCTGGGTATTAACCTAAGAGAAATGAAAGTGTATGCTCACACAAAATCTTGTACACGAATAGTCACAGTAGCTTTATTTGGAGTAGTAAAAAACTAGAAACAATCTAAATCTCCATTAATAGGTGAATGCTGGTTCTGGAAGTCTAGTTTCCTAAATGGAGTCAGATTTTCTTTTTTAAAAAAATTTATTCTTTTGACGTATAGTTGATAATTTTTGCTTTACAGTAAGGTGATTATATATATATACATACACATATACATATACATATATGTATATGTATATACACATATACATACACATATACATATACATATATATATGTATACATACATACACACACACACACACACACACACACATATATATAGGATACTGAATATAGTTGTTCCCTGTGCTATACAGTAGGGCCTTGCTGTTTATCCATCTGGGGGTCAGCTTTTCTCTAGCTGCTTCACTGGTGGCTCAGACGGTAAAGAATCTGCCTGCAATGCAGGAGACCCGGGTTCGATCCCTGGGTTGGGAAGATCCCCTAGAGAAACAGCTGGCAACTTACTCCAGTATACTTGCCTGGGAAATCTCATGGACAGAGGATCCTGGCAGGCTACAGTCCATGGGGTTGCAAGGAGTCGGACACAACTAAGTGACTAACACACACACAAATAGTTGTAAATGTATACCGCAAGCAACAAGGCAACCACTAAAGAAAATTTTAAAAGAAATATAATTGATATGAAGAAGGAGAAGAGAAAATTAAATCCTATAAAATGCTCAGTTAAAACAAAACAATGCAGAAAAAGAAGGAAAGAGGGTAAAAAAACAAATAACAAGTACGAGGAATAGAAAATAGTTACAAACAGGTGAATTAATAAAAGAGTTGTGGTTTATCCATTCAATAGCCCTTCATTTAGCAATATAAAGAAACACTATTGATATGGGAAAATATGGATATACCTCAAAATACTAATGCTACGTGAAAGAAGGCAATCCTCCCACTGACTCAAAATATATAATTTCTCTATTTACATAAAATTTTATAAACTAATCTGTAGTGAAGAAAGCAGATGGTTCCCTGAAGACCAGGGGAGGTGAGGAGAGCAGGAGAAAGGGATTACAAAGGAGCATAAAGAAGCTATTAGGAATCAGGAATGTGTTCATTATCTTGATTTTGGTGTTGGTCTCATGGGTGCATGTGTATGTCAAAACTCATGAAATTATATACTTGAAACAAGTTCCATTTATTGTATGCCAATTGTACTTAATTTAAAAAAAAATAGCTTACATGAGGAAAGATGATGAGATGTGAAAAAAGCAGTGAGCATGGAGGTTTGAGAGGTCTATAATTAAATTCATGATTTACTTAGTGCAAGACTTCATGAAACTTTTAAAATTCTTCTCAGTAGAAATGTTCTTCTCTGTAAAATGGATATTGTCTGTATTGGTTAAGATTGTTTTCATATACATCTGAATACTTGACAATGGCTGAAACAGGTAAAGGATGTATTTGTCTCATAAACAGGAACTTTGAGTATAGGCTGTCCAGAGTTAGCATGGAGGATTGGTGATGTTACTGGGGAGCCAAGATCATTTGGGAAAGACTAGATATCTCTTCGAGAACATTAGAGATACCAGGGGAACATTTCATGAAAAGATAGACACAATAAAGGAAAGAAATGGTATGGACCTAACAAAAGCAGAAGATATTAAGAAGAAGTGGCAAGAATACAGAGAAGAACTACACAATAAAGGTCAAGAAGCAACAGTTAGAACCAGACATGAAACAACAGACTGGTTCCAAATTGGGAAAGGAGTACACCAAGGCTGTATATTGTCAAAGCTGTAGTTCTTCCAGTAGTCATGTATGGATGTGAGAATTGGACCATAAAGAAAGCTGAATGCCAAAGAATTGGTGCTTTCAGACTGGTGTTGGAGAAGACTCTTGAGAGTCCCTTGCGCTACAAGGAGATCAAACCAGTCATTCCCAAGGAAATCAATCTTGAATATTAACTGAAAGGCCTGATGCTGAAGCTGTAGCTCCGATACTTTGGCCACCTGATGCAAAGAACTGACTCACTGGAAAGACCCCAATGCTGGGAAAGGTTGAAGGCAGGAGGAGAAGGGAGGGGATGACTGAAGATGAGATGGTTGGATGGCATCAGGAACTCAGTGGATATGAGTTTGAGCAAGCTCTGGGAGATGATGAAGGACAGGGAAGCCTGGCATGCTGCAATCCATGGGGTCATAAAGAACCGGACACCACCGAGTGACTAACAGCAACGACAAAGGTGATTTTACTGCCCTTCATGATGTCTGCCATTTCCCAGGTACCTTGTGTCCTAGCAGGGAGAGGGAAGGGGCAGAGACACCGTCTGCTGACTTCTCCCCATCTTTCATTGGCCATAGGTAGTTGCTTGGCTGTCCTTAGCTGAAAAGGGGCCTGGGAAGGCAACTTTTTATTCCTCTAGCCTCTATAACACAGAAATTAAAGCAATAAGGGTTTGGATTGTGTGTTGAAGGAGACAGACTATAGCATCTACCCCAGGTACACTATGAGTAACTAGCCCAAATTGTCTGTGAGAAGATTTAAGCATACAAGGATAAAACTTTGTTTGAAGTACTTCCTCGGTGCTCCAGTGGCTAAGACTCCAACTTCCCTGGTGGTCCAGTGGCTAAGATGCCATGCTTCCAATGCAAAGGGGCCTGGGTTAAATTCCTGGTCAGGGAACTAAATCCCACATGCAGCAACTAAGACTCATGCAGCCAAATAAATTAAAATAAATATTTCAAGATTTTTGTTTGAAAATTATAACATTACAGGAAAAAATCATGTTGCTATTTGCTTCTTAATATCCGGAAGGCCTAATCTGACCAGAGTTTTAATCCTCTCAAATTAATGCCAGACTATTCATGGCACCATAATAAATCCTTAGCTATGGGATTTTGCCATGCCAAATTATGCACTGTAGTGAAAACTGGATTTATAAACTCTATGGGCTGCCTCAAGTCAATTTCACCTGTTGAACTAATGAGCTTGGAGCCAGATCTCCTACATAGCAATGCTGAACCCCACAGGAAGTATTTCTCACTAGTGATAACTTACTAGCAGAATTTCTAGGAAAACACTTGTCAGATCCCCAGGGAGGTCAGGAAGTCCTCAGATCAGGATATTGGATTAAAATATGATAGTAATATGTATGTAACCATAAGAGGCTCAGTGTTAGTATACAGGCCTTTCTTAACCATCCAATCTAAGGTCCTCTTCACCCTAGTCACACTCTTTACCATTAGCACATTTAATTTTCTTAAACACTACTAAAATTATTTGTTTATTGTCTATGTCTTCCCCTGGCTTTGGAAACTTAATTCCCTATGAGCAAGGACATTTTATGTCTTATTTACATTTACAAATGTAGCATCTTGAACATGATAGATGTTCTAAATGAACCTCTTCGGTACCTTTTTATCCACATATATTTTTATTACTTTAATATCATAGGGATCACATAGTATCCACTTCTTGCTCTGTCTCTCAAATATCTTTGACTAAAAGAGTAATTTTTACCTAGGTCCTGGGGAAGGATTTAGGGAGCATTGTTGAAGTCTGGGTAAAAGAAAATTAGATTATAAAGAAACAATATTCTAGGCATGTTTCAGTCATATTAAAGCTAATATTTTAGATGTAGAACACATTGTTTTAGCAAGGCTAAGTGACCAAAATATTGATTTGATTTTAAATTTGCACTTAATGCTATTTAAATCGACACATTTCCCATTGTTGTACAGGTTTTTTTTTTTTTAATATGTTCAGATATTAAACCACAAAGAGACAGGATTGTGCCATGTCATTCACGGGAAAGATATGGGTACCTAAAGCTCAACTGGAAACACGAGAACTCTTAACCAATAAACACGAGAACTCTGCAACCAATAAACTGTTGCCATACACACCCAGCTTCATTATTACTGGGAAAGTTTTTTTTAATCTAAAATATTTTGGCACCTTTTATGCTCAGATAGCTATATTTAGTTATTTTTGCGATGTGACTTTTCCTGTCATCTGGTATTAGCACACATCTTCAAGTTCATTGTGTTCTGGCATTGGATTGGTTGAAATGGCCCAATAGGAAGAAGACAGACCCACTACCAGAACACTCTAGGGATCCACTCAGTTCAGTTCAGTCACTCAGTCGTGTCCGACTCTTTGTGACCCCATGAATTGCAGCACGCCAGGCCTCCCTGTTCATCACCATCTCTTGGAGTTCACTTAGACTCATGTCCATCGAGTCCGTGATGCCATCCAGCCATCTCATCCTCGGTCGTCCCTTTCTCCTCCTGCCCCCAATCCCTCCCAGCATCAGAGTCTTTTCCAATGAGTCAGCTCTTCGCATGAGGTGGCCAAAGTACTGGAGTTTCAGCTTTAGCATCATTCCTTCCAAAGAAATCCCAGGGTTGATCTCCTTCAGAATGGACTGGTTGGATCTCCTTGCAGNCCATCTCTTTAAGAATTTTTCACAGTTTGTTGCGATCCACACAGTCAAAGGCTTTGGCATGGTCAATAATTCAGAAATAGATGTTTTCCTGGAACTCTCTTGCTTTTTTGATAATCCACTGGATGTTGGCAGTTTGATTTCTGGTTCTTCTGCTTTTTCTAAATCCAGCTTGAATAGCTGGAAGTTCTCAGTTCACATACTATTGAAGCTTGGCTTGGAGAATTTTGAGCATTACTTTACTAGCGTGTGAGATGAGTGTAATTGTGCGGTAGTTTGAGCATTCTTTGGCATTGCCTTTCTTTGGGATTGGAATGAAAACTGACCTTTTTCAGTCCTGTGGCCACTCTTGAGTTTTCCAAATTTGCTGGCATATTGAGTGCAGCACTTTCACTGCATCATCTTTTAGGATTTCAAATAGTTCAACTGGAATTCCATCATCTCCACTAGCTTTGTTTGTAGCAATGATTCCTAAGGCCCAATTGACTTCGCACTCCAGGATGACTGGCTCTAGGTGAGTGATCACACCATCGTGATTATCTGGGTCATGAACATTTTTTTTGTATAGTTCTGTGTATTCTTGCCACCTCTTCTTAATGTCTTCCGCTTCTATTAAGTTCATACCATTTCTATCTTTTAGTATGCCCACCTTTGCATGAAATTTTCCCTTGGTATGTCTAATTTTCTTGAAGAGATCTCTTCAAGAGACATCTTTCCCATTCTATTATTTTCTTTTATTTCTTTGCATTGATCACTGAGGAAGGCTTTCTTACATCTCCTTGCTATTCTTTGGAACTCTGCATTCAGATGGGTATATTTTTCCTTTTCTCCTGCCTTTCACTTCTCTTCTTTTCATAGCTATTTGCAAGGCCTCCTCAGACAACCGTTTTGCCTTTTTTTGTTTCTTTTTCTTGTGGATGGTCTTGATCACTGCCTCCTGTCCAATATCACAAATCTCCATCCATAGTTCTTCAGGCACTCTATCTATCAGATCTAGTCCCCTGAATCTATTTCTCACTTCCATTGTATAATCGTAAGGGATTTGATTTAGGTCATACCTGAATGGTCTAGTGGTTTTCCCTACTTTCATCAATTTAAGTCTGAATTTGGCAATAAGGAGTTCATGATCTGAGCCACGGTCAGCTCCTGGTCTTATTTTTNTTGTATAATCGTAAGGGATTTGATTTAGGTCATACCTGAATGGTCTAGTGGTTTTCCCTACTTTCATCAATTTAAGTCTGAATTTGGCAATAAGGAGTTCATGATCTGAGCCACGGTCAGCTCCTGGTCTTATTTTTCCTGACTTAGATCTTCTCCATTTTCAGCTGCAAGGAATATAATCAGTCTGATTTCAGTGTTGACCATCTGGTGATGTCCATGTGTAGAGTCATCTCTTGTGTTGTTGTAAGAGGGTGTTTGCTATGACCAGTGCATTCTCTTGGCAAAACTCTATTAGCCTTTGCTCTACTTCATGCTGTACTCCAAGGCCAAATTTGCCTGTTACTCCAGGTATTTCTTGACATCCTACTTTTGCATTCCAGTCCCCTGTAATGAAAAGGACATCTTTTTGGGGTGTTAGTTCTAGAAGGTCTTGTAGGTCTTCATAGAACCATTCAACTTCAACTTCTTCAGCATTACTGTTTTGGGCATAGACCTGGATTACCGTGATATTGAATGGTTTGCCTTGGAAACGAACAGAGATCATCCTGTCATTTTTGAAATTGCACCCAAGCACTGCATTTCAGACTCTTTTGTTGACTATAATGGCTACTCCATTTCTTCTGAGGGATTCCTGCCCACAGTAGTAGATATAATGGTCATCTGAGTTAAATTCACCCATTCCAGTCCATTTTAGTTCATTGATTCCTAAAATGTTGATGTTCACTCTTGCCACCTCCTGTTTGACCACTTCCAATTTGCCTTGATTCATGGACCTAATATTCCAGGTTCCTATGCTATATTGCTTTTTACAGGACTGGGCTTTACTTCCATCACCAGTCACATCCACAGCTGGGTATTGTTTTTGCTTTGGCTCCTTCTCTTCATACTTTATGGAGTTATTTCTCCACTGATCTCCAGTAGCATACTGGGGAGTTCATCTTTCAGTGTCCTTTCTTTTTGCCTTTTCATACTGTTCAAGGGGTTCTCAAAGCAAGAATACTGAAGTGGCTTGACATTCCCTTCTCCACTGGACCACATTTTTTCAGAACTCTCCACCATGACCCGTCCGTCTTGGGTGGCCCTAAACAGCATGGCTCATAGTTTCAGTGAGTTAGACAAGGTGGCTGTGTGGCACTGGAGTGACTTTGAGGAGATACCCCATGTCCAGGGGCAAAGGAGAAGCCCCAGCAAGACAGAAGGAGGGGCAAAATAGCGTTTAGAATCAAACCCCATACCCACCAGAGACACTCAGAGGGCTCAAACAAACCTTGTGTGCACCAGGACCCAGAGACCCCACAGAGACTGAGACAGAACTGTGTTTGAGTGTCTCCTGCAGCGGTATGGGTCAGCATTGGATTGCTGCAGGGGCAGGGACTCTAGGTGCAGTAAACCTTGGTATGTCATAAGCCCTCTTAGAAGAGGTCACCAAATACCCCACTGTAGAGCCACCAGAACTTACACAGGACTAGNGTGTCTCCTGCAGAGGTATGGGTCAGCATTGGATTGCTGCAGGGGCAGGGACTCTAGGTGCAGTAAACCTTGGTATGTCATAAGCCCTCTTAGAAGAGGTCACCAAATACCCCACTGTAGAGCCACCAGAACTTACACAGGACTAGGAAACAGACTCTTGGAGGGCACAGATAAAATCTTATACACACCAGGACCCAGGAGAAAGGAGCAGTGGCCCCACAAGAGACTGACCCAGACTTGCCCAATGAGACTCCACAGGAGTCTCCAGTGGAGGCATGGGTCTGCGGTGGCTTGCTGCAGGGTTGGGGGCACTGAGTGTGGCATGAGACCTTTCAATGGAGGTCACCATTATCTTTATTACTTCCACCACAGTTTGGCTTCAGGTCAAATAACAGGGAGGGAATACAGCCCCGCCCATTGACAGAAAATTAAGGATTTACTGAGCACAGCCCCACCCATCAGAACAAGACCCAGTTTCCCTCTCAGTCAGTCTCTCCCATCAGGAAGCTTCCATAAGCCTATTATTCTCCATCAGAGGGTAATGGGATTAGTGAACTTAAAGACCCAGGAGAACTGCCTTGCCCCTTTTGGTAGTAATAATACCCATCTATCTATTGTTCTTGTTCTTGTTTATTTGCTAAGTTGTGGCCAATTTTCTGCAACGCCATGGACACTAACCTCTAAGGTTCCTCTGTCCATGGGATTTCCCAGGCAAGAATATTGGAGTGAGTTGCCATTTCCTTCTCCCAGGGAACTTTTCTACCCAGGGATCGAACCAGCGTCTCCTGTGTCTCCAGCATTGCAGGAGGACTCTTTACCACTGAGACACCAGGGAGGCCCATACAATAAGATAATGCAGATGAAAAGTTTAGCATACAGCCTGATATACACAATGTCAGATATTTATTGTTAGTACAGAGGAGAGCAAATGTTCATTAGTTCATTTATTCATTCTAAGTGATATTTACTGGATGCATCCTGGCTTCCAGCCTCTATGCTAGGCAGGTAGATCCTGCTGTACAAGATCATATTAGCTATGCACTTCTGTCAAAAGAGGAATGAAATAATGAGGGTGGCATATTTGAACTTTGCTTGGCTGAGGCAGAAATGAGAAGAGACTATTGAACACTGTTTATATATCTACCCTGGGGGCAGAGTTGGTATGTCCTTGAGTTTGCCATGCCCTTGACTACCTACTTCTTTGTCTTTCCTTGAGCTCCACTCCTGGCCAAATTTCTTCTTGTTGTTTTTCAGTTGCTAGGTCATGTCCAACTCTTTGTGACCCCATAGACTTCAGCACGCCGGGCTTCCCTAACCTTCACTATTTCCCTGAGTTTGCTCAAACTCATATTCACTGAATCAGTGATGCCATCCAACCATCTCATCCTCTGTTGTCCCCTTCTCTTCCTGCCTTCAATCTTTCCCAGCAGCAGGGTCTTTTCCAATGAGTTGGCTCTTCACATCAGGTGGCCAAAGTAAGGTCACTTGACTTCACGCTCCAAGATGTCTGGCTCTAGGTGAGTGACCATACCATCATGGTTATTCGGATCATTAAGACCTTTNAGCAGGGTCTTTTCCAATGAGTTGGCTCTTCACATCAGGTGGCCAAAGTAAGGTCACTTGACTTCACGCTCCAAGATGTCTGGCTCTAGGTGAGTGACCATACCATCATGGTTATTCGGATCATTAAGACCTTTCTTGTATAATTCTTGCCACATCTTCTTAATCTCTTATGCTTCTGTTAGGTCCTTACCATTTCTGTCCTTTATTGTGCCCATCTTTGTACTAATGTTCCCTTGGTATCTTTAATTTTCTTGAAGAGATCTCTAGTCTTTCCTATTCCATTTTGTTCCTCTATTTCTTTACATTGTTCACTTAAGAAGGCTTTCTTATCTCTTCTTGCTATTCTTTGGAACTCTGCATTCAAATGAGTATATCTTTCCTTTNTTCTTGAAGAGATCTCTAGTCTTTCCTATTCCATTTTGTTCCTCTATTTCTTTACATTGTTCACTTAAGAAGGCTTTCTTATCTCTTCTTGCTATTCTTTGGAACTCTGCATTCAAATGAGTATATCTTTCCTTTTCTCCTTTGCTTTTGGCTTTTCTTCTTTTCTCAGCTATTTGTAAGGCCCCCTCAGACAACCATTGTGCCTTCTTGCATTTCTTTTTCTTGGGAATGGTTTTGACCACCGCCTCCTATAGAATATTATGAACCTCCATCCACTGTTGTTGACCACTCACTCAGTAATGTCTGACTCTTTGCGACCCCATGAACTGCAGCATGCCAGGCTTCCCTATCCTTCACTATTTCCCAGAGCTTGCTCAAACTCATGTCCATTGAGTTGCTAATGCCATCCAACCGTCTCATCCTCTGTCATCCCCTTTTGCTCCTGACCTCAATCTTTCCCAGCATCAGGGTCTTTTCTAATGAGTCAGCCCTTCACATCAGGTGGCCGAAGAATTGGAGCTTCAGCTCAGCATCAGTTCTTTCAATGAATATTCAGGACTGATTTCCTTCAGGATTGACTAGTTGGATCTCCTTGCAGTCCAAGGGACTCTCAAGAGTCTTCTCCAACACCACAGTTCAAAAGCATCAATTCTTCAGTGCTCAGCCTTCTTTATGGTTCAACTCTCACATCCATACATGACTACTGGAAAAATCATAGCTTTGACTATATAGATCTTTGTTGGCAAAATAATGTCTCTACTTTTTAATATGCTGTCTAGGTTTGTCATATTTTTTCTTCCAAGGAGCAACTGCCTTTTAATTTTGTGGCTGAAGTCTCTCTCTACAGTGATTTTGGAACCCAAGAAAACAAAGTCTGTCATTGTTTCCATTGTTTCCCCATCTATTTGATNCTACTTTTTAATATGCTGTCTAGGTTTGTCATATTTTTTCTTCCAAGGAGCAACTGCCTTTTAATTTTGTGGCTGAAGTCTCTCTCTACAGTGATTTTGGAACCCAAGAAAACAAAGTCTGTCATTGTTTCCATTGTTTCCCCATCTATTTGATATGAAGTGATGGGACCAGATGCCATGATCTTAGTTTTTTGAATGTTGAGTTTTAAGCCAGGTTTTTCACTCTCCTCTTTTACCTTCATCAAGAGACTCTTTAGTTCCTCTTCATTTTCTGCCAAATGGTGATATCATCTGCATATCTGACATTATTGATATTTCTCTCAGCAATCTTGATTTCAGCTTCTGCTTCATCCAGCACGGCATTTCTCATGATGTACTCTGCACATAAGTTAAATAAGCAGGGTGACAACATACTCCCTTGACATATTCTTTTCCCAATTTGAACAGGTCAGTTGTCCCATGTCCAGTTCTGACTGTTGCTTCTTGATCTGCATACAGGTTTTGCAGGAGGCAGATAAAGTGGTCTGGAATTCCCATCTCTTGAATTTTCTACAGTGGGTTGTGATCCACACAGTCAAAGGCTTTAGCATAGTCAATGAAGCAGAAGTAGATGTTTTTCTGGAATTCTCTTGCTTTTGCTATGATGCAGCAGATGTTGGCAATTTGATCTCTGCTTCCTCTGCCTTTTCTAAATCCAGCTTGAATATCTGAAAGTTCTCAGTTCACATACTATTGAAGCTCGGCTTGGAGAATTTTGAGCATTACTTTGCTAGCGTATGAAATGAGTGCAATTATGCAGTAGTTTGAACATTCTTTGACATTGCCCTTCTTTGGGACTGGAATGAAAACTGACCTTTTCCAGTCCTGTGGCCNACAGGCTCACACACACAGACACAGGCTCACACACACACACAGACACAGGCTCAAACACACAGACACAGGCTCACACACACAGACACAGGCTCACAGTTACACACACACAGACTCACACACATAGACACAGGCTCACACATACACAGGCTCACCCACACAGACACAGGCTTACACACGCACATATACAGGCTCAAACACACAGACACAGGCTCACTCACACAGACATAGGATCACACTTACACACACAGACTCACAGACACAGACACAGGCTCACACTTACACACACAGGCTCACCCACACAGACACAGTCTCGCACACACACATAAAGGCTCACACACACATACAGGTTCACACTTACACACACAGGTTCACACACACAGACACAGGCTCACCCACACAGACACAGGCTCACACACACAGACACAGGCTCACACACACACATACAGGCTCAAACACACAGACACAGGCTCACAGACACAGGCTCACACTTACACAGACACAAGCTCACACACACACAGGCTCACCCACACAGACAGAGGCTCACACACACACATATACAGGCTCAAACACACAGACAGAGGCTCACACACACAGACACAGGCTCACACACACAGACACAGGCTCACCCACACAGACACAGGCTCGCACACACACATACAGGCTCACACACACACACACANTGGTTTTCCCTACTTTCTTCAATTTAAGTCTGAATTTTGCAATAAGGAGCTCATGATCTGAGCCACAGTCTGCTCCCAGTCTTGTTTTTGCTGACTGTTCTCCATATTTGACTTCAGAGAATATAATCAGTCTGATTTCAGTATTGACCACCTGGTGATGTCCATGTGTAGATTCCCCTTTTGTGTTGTTGGAAGTGGGTGTTTGCTATGACCAGTGCATTCTATTGGCAAAAGTCTGTTAGCCTTTGCCCTGCTTCAATTTATACTCCAAGGCCAAACTTACCTGTTATTTCAGGTATTTCTTGACTTCCTACTTTTGCATTCCAGAGCTGTATAATGAAAAGGACATCTCTTTTGGGTGTTAGTTTTAGAAGGTCTTGTAGTTCTTTATAGAACTGTTGGACTTCAGCTTCTTCAGCATCAGTGGTTGGGGCATAGCCTTGGATTACTGTGATATTGAATAGTTTGGAACTATTCAAAACGAACAGAGATCATCCTGTCATTTTCCAGATTTCACTCAAGTACTGCATTTCAGATTCTTTTGTTGAGTATGAGGGCTACTCCATTCCTTCTAAGTGATTCTTGCCCACAGTAGTAGATACAGTGGTCATCTGAGTTAAATTCACCCATTCCGTCCCTTTTAGTTCACTGATTCCTAAAATGTAGGTATTCACTTGTGCCATTTCCTGTTGACCACATTCAATTTACCTTGATTCATGGACCTAACATTCCAGGTTCCTATGCAATATTGTTCTTTACAGCATCAGAANCCTTTTAGTTCACTGATTCCTAAAATGTAGGTATTCACTTGTGCCATTTCCTGTTGACCACATTCAATTTACCTTGATTCATGGACCTAACATTCCAGGTTCCTATGCAATATTGTTCTTTACAGCATCAGAATATACTCTCACCACCAGTTAAAGTGAAAGGCTTTCCATCATGTCTGACTCTTTGCGACACCATAGACTGTACAAGTCCATGAATTCTCCAGGCTAGAGTATTGGAGTGGGTAGCCTTTCCCTATTCCAGGGCATCTTCCCAACCAAGGGACTAAACCCAGGTGTCCCACACTACAGGCAGATTCTTTACCAACTGAGCTACTGGTGGTAGCTACAGATTCTTTACCAACTGGTGAAGGAAGCCCTTCACCACCAGACAAATCCACAACTAGGTGTCCTTTCTACTTTGGCTCAGCCTCTTCATTCTTTTTGGAGCTGTTTCTCCACTCTTTCTCATTAGCACACTGGGCACCTACTGACCTGGTGGGCTCATCTTTCAGTTTCATATCTTTTTGCTTTTTCATACTGTTCGTGGATTTCTCAAGGCAAGAAGTGGTTTGCCATTCCCTTCCAATGGACCACGTTTTGTCAGAACTCTCCACCATGTCCCATCTGTCTTGGATGACCCTGCACAGTGTGACTCATAGCTTCACTGAGTTACACAAGGCTGTGATCCATGTGATCATTTTGGTTAGTTTTCCTTGATTGTGGTTTTCACTCTGGAGGCCATGTGATTGTAGTTGTTGCTTCTGTCTGCCCTCTGATATATGAGAATAAGAGGCTAATGCAAGCTTCCCGATGGGAGAGATTGGCTGGAGAAAACTGGATCTTGCTCTGGTAGACAAGGCCATTCTCAGTAAATCTTTAATCCAACTTTCTGCTGATGGGTGGCACTGTGCTCCCTCACTGTTGTCTGACCTGAGGTGGCCCAGAACTTGAGCATGCCGTCTCTGCATGCTTAGTTGCTCAGTTTTGTCCAACTCTTTTCGACCCCATGGACCCTACATAGCCTGCCAGGCTTCTCTGTTCATGAGTATTATGCAGGCAAGAATACTGGAGTGGGTTGCCATGCCCTACTGCAGGGGATCTTCCCAACCCAAGGATTGAACCCAGCTCTCCCACACTGCATGCAGTGTCTATGGTAGGGCTAATGATGGCCTCCTCCAAGAGGACTTAGGCTGTGCCTCTTAGACCTTCTGCGCTTCTGGCCCTGTGGCAGGCCATTGTAGACCCACACTTCTGCAGACCCTCCAACACTCAGAATCTCTCATGGGGGTCACCGCTCCTTTCTCCTGTTTCCTGGTGCACACCAGGTTTTGCTTGTGCACTCCAAGTGTCTCTGGAGGGTATGAGGTTTGATTTTAACATGATTGCTCCCGTTCTGGAGAAGGAAGTGGCACCCCACTCCAGTATCTTGCCTGGAAAATCCCATGGATGGAGGAGCCTGGTAGGCTGCAGTCCATGGGGTCGCAAAAAGTCGGACACGACTGAGCGACCTCACTTTCACTGTTCACTTTCATGCATTGGAGAAGAAAATGGCAACCCACTCCAGTGTTCTTGCCTGGAGAATCCCAGGGATGGGGGAGCCTGGCGGGCTGCCGTCTATGGGGTTGCACAGAGTTGGACACCACTGAAGCGACTTAGCAGCAGCAACAGCTCCCCTTCTAATGTCACGTTACAGCTTTTCCTTGGTCCTTGGATGTAGGGTATCTTTTTTTTTTTTTTGCCTTGGGTCACTGTTAAACCTATGGGAGAATGTTTACCAATTATACACTCAAGGGTCACGTGATTGTGTTTTGACTCATCTTTTCTCAGGAGGCAAGATGCTGTTAGCTCTGCAAATGAGAGCCCAGAGAGCCCTGGATTAAAATAGTGAGGCTCACAATCTGAGAAGCTGTCTGAGAAGTGGTTAAGCAAAGCTGTGTTGTGGAGGGAGAGATGAATTAGTGGTAAAGAAACATAGACTTTGGAGTTATCCATCCTCGGTTCAAATATTATGCAGCTTTTTAACTACGGAACTGTGGGCAAGTAAATTAACTTCTCTGAGTTGAAGTTGTATAATGGCAGTTACAAGGCCTACCACACATGATCATTGTGAGGGTTAAATGCATGAAACACCTGGTACATAGTAAGTGTTGGCTATCACTTAGCAGTTATTATATGAGTCTGCTTGATTAAGGATTAGGTGATTCACACATGGATTCCCTTAAAAACATTTCTCTTTCTGGCCAAGCCAAGTAGATTTGCTTTGTTTTTATTAATCATCGTCTTCAATAACACTTTGGAAACATTTCCTATATAAGATGTCTTGAAAACAGCAGAAACATGCCTTTGCATGGCCGGTCCCCATGACCACATTAAGCCTAATGTTTTACTTACCTCGGAAGCATGATCCATGAAGTACTCGGGTGGTTTGTCTAACAGGATGAGGCTCTGTTCATGGAACACCCAAATCTATTCAGAGGAAGACTGTCATTATCCAAGCCCATAGCTATGGGAACCTTCAGGGATGGAGCTGGAAAACAATTCTGCAAAGCAAGCATAAATAGATCACTCACCATCAAGGTCAGAGGTGCTCTTGGAGTAGAAGAAGACAGACCATTTAAAGCAGACCTTGAACTTTCCTGGTGGTCCAGTGACTATGACCTTGTGCTCCCAATGCAGGGGACCCAGGTTCAATCCCTGGTCAGGAAACTAGATTCCACATGCCGCAGCTAAATATCCCACATGTTGCCACGAAAATTAATGATTCTGTGTGCCACAGTTAAGACCTGGCTCAACCAAATAAATATTAAGAAATAAAGCAGACCTGCAAGATAACATATAGATGTCAAGGAAAGCAAGAAGAAGAAAGTTTCTAACCAAATAAAATACTGGTGTTCTGATTTACTCATCTCATTCAACAGAATTAGAATGTGAAATAATGCAAAGTACACAGACCAGGGAACTGGGACACTTGGATTTTAGCTTTGATAGTAACTTCCTGAGGGACTTTGGCTAGTCCGTTAATTCTCTCTCCCACTCAGTGTCTCCATTTGCCAAAGGAGGAGGTTGGATTAACCAGATGATATTTGAGCTCTTCTCTGACATTCTGCAATCCTCTCACAAGCCTTCTCCCAGTTAAACTTCCAAACTTTTCTGAAAATCCACAGTACCATTTTATTCTCTAGCTTCCTCCTCCATTTCCTTTCCACCAAATCCCTTTGTTTTTCTAAACAAAGTCGAGGACTAGGAGGAATGGGGTATGAGTAGGAGGTAGTAGTGTGACACTACAATTTCTTATTTTTCAGTCTTTAAGCAAAAGCCATCAATTTCTAAAGTGTCCCTAATTTTGACTTTTAAAGAAAACATAAAAATATTTTGCTAATCAGTTTTTATTGCTCAATCCCTCCTTCCAGTGTAGCTTTTGATTGCCTTTGTTATTGTTCTGAAGCTGGAATGAATATAAAAGCTATAATTAATAGAATGCTTATGTTTTTTAGTTAACCTGTGTGTCCAAATTCCTTTTGGTATACTGTGTTACAGGGCTAATGATGCTTCTTTCATTAGTTATGGTTTGTTTTGGATTAGGATTTTTTCAAGAAGTATATGAAATTTGGAGCATTATAACCAATTCCTCAAAATATGCTTAAAAAGTAAAATATTAAAACTTAAAAGCTTTTTATCCCATATGGTAATAGCATTATTTATACTGACAATTTTGAGCTGTTTTTCTACTCTGAGATTTTCCATTCTGTCAGTACCCTTTCAAACAAGATCTCTGAGAATTATTACTAGCCTAGTGGTGATCTGACTCTATTTATTAAAAGAGAAAAAGTGGCAGTGCTCCGGGAGCTAAGGGAAATAAATACCTGCTGTGAGGTTTTATGTAAATCATTGACTTTAATTTTCCTGTAAATGAAGACAGTACTTGTCTCGCAGATCTTTTGTGAGGATTATTTGAAAATGTATACTTTGGCATAATACTGGAATGATAGCTCATGAAGTACAACTGCAGAAGTATTAATAAAATGGAATCATGCTTATTAAGGTAGGCATATGCATATGTTACCTTCTTTCAAAAGTGTAAAGAACCATAAAAGTACAAGAAGTTATTGTTATGCAAGGATTAGTGTTGCCCACTTCTCCCAGCAGATTTCCCCTCCTGTTCCATTTCCTTGACCACACACTTCAGCTTGTGACATCTCTTTTATCTTCTTGCACAGTTATTCATATATCCTTGCATTGTTTGGTTTCTCAACTTTTTCTGGTGCACACCTATCTCAGTAACAATGTATGGATATCTGTACGGATCTATCTATATATCTTTTTTCATTCTTCCCAGTGCATAGTTGGTGTGAATGTACAAGGGGAGAGGGGNTGGCTTTTCTCTAAAAGGTTTGGGAAACGGTTGGCAAGTAGGGGAAGATCATTAGGAAAGGCTCGTCGGTAGAAATTCTTAACTCATAATACTCTCAGCTACTGAGAAAGTGACTACTTCCTTAGGATTGATTTTCCTCTTAATAAGAAGAGGAGTTTCAATTTTGTTTTGGAGCAACAGAGAGAAATTCAAGCCAGGAGCTACATCATCATTAATTAGGTGACTCCAGGAGTTGGTGATGGACGGGGAGGGAGGCCTGGCGTGCTGCGGTTCCATGGGGTCGCAAAGAGTCGGACACGATTGAGCGACTGAACTGAACTGGTTGCACGCTGAAGAACCGGCACCAACGCTTCTATCCTAGAGGTTGTGTATAGAAGTAGACTGTAGTGTGCTTCTCCATCTTCAGAAAGCTTGTTTGCACCATTTACCTGAAAAGCTCTGAGGACACTGGGGATACTTCCTCACTCTACAGAATAGTTTTGGGAGTTTTGTCAGCTTTGAAGGGAAATCTAAAGTAGTACTCAAATGGATGTTCAGTTCAGTCGCTCAGGCATGTCCAACTCTTTGCGACCCCGTGGACTGCAGCAGTCAGGCCTCCCTGTCCATCACCAACTTCCGGAGTTTACTCAAACTCATGTCCATTGAGTCGGTAATGCTAAATGGATGTAACTGCTTTTAATTCAGTCAGCAAGTTGTTGTAGCTGTCCTATAATATAGCCACTATAAGAACACTTGCAGTGTAGTTAGTGCAAAATAAATTGTGCCAGATGTATAAAGTACAGAGCAAGTTTTGAAAATACTCAGTAGAAGAAAGAGTGTAATATCTCAGCAGTTTTTTATATTGATCACATGGTGAAATAATATTTGAATATATTGGGTTAAATAAAATATACCATTGGAATTTTTCCCATTTCTTTTTGAGCTTCCATGGTGGCTCAGATGGTAAAGAGTTGACCTATGATGTGGGAGACCCAGGTTCCATCCCTGGTGGGAAAGATCCCTTGGAGAAAGGAATGGCTATCCACTCCAGTATTCTTGCCTGGAGAACCCCATGGACAGAGGAGCCTTGCAGGCTACAGTCCATAGAGTCACACAGAGTCGGATACAACTGAAGTGACTTCGTATTTGTGCGTTATGCCCTTGGCCAGCATCAACTTTATAATAGGCCCTGAGCAAATAAACACATTTCTTTTAGGAAATGCCCCCAGTAGAAGTCCATTCAGGTTTATCAGACCACAGCTATACGTGTATAAAGTTTTGCTGCCTTTTGTTTTTGTGATAAGCATAAAGAAAGCAGTAAGTTATAAGCTTTTACAACTGTTGCTCAAATATTTTGTTTATAATGCTAATTCTCTCATTAAAATAGGTAAAACTGTGAGTTGGTGATTTCTGTTCTTTGAATAAATTTGTCTTACACTTATAGTAAAACAAATGAGATTATTTTTAGGTTATTAAGAAAACATCTGATATTTGTGACATCTTTAACATTGACAAGCTTTTAAAGAATTTAAAATTGTATATAATAATTACTTGAAAACTGTTTGGTTTAGCAGATAAGGTTTATGAGTCACAGAATTTGACCTTTTAGTTTTTTTCTTAAATTTTCATATGTTGAGAAAGGGAAGAATTCCATCTGCAAACATTTCGCACAGCTGATCTACTATTCTTTCCAAACAAGGGATAATTTGATACCCTTGACTAATCTATGGCAATGGTTTTCAACCAGGAATGACTTTGCTTCCAAGAGAACATTTGCATATCTGAGACACTTTTGATTGTCACGCTGTGGGGAGATGTGTACTTTTGGTATTTCCTGGGTGAACCCCTAAAGACTGTTATGTTTTACAATGCTCAGGACAGCTCCCCACAGCAAAAAAGTTGTTTAGTCGCTAAGTCATATCCGACACTTTGTGACTCCATGGACTGTAGTACTCAGCCCAAAATGTTGGTTGAGAAACCCTAGTCTAAGGGGAATATTGAGATTGTATTTTGCATTTATAGTAGACCTTCTGGTGCTGAATAGGTTGTAGTAGGAAATTAAAAGGTACTTAGAGGAATTATATGCTTCATGAAATTTTTAACTTAAGAAAGAAACAGAATTATTGGAAGGCCTAGAATCTGAAAGTTTATTGTGAATATTGCCTTAAATTGCAACACACACGCACATAAAACCTTTGTCATCTCCTTCTGTTTTTATTCTTATAAAGATTTTTTTAAACATGCCCAACAGTTCCTCTGTATTTTTAAAAGTGATTTACACATAATGATTTTTGAAAAATTCTTGTTGTGGTAGAAAAATGAAAACTTACTTACTAGCTTTGGGATATAGGAGAAACATTTTAATTCTTTAAGCCTTAGTTTATCTTCCTTTTAAAATGGGGAGATAAAACTATTTGTAAGGTAAATCATGTGAAAAGTTTTTGTAATTATAATTGTTAAATTGTTAATACTGATAGTAATGATGATGATACACAAACCTAGCCGAATGATGGAAACCAGCCTCCTTGTTTTATTTTATACGAATACCTTGAGAAATATGAGAGTTTGGTTCCAGACCACTGCAATAAAGTGAATATCAAAAAAAGCAAGTCACATGAACTTTCTGGTTTTCTAGTGCTTATTAAAGTTAATGTTTGAAACATACATTAGTAGTCTTTCAAGTGTACAATAGCATTATGTCAAAAATGTACATGCTTAATTTAAAATACTTTATTGCTAAAAAATGCTACCCATTATCTGAGCCTTCAGTGAGTCATGATCTTTTTTGCAGTAAGTACGTCAAAAATCACTGATCACTATAGCAAATATAATAATAATGAAAAATTTGATATATTGCAAAAATTACCAAAATGTGACACAAAGACATGAAGTGAGTAAATACTGTTGGAAAAATGACATCAGTAGGCTTGCTTGACAGGGTTGCCCCAAACCTTCAATTTGTAAAAAATTTGTAAAAACAGTATCTGTGAAGCTCAGTAAAGTGAAAGTGAAAGTGAAGTCGCTCAGTCGTGTCCAACTCTTTGCAATCCCGTGGACTATAGCCCACCAGGCTCCTCCGTCCATAGGATTCTCCAGGCAAGAATACTGGAGTGGGTGGCCATTTCCTTCTCCAGGGAATCTTCCCAAACCAGAGATTGAACCCAGGTCTCCCGCATTGCAGGCAGACGCTTTAACCTCTGAGCCACCAGGGAAGCACAGTAAAATGAGCTATGCCTATATTTTCATAAGTATGACCTCTAAGGTTTTCACATTCTTCAGTGTAATAATTTTGTGTAGAGAACTAATACCACATTTCCAAAGATTGTTCTTAAAAAAAAAAAA
>SJYV01031758.1:501387-535794 GCA_006410875.1 Neotragus pygmaeus | reverse complement strand
TTTCTGTTTGTTCATAATTTACTTTCACTTCTTTCATCATACAACTGCATGCATTTCTTTCATCATATAGTGCGTTGAGAGGCCTGGGTAGCTGGTGGGCAATCATTTACTTTCATCCTATAGGGTCAAAATCAGAAACCTTGTCTTCTGAAGCCAGACTAACCTTTGCTGTCATCCTTCAGACTTGGCAGTCCATCATAGAAGGAAATCCCTTCACAGAGCCTCTTTTCTTCTTTCTCACCTTGGTCTCCTTAGAAATTTGTGGGATTAGACACACGTGATTATGGGATTGGCTTTAGTGCCTTCCTTGCTGGCAGAGTTAAGTTTATCCATCTCCAATGATTAGTCTGTCTTTCCTCCCTTTTTTGGGGGGGGTTGTTAAAGATTAGACACAAATATTTACCCTT
The DNA here is from genome assembly GCA_006410875.1 of Neotragus pygmaeus. Lineage (NCBI taxonomy): Eukaryota > Metazoa > Chordata > Mammalia > Artiodactyla > Bovidae > Neotragus > Neotragus pygmaeus. Next base: position 535,387 of record SJYV01031758.1, on the reverse strand, counting down.
CCTCTAGGTTTTCAGAAACTTCCTATGACCTCTGTGTTCTTAGCCCTGGGTGATCTGATTACAGCTATTAAAGTTACTTGCATGTATATTGAATTATATTGTCTTGAATAGAAATGGAAAACTAAATCTTAACTTTTGCCGCAGCAGTCAGTTAAATGCAAAGTGGCTGATATTCTGTATCTGCAGAAAAGCATGCATTTTAGTGGAAGAGTACAGTAAGAGCACAGTGCCTTACTTAGATAAGGCACGCATCTTCCGGTTGAATGAATGAATGACTTTCACCCTGGTGTTAATCAGAAATACGCTGCTGTTCCTCCCCTTTTCTACCTGTTAGGAGTAGTGACTCCTCCTTCAGTGCAAATAATTTATAGAATGTATCATTCTTATTATCATCGTTATGGTTACTATTTGTTAGATAATATTTACATTTTTTCCAGAGAGGAAGTATACATTTGATTGTTAGACTCTTAAGTAGTAGAAATAGATCTTTTTTTTTAATCGTTCTGTAGATAGTAAATAGTAAATATAGGAGGAGTTTAGATAAAACATATTAAGGTCATATTGACATTATAAGTTTACCTTGTTTCCCCATTTCATATTGTAATTTAATAGTATTAACATAAAAGTAATATCTGTTAATTGTAAAAACTAGAAAATACTGTAGAACATGAATTAAACAATCCTTAATTCTGCCTATTACCTTTCTCTAATTGCTTTTCTAAATGTACTTGTTCAGCTCTGTTAGCCATATTGGCAGCTTTACTATTTAACATCTTAAATAGTATCTATCAGTTCATTAAGGAACCACAGTGCCACTGTGGTAGAAAGTGTGCTTTTTATGAGAGCACTTATATTTTTACATATATTATGTTAGTGCCTTAACAATTGTTAGAAAATGCTTCATATTGGCTGCAGGTTACTTGAGAGCATTCCTGGTGACCCTTGACCCTTTAGTTGACAATCAAGGGGAAGAACAAGCAAAATTTATGAGCAAGTTTACAAGCCTCCCTAGAGGTCTTTAGGTCTTGTTAAACTGGTGTGTATGGCTTCACATATGCACTAGCTTCTGTGCGCATTACTTCTTTTGACTCAAACAGAATTCCCAACTGTAATTTTTTGTAATTCGTCATCTGACAGAATTAAGTCCAGGAATATTCTCCCACTTTATGTAATTTTTATGCATATAATACTTTTTAAAGATTTTTTTTTCATAATTCTCAAACACATGTCAGTTTTCCGTGACTACTATATTATTCATATGTTTGGGTCAGTGATGACATCTTGTCAGTTCTAGCCCCCAAATAACTTTTGCATCTGTCTCTTTGACCCTGAAGTTATTGCCTACTTCAGGTTTTAATTTCTCTTCAGTATATTGTAGAAATTTTCCTTCTGTTATGCTGTATTATTTTCTTCCCATTTGTGAGGCTTCTACCGCCTACTTTCCTTTTCTTGCAGCTTTTAAGTTTATTATAGAAAATTTACAATATACATATATAAAGAAGATGAACTTTATTATAGGCAATAACAGCTGTGATTATTATGGTGTCTAGTGTTAGAGTTGTTTGTTATCTGTGTATATGTGCATATATGTAATTTTAAATATATAGATCAAGCTGGGCATTCTTTACCCTTATTTTAAACCTCACTGCTTTGTGAGTGTGTTCCCATGTCTGTCTATATTTTGTTGCTCTGTTTTAGGTTATTATGATGTTTGCTGTCTTCCTGGACTTGGAGTTCTTTAGGTCCTCCCCCCTCCTTCCCCTCCCTCCTATCAGTCCTTTCTGCTTTATAACCAATATTGCAGTATCTTTAGCTAAATTATTTGGACAGATCCATTTCTTAGAACAATAGAATAATGGTTCTAGCTCAGATTTTGTCATCCCCAATGACATATTTCATCTCTCTCTTGTAACCGGTCTGAACTTTTCATTCCGAAGACTCTTGGTTAACCTAGCTCCTGCCAACCTTTCTGGCTTTATCTCCCATCCTCACATCCAGCTGCAAAAAACCACATGTGCATTCTAAAATACATCTTATTCCGAGATGTCTGTTGCCTTCTTTTCTTGGTGGTGGTGGTTTAGTTGTTAAGTCGTGTCTGACCAACTCATGGGCCTGGTGGACTGTAGCCCACCAGGTTTCTCTGTCCATGGTATTTCCCAGGCAAGAATACTGGAATGGATTGCTCTTTCCTACTCTGGGGGGTCTTGACCCAGGAATCAAACCTGTGTCTCCTGCATTGGCAGGCAGATTCTTTACCGTGGAGCCACCAGGGAAGCCCTTTGCTCTCTTTTCTTATCCACCCAGTAAATATTTCTTCTATCTTCCAGCCTGAACTTTTGTGTGAAGTTCTTTATCTCCCTTGGCAGAACTAGGTGGTTCCTCCCTTGCATCTTATGTACTGTTCTCTTGGGATGTCAACAGAGTATTTCCCAAATTTTAGAAATTTGCTCTCCTTTGCTAGGCTGTGAACTTCTCACCAGCAGGGTTGTTGTTCTCTCTCTTGCCAGCACATGACTTGGAGTAGGTGCTTAATAAATGTTTGCTTGAATAAATCTGAGATCTGGGGAAAAGCGAATCTCTTAACAGTGGCATAATAGAGTTGAATATACTTTTTAATTCTCTTTAGAATACCACCAGGAAGAAACTGCTTGATTGAGACATGTTTTGAGAGAGCATAGGAAGCATAATATTTTTTGAAAAAAGAAAAGAAAAGAAAAGAAATGTGTCATGAGTGATTAAGAAAATGCATGATTGAATAATGGAACTTGCGTTTTACTAACCTTCAGAGAATTTACATGAAATGAAAACTTTTTTTGGCTTATATTTTTATGTAAACAAGAATATTTACTTATTCTGTATGAACATATAGGTGCAGTGTTTAATATTTGAGTCATGCAATAATTATCATTATGGCTTTTGTTTTTATAACTTAATATCTGAATAAACTTTTAAAAAGTTGGACTGACGAGAGAATGGTAGGACCATAAACAATTACTGGGAAAGTAGGATCTTTGAAGTTTTAAAAGACCAGCACTGTATTCTTATAGAAATTATTCACTGACACTATGTTTAAGGAAAAGATCCTGGGTTACAAGATAATCTGTTCTAATAGTAACCTCTTTATTTCCTTCTTTTAAGATTTTGGCTTAAACATTCAAAATGATGGATATATAGATATTTTCAGTTCTAAAGTTCTTTAGTCTGAAAGGCATCAGTTTCTTTCTCATTGTCTATTTAAATGTTAGCCAGTTTAAATATTTTATAATTTCTTTTGCATCAGGCTCACCTAAAGTATGCCATAACTAATATTTCTTGTCTATATAGAACAACTCTTTTGTGCCTTAGCTTCTTAAATAATTGAAGTTTGCTTTGCTTACTTCTTAGCATTTAGTGTAGTGTTGGTGTTGCATTAATACAGGGTATACTAATACTAATTGGTGTATTAACTTTATACATTTTGTCTTTTTTTTTTAAAGGTAATGTGGCCTTGGATAATCTACAGATAAAAGAAAATGCTCTGGTAAGGTTTTTTTTNCTTTTGTGCCTTAGCTTCTTAAATAATTGAAGTTTGCTTTGCTTACTTCTTAGCATTTAGTGTAGTGTTGGTGTTGCATTAATACAGGGTATACTAATACTAATTGGTGTATTAACTTTATACATTTTGTCTTTTTTTTTTAAAGGTAATGTGGCCTTGGATAATCTACAGATAAAAGAAAATGCTCTGGTAAGGTTTTTTTTAAAATATAAACTATGTTGAAAGTAAAAATGTTAGTTGCTCAGTCCTGTCTGACTCTTTGCAACACCATGAACTGTAGCCCACCAAGCTCTTCTCTCCATGGAATTCTCCAGGCAAGAAAACTGGAATGGGTAGCCATTCCCTTTGCCAGGGGACCTTCCCAAACCAGGGATTGAACCTGGATTCTCCTGTATTCCAGGCAAATTCTTTACTATGTTGACTCCCCAGTTAATTTGATAAGCTCTTTGAAACCCTGGTGGCTGGGTACCTAGTACCAGGTACCAGATGAAGGGATTATTTGTTTAATGATTTATTATAGGAAAATCTGAGATTGAAGATTTAGAAAAATAATTTTTTTCCTTATGATTGAAATTGTATCTCTTGGAAAATGGGATGTTCTTTACAAACTCTTTTTCTATTGTTCTTGTTTATATTTTGCTTCTCTTATGAATTCTTTCTTAAAAGTCAATTGTAAGTTCCTAAAAACATTTTTTCACCTATGAAACATATCCTTTATGAGTTACTCAGATGTAAAAACTTTATGTTTCCTTAGAGATGATTGTGTATTTAAATAATTATTACAAAGATGATTTGGGGCACTTAATAATTTCAGATGTTGTTAATTTTTTTTTTTCTTCCTTCTGAAGAGTGAATTGGATGTTCCTTTTAAAGTCAAGGCTGGCCAAATTGGTAAGTACTTCACTCTTCATTTGAGTTATTCTTCATCCTTTTAGTTTTTTATTTTTCCTGTTATTTAGTCTCAGACATCTTTCTTAGCTTGAGCAAAATGTGATAGGTTTTTGGCTTATGTTGATTAGAGTTTTCCGAGTTCTGAGCCTAAAGTATACTGTACATAGTATATGTATGGAAGTTTTTGAGCAAAGTGTATAAAATTACCTTCTAAATTAGAAGGATATTTGAACTGCAGTGATATTTTTCAGGCTTTGGGTCCACCACAGAAAAGTATCTTCATTTTCAAAGTTGATATGCAGATTTTTTTTTTTTAATTTCAAAGTAGTATAATTTGCAGACTCTAGTAAAGAGAATTTGTTGTTTCAGTTGCTGAAAGTGAAAAGTGAAAGTGAAGTCGGTCAGTTGTGTCATACTCTTTGAGACACGTGGACTGTAGCCTTCCAGGGTCTTCTGTCCATGGGATTCTCCAGGCAAGAATACTGGAGTGGGTTGCCATTTCCTTCTCCAGGGGATCTTCCCAACCCAGGGATCGAACCTGGGTCTTCCGCATTGGAGGCAGATGCTTTAACCTCTGAGCCACCAGGGAAGCCTCACTCAGAACTCAGTTGCTGAGTTGTGTCCAATTCTTTGCAACCCCATGGACTGCAGGACCCCAAGCTTCCCTTGCTTCACTATCTGTTGGAGTGTGCTCAGACTCATGGTTGTTGAGTTGGTGATGCTGTCTAACCATCTCATCCTCTGCCACCCTCTTCTCCTTATGCCTTCAATTTTTCCCAGCATCAAGGTCTTTTCTAACAAATCGGCTCTTTGCATCAGGTGGCCAAAGTATTGGAGCTTCAGCTTCAGCATCAGTCCTTTCAGTGAATAGTCAGGGTTGATTTTCTTTAGGATTGACTAAAGAGAATTTAAGTATAGCTAATTTCCCTTATGTTTTATTCAGCCATTTCACTTGATGTATTGTGCAGCAATGTGGTAAAAAGGATATGTTCTGTTAAGTTGAAAGTCTGTATAGCTAAACTCTTACACTAAGATCATCCATAACTAAGCATACATCTTTGTTGGAGAAATTTTTCAGTAGGAATTTTAATATATCAAGTCCTTTCAAATCTCCATGCTACCTGGTTTTTACTTTTTAAAAACTATAAATTACAACCCTAGATGAGTTACTCTTACTTTAGAATTTTCACTTATTCCACCATCCTTCCTTTCATCCCTGTCATCCTGCTACTTCACCCCATCACTTTCCTTCTTCATTCATTATTTTGTATCCAGGGAAGGCTTTGTCTTAGCATCTTTTTAGTAATTACTTGAATACTTCTGTGAATCTGCATTACTTCATAAATATGTGTTCCTTTTATATAAGTTAAAACATTTTAGTTTAAATTCTTTTTTTTTTTCCCCTCTTGAAACAGGAGATATTCCCTTAGATTGAAAATATCACTAGGGTAAAAAATTACATTTTTTGTTTGTCTGTTACACAGAGCCTTGTTTAGCAGTATTGTGGATGTATTGTTGTAGCCCTGCATTCTTAATTGAAATCCTCCAGTGAAGTTATAGCTATTAATTAAATCTTTTACCGTTGAGATACATAGCTGTGGGAGAAGCAAGGGTAAATATGGTATCTTTGTCCTCAAAGATACTAGAGAGATCTAAAATTAGGACAAAATATTGCAGCCTCATATCCAGGTTAATGGGTGAGTTATATTTGCCTAAATAACTTACATGTTATTCATTGTATTATTACAACAAAATTTATACTTTGGAAAAGGTTTTCTATGGTTCCGAATTTATTTTCTTTGCTTTTAAAGTATTATAAGAATTTAATGGCTTTCTTCCAGGTTACTCACTGAGTTTGGAGAGACACTTTGCATGTAAGGATGCAAAGCATATTTTCTTTATACTTATCTCTGTTTTGAGGTTTATCAGGCACTTACATTACTGTTAGCTTATGAAGAATTGACTCATTGGAAAAGACTCTGATGCTGGGAGGGATTGAGGGCAGGAGGAGAAGGGGACGACAGAGGATGAGATGGCTGGATGGCATCACTGACTCGATGGGCGTGAGTCTGAGTGAACTCCAGGAGTTGGTGATGGACAGGGAGGCCTGGTGTGCTGCGATTCATGGAGTCGCAAAGAGTCGGACACGACTGAGTGACTGAACTGAACTGAACTGAAAATTAACAGTTATTAAATTACTGTTAGCTTAAAATATTATACCTAACCTGTAGAGTTAGTGTGGCTAAGTACACCAAGGATGTTTTGATTTTCTAAGAGCTAGATATGTTTGTGGATACTGCTTTTACTTAAAAATTTTAAAAATTTCCTGATTTCTAAAAGGAAGGCAGTGGAACTTAATTTCAGTGGAATACAGAATAGTCAAGGATGGGAGGATAATGGTAAAAGGAGAGAAAAAAGGCTTAGAGAACAAATAATTTATTTTTGGTATATTAAAGAAGCATTTCCCACTTTTTCAATCTCATGCTTACCAAGAAGGCAATCAAATCAATTTTTAGGAGTTGATGAGATAATTACAAATAAAACACTATCTATTATAAATATAGGTGATGCTCACTATCAAATCAGCAGACTTAGAAATGACCCAGAAGTGTACTGCCCTTACCTCTAGGCTCCTCTGAAGTAGGAAACCTTTAAGGATCTCATTGGGGTTACAAGCTGGAGAAAATTAAAAATCTAGATGAAGAAATAATTCTGGATTTTAACCTCAGTAAGAGATTCCCAGCCAAAACTGGCTTGCCTCCATAGCCATCCAGGTGAAGCAAAATATCCTCCCTTACATTACATTATTTTATTTCCTCTTCAGCTTTTTATCCTGTTCAACAATTCTTTGAGCTTTCAGCATCTTGATTTAAAAGTGCCAGTGATTCTGATGGTGTAAACAGTTTAGTCACTCACATATTAGCATGACTTTGTTGAATCAGATTCTTTTGTCCTGAGAATCTGATCAGCAGTACTGAGAGAACTATAGGTTTTATAGGGTCATTATTTTTTAAATTGTGATGAGAGAAGGTATTTAATTTTGGAACATGGAAAACTGTAGGGGTAAAAATGTTTGGGTAGAATTGCTCTGATACAGTTGAGGGCAGATTGGGACATTTGCTGCCTGGAGACCTGAAAAGAGGGCATATTAGTGATTGGGAAGAGAGTAAAGAAATAATAATGTGGAAAGATACCAAAGACAGATTTTTGCCCGTTTCAAAACTTAGCTGAAAATATGCCCTTTTTGTCTTCTCTCTTCTGCTTTGCGTAGCTTTTTCCGTAAAACTCCAAACTTGGCTTAGTGACACTTATGGTAGCTCATCTACATTATGGGTGAGAAAGTTTCTGTAGGCCAGTCTCTGAAGGACTTGATGTTGATACTGTTATTTCTAACAGAGAAGATGTTTTCTTCCTTTCATGTGATTTATAAGTAGATATTTGGAGTATAACTAGTCTGAACTGCCTGTCACTTTATAATACTGGTAATCATAAACAGTATACCTTGCCTTCAGGGTTGGCCTCTTCTAGTTGTAGCAATTTAGCATACTGTCAAAGCTTTTCCTTTGGTGCTCTAATCTGTATTGCTGATTGAATTCCTGGGATCGTGAACAGATACTCTTTTACGCTGATGCTGTAGAGATGAGGTTGCAGCTGTGACTAGAACAGCATGTACGGTATTTAGACCATCAGTTCTGCTTCCATTGATGACTTCAGCGGACTTTAGCAAATAATTAAACCTGCCTGGAACTGAGTTTTCTTTTTTCCAAAACCAAAGTAATAGTTGCCTCATTTTCCTTACAGTTTGGGAATATTAAATGAAATAATAGTTATCAAAAAGTTTGAAAAATGTAAAGGACAATGTGAATAGTTATTTCTAATAGTAATATAAAAGATGTTTTAACTGTGTTAGTTTCTTTTTTTCTGAGTGATGTTCATACTCTATATCTGAAGGGTTTTATATACTTTTTCTCTTAATGGAAAGTGAGAAATGTATATCTTCTTGAGCATCCAAATAAGAAAGTTGAAATCATGTTTGTTTAGATAAATTAACTTTGAAGATTCCTTGGAAGAACCTTTATGGCGAAGCTGTTGTTGCAACTCTAGAGGGATTATACCTGCTTGTTGTCCCAGGAGCAAGTAAGTTATTTTAGATTATAACCATTCAGTAAAATCGTAGTAAAATTAAATTGTTACTTTGGTTAAATATTTTAATATGTTTAGTAAAACAGAACATAATTTAAATAAACTAATCATATTCATATATGTACACACAAACATGCATTTTACATATACATATATAGCCACATTTTATATAAAGTATTTTATACTGTTTACAGTGTTGTGTTGGCCACTGCCATACATCAGCATGAGTCAGCCATAGGTATACATGTGTCCCCTTCCTTTTTAACCTCTCTCCTACCTCCCACCCCTCTAGGTTGTTACAGAGTGCTGGTTTGAGTTCCCTGAGTCACACAGCAAATTCCCATTGGTTATCTATTTTACACATAGGGTAGTGTATCTGCTTCCAAGTTACTCTCCATTCATCCCACCCTCTGGTTTCCCCCACCCATGTCTATAGGTCTGTTTTCTATGTCTACATGTCCATTGTTGCTCTGAAAATAGGTTTATCAGTACCATCTTTCTAGATGTCATATATATGTATTAATATAAGGTATTTGTTTTTCTCTTTCTGACTTAACTTCCCTCTGTATAATAGACTCTAGGTTCATCCATCTCATTAGAACTAACTCAAACGTGTTCCTTTTTATGGCTGAGTAATATTCCACTGTATTTATATACCATAGCTTCTTTATCCATTCATCTGATGATGGACATCTAGGTTGCTTCCCTGTCCTAGCTAAATAGTGCTGTAATGAACATTGGGGTACATGCGCCTTTTTCAGTTTTGGTTTCCATGGGCATATGTCAGGTAGTGGGATTGCTGGGTCATGTTGTAGTTCTACTCCCAGTTTTTTTGAGGCATCTCCATAGTATCTTCCATGGTGGCTGTATCAGTTTATATTCCCATCAACAGTGCAAAAGGATTATTTTTGATGAAACATGAAAACCACAGTTTCCATGATGATAGTGACAATTTTGAAAGGCTATATGATATTTTATTATGGACTGCCAACTGGTTTTTGCTATTACAGTGAACATTATAAGCTCATCCTTCTTATAGATATCTTTCTCATTTTGTGTTTTTTCTTAGGTACATGATCAGAAATGAGATTACTAAATTAAAAGGATATGATTATATGTATTATATGATTGTTGATACATATTCTTAAATTACTTTCTCAAAGTCTTTTTTTAAATCAATCTTACATTGATATCAGCTGATATTGGATATTACATGTTTTTTGTAGTTACCCAAAATTTTACCACTCAGATAGAATAACTGGAAATTTTTTGAGTTAGGTATTTTGAGAAGGTATTTTCTGCCTTCTCTTTGTTTTTCCCTGTATTCTTTCTCCCTTTAATTCCTTTCCTTCCTTCCTTTTCCTTTAGATGTGAACTTTGTAAGTAGATAGGAATCATTTATGTAAACTTTTTGTAAAACCAATCTAAAGAATATAAATGTTTTTATAAAGATTACCTGTTACACATACACACAATATTATAATGAGGCTGAACTTTTCTTATTTATTATTACCTTTCTTGATGTGTGAATTAACTATATATATTTTTAGGTATTAAATATGATGCTGAAAAGGAAGAAAAATCCTTGCAAGATATTAAACAGAGAGAGTTATCCCGAATTGAAGAAGCCCTTCAAAAAGCAGCAGAGAAAGGTACAGTATGTTTATGTTTTAGAAAAATGTACATACACCTATGTTTTAGATACATTTAATACTCTGTAAAGAGGATTCTTTCATAAGCCTTCATAATATTCCAAAGAATCTTCTTTTAATATCATACCTCATAATATTGATTGTAAAGATTTTAATGCCACATTTAGGAATCATTGCCTTTGTGAATATTTTATCTCACTGCCAGTTAAATTTTCTTACTTTTCTTAACCAGTCATTTCTACTATGCTACTTTTGGAGACTTCCCAAATTCTTTGAGTTCTTGTAGTCCTGTGTGTTTTTGCCGAAGGTTAATTGTTTCTTTGTCTGCATTTTCACCTGTGTTGTTGAAAGATAATAAAGTTCAGCATATTAATATAGTAAAGTAATGTTTAGAGGAAATGGTGCTGTAATTCTTTTCCTTGCTATATCTTATCATATTATACAGGATATTGTTTAAAAATTTGTTTCTCAGATTTCAACATTTTAACATCTTAAGTTTTAATATTTTGTTTTTATCTAAAAATAAATCTGGTGACTATTTTAATTTGGTTTATGGAGCAAGAATAAGGATAGGATAAAACAGAGTAGTCTATAGGATGGTGAGTTAAAGGCATTTCCAAGCCTTTCCAAGTTAGTTTTTCTCTTTCAAGTCAAATCATACTCTGATTGCTGATTAGTGTATGAGAATTAATAGCATTTTGCATCATTTTTGCATCATTTGGTAGCATGTTTATGTATTTCTATGAAGGAAGAAGATGGTACTAGAAATGCCTCTGGTCTCTCTTAAAAGATATAGCCAATGTTAGAAATGATAGAGATTTTATTTTCATATTATAATAAGATGCTTAAGCTGCTGATGTTTAATTAAATCAAGAAAAATCTCTTTTAAAAATAGCTTATTTATTAAAATTCTTTGTCAATGATTCTAATTCTTTTTTCCCCTGAGTGTTTTTCCTTTATTCAGAATTACTGATTCTTTTACAGAAAAGTACTAAAATATTTCAGATACAGAGGCTGTTTTAATGGTAGAAAATTTTAAAAGTCTAAACAATATTTTCCTTTCTCTTTTCATATTTAACCATATCTTACATTTCTGCTGAAACTTAAGGATCTGTATTTCCATGAAAACAATTTTCTTAATTTCTGTCACTTTTATCTGCCAAACAAAGCAAAGTGGTCCTGGTTTTGTTTCATGCCAGTTCAGTGTGAATATTTCTTTTTATTTAATATTCGTTAATTAGAAATAGTTTTATTAAAATGAGGAAAAAGGCTTAGAGAGCACTAGAATTTAATTTCTTTCTTAAATCAGTTCAGATTAAATCTGTTTGTTAATACACATATAATTATATGTAGTCATCAATTGGTATATTTATATATGGTTGGATATATTGCTGTTACATGTAATTATATACTTTTAATTTATAATATATATAATTTATATTTTCCCTTTTGAGAAAGAAACCCCAAACTCATTTTTTTCTTTTTTTTTTTGGAATAGAAATAACTGTGATTGCTTTAAAAATATTTTAGTGTTTCCAGTGAACTATAAGAGAAAGCATAGTATATACTCTCCTTTTTAGTAGTTGACAGCTTAATCAGCAAATTGATAACTTGCTATAAATTTTGTATTAAGAGCTTGTGAATTTTGACTACTGGGTTGTTAATACTTAGGAAACTTGTTTTGGCAGAGAGATTGTTAAAGGATGATTTGATAAATCTATAGAGGATCAACATCTGTAGTACTAAGCTTGTGTAAATAGGGCTGTTAGGCTTATAAATAATCATTATATTGTAGTTTCTTGGATGGTAAGTTTAGTTTTTGTTAGGATAAAACTAAGGTTCAGAAATTAAAACTCAGTTTCATTAATATTATTATATCAGATTTGTCAATAAAATGTTCTAAGTATAAAAGAGATAAATTCAGAAGTTGGGAAATATGTTGATAGAGATTTTTTTCTCAATTATTAAGAAATACATTTAGTGATTTTGACTGCATTTAAGTACTTTCTCTAGTTTATATGAATATAGACCCTGTCTTCATATAATGTTCATGTGAATGATTAAAGACAACCCTGGCCTTTATATGCTTTACGTTTCACCATTTTTAATTAACAGTTTTGACTTGATTACTAGACTTTATTTTTTATACTTATTATTTTCCCACTTATTTCTTGATTTTGAAAGCACAAAAGCACTATTGATTATGTATGGAGACTCAGAGGTAAGGAGAGGAAATGATTTAACTATAAGCAGCAGTTGATAAAAAAGAAAATAGAGTCTTTAGTCTGATCTGCTTTAAAGACGTACTTTTACTCAGTTTGTTTCATTTGATAAAATAGAGTGCCTGCCCACTATTATGTGGGAAAAAAATTGGAATATAACTATAAGTTCATTTCTAGAGAGCTTGCTTAACTGTCAAAATAAACTTCTTCATATTTTTCTTCTTTTATTTCATTGTAGTAAATTTATTTTTTTGGAAAGGCTATTGTAAAANAATCTTTAGTCTGATCTGCTTTAAAGACGTACTTTTACTCAGTTTGTTTCCTTTGATAAAATAGAGTGCCTGCCCACTATTATGTGGGAAAAAAATTGGAATATAACTATAAGTTCATATCTAGAGAGCTTGCTTAACTGTCAAAATAAACTTCTTGATATTTTTCTTCTTTTATTTCATTGTAGTAAATTTATTTTTTTTGGAAAGGCTATTGTAAAATAAAGGGTAATATTAAATTCCTAGTGAAGTCAAAAGATTTTCAAATGCTATATAGATTCAATATTTTAAAATATTAATTTATCAAAAACTCTTACAATTTTAGAGTTAATGTTAACTCTGAAATCAAATATTTTTTCCAAAAAGATTTATGAAAAATGTCAGTTTCTTGTTTCACCCTTCTCTACCCTTTCACTCACTCCNAATGCTATATAGATTCTATATTTTAAAATATTAATTTATCAAAAACTCTTATAATTTTAGAGTTAATGTTAACTCTGAAATCAAATATTTTTTCCAAAAAGATTTATGAAAAATGTCAGTTTCTTGTTTCACCCTTCTCTACCCTTTCACTCACTCCTTAGAGGGAGCCATCATTTTAGAAATATTAACATTCTGTGGTTGTCTAATTTATTAATATAAGGCACTATCTTGTATTTCCTTCCACAGTAGTCAAGGAATTTACCTCTCTTACCATCTTCCTTCAGCCTTAATTCCTCTTTCTATCTTCTCATAATATGGCCGTATCATAATTTTTGGCCAATTACAAGTCAAAATTTACGTCACTATGACAAAATAATTACTGTTCACTGGATGGGTCAGAGAATATACTGTGATTATATTTCCTCTGCACCAGCCTTTTGTTTTTCTCTCTTGAATTTGTAAGTGCTTCTTTGCTTCTGTTTAAATTTACCTTAAGTTCTTCTGTGTGCTACATGAAATCTATCATTCACACAGCTCTCCGTGTTGTTTTGCAATTGCCCAGACACATCTGTTGCCCTCTCCCTGTCCCCCTTGCCCTCTTGAAGAGCAGTGTTTTTGGTTGTGTTTGCTTGTTTGTTTCGTTTTAGTTCTGCTGTATAATTGTCATCCTAGAACTGATCTTCACTGCTCTTCTGTTTTTAATTCATCGAATCCCTTGCCTTTTGTTCTTAGTTTTGTTCCTTTGTTTAGCTGAAGCATTTCTGATGGCTTTTACGAAAGGATGCACTGGATATAATTTTTAAGATCCTTTCAAGTCTGAAGGTTTTGTAATTTACTTCCACACTTGTTTGATTTGGCTGGGGATAGAATATTGAGTTTAAAATTATAATTTTAAGGGTAAAAGTCTTTTAACTTCCAGGTACTTTTGAGAAGTCTGCTGCCAGTCTGTTCAACACATTGTTGTCAACACAAAAATTAGAAAATCCCTGTAGCCTACTGTCAGAGACCTCATGTATAGTAATAGACAGGAGAGGGTGTTGAGTCTCATTAATGAGATGTAGTTAGAGTATTACAGAAGTTCATAAAGGGCTTATCATGTTCAGCCAGAGATCAGGGCGGACACTCTGAAGGTCTGTATTTCAGCTGAGCATGCAGAAGGGAGAGAGGGCATTCTAGGTTAAGGCGATAGTGAAATGAAACAGTGTAGAGCATGTGTGGGGAACTGCTAAGAATTTGGGACTTTGATAGTGTAGCTGGAGAGGAGTTGGAAAGCTAAGTTTATATTAGTTTTGAGAAATTTGAATGCCGTGATGGTGATGATGATAATGATAGCAGCTAACATTTATTGAGAATTTACTGTTTGTGGGTCACTCTTCAAAGTGGTTAATATCAGCTGACTCATTTAATAGTCATAATTCTATGATATAAAGGCTTTTATTGTTCCCATTTTATAGTTGAGAAAGCTGGAAGTTAAATAGCTTGTTCTAGTTATGCTGTTAGAAAATGATAGAGCCAGAATTTGAACTCAATCTGGCTCTTGACTGCATTGTAATGGACTTTGATAGTCAGTGAGAAAGTCAGGAAGTTACTTTTTCTTTAAAAATCTGGAGAGTGATGTGATCATGGCTGTGTTTTAGGTAGTGGTANAAAATGATAGAGCCAGAATTTGAACTCAATCTGGCTCTTGACTGCATTGTAATGGACTTTGATAGTCAGTGAGAAAGTCAGGAAGTTACTTTTTCTTTAAAAATCTGGAGAATGATGTGATCATGGCTGTGTTTTAGGTAGTGGTATATAAGCTGGATTTGGGGAGCAAAATGGAAGATGGTGCTACCTAACCGTCACTAACAAGAATGAATAGAAAGGATTCAGACAGTGTGTCTTGAAGGGAACATGATACTGAAGTAAAATGAATTCATTTCAGTTAACCCTAAAATTAGCATAAATATTGCAGCAATGTTTCCTTCTGAAAATGAACAAATGGTGGGCAGAAAGGGAACCAAAATAGCAGATTTTTGCTCTCTTTGAAAATTGGGTAAATCAATGAGACATTAGCCGTAATTGATATTTGTCTGTTTTGCTTAACTTGAAATTATTAATTGTTATAATTTTATTTATTAAGAGTTTTTGTTTTAATGTATGAAAACAGAGCCTGTGTGTTGAAAGAATGGAAATAGTGTCACTTGAGAATTTTCTGTAGAAGTAAGTTGTTTTCGTGTCACTGGATTTTACTTGTTCTGTTATTTGATGTCTGATTCTTTGAACTAAGTTCAGATGTATTTTACATATGAAATTAAAGATGTCTTAAAATGCTTTGCATTTTGGTTATTGCTGCCGTGCGGATGCAGGCGCACATTCAGGGGAGTTCATATATGGCTTGGAAAACTTTGTTTACAAGGACATAAAGCCTGGTGGGTATGCATGGTTAATTATACTGAGCTACATGCAAAATTATATTCTTATCCATGCTTGTGCTTTTAGTGGAGTTTATATGGCATGTCATCCTTTGAGAAAATATGGAAATGTAATTCATGTTTTTCCCCTTCACTGTCATTTCCTTTCTTCCATCTTCTGCAGCCATTTATTCACTCACCAAATGCTTAATGTCTTCTAGTAGGAAGACTATGCTGGATGCTCAGTGTTCATGGGGTGAAACAGACCCAGTCCACTGCCTTATGCAGTTTACAATTTGATCTGTGGATAACTTCCAAATCTGGACTGCCTTTTTGACTTTGTTCTATAGTATAGTAGTTTTTCGGTTAAACAATTTCTCTTCTGTAGCACTGGTTTTCAAACTTGTAAAAAGCAGTGAAATGGAACCTTTTTTTTTTTTTTTGAGTGAGACTTTATTTAGGACCTTGATAAAAGATGTTTCGCTGACTTTCTTCTCCCATCCTCCCTGATCTGCTTCATGTGTGTAGTAGCTTTGGACTACTATCTTGGACAGGCTCACAAAAAAGGCAGATTTGAAGGCTGTTTTAGGATTTACAGTAGGGTGTTTTTGTATCTTAGGAAGTTTNCTCCCACACGGGATTTTAGCACACACAGCTGCTCACACACATGTGGAGCAGTGTTTAGAAACCACTTTACTGATAACTAAAACTTAATGTTAGTTGGTTAAGGACTATTTGATTGATTAATTTTAATTAAAACATAGTCAATATTTTGAACTTAATGTGCATTGCTTTGTCTTAAAGTTTGAAGCATAAACGAAAAGCCTTGAATTTTTTCATTTGTGTAACGAATTGGAAATGCTCTTTCATCTTTTCCAAAACTGAGTTTGCTTTCTTTTTTCTTTTTAGTTTGCTTTAAGTTTAGATTACATTTAAAGTCATATTGCCATACAGAGAATTTATTTTACTTTCCTGAAAAAAGTCCCTTTTTTCAGTTCATATTCAGTTAGATACACTTGTAGTTTTTCAAGATATACCATCTCCGTCTTATACCAACTTTATGTTTTGGTTTTCTATAGTCATTAGACTGAATTTTGCTAACAAACAAATGTCTGAAAAACCTAGCTCATCATTAGACTGAAAATTTTTTTTTTTGGCTATTTTGAGTCTTCGTTGCTGTGTGGATTCTTCTCTAGTTGTGGTGAGCAGAGGCTACTCTAGTTGCGTGCTTGGGCTTCTCATTGCAGTGGCATTTCATTGTGGAGCACGGGCTCTGGGGTGTGCAGGCTTCAGTAGTTGCAGCACATCGGCTCAGTAGTTGTGGCTCCTGGCTCTAGAGCATGGGCTCAGTAGTTGTGGCTTAATTGCTCTGTAGCATGTGGGATCTTCCTGGATCAGGGATCGAACTCATGTTTCCTGCATTGGCAGGTGGATTCTTTACTGCTGAGGCACCTGGAAAGTCCAGTAGATAGAATTTTACAAACAAATGTCTAAAAAGCCCAATTCATAAGTTGCCTTGTTTAAAACAAACTTAGAACTCAACTTGTCATGGAAGTAAAAGAATTATTCTTAAAGCCAGTGGTATGTTGATGAATAATAATCTCAGCTTTTAATAGGTTTTTTATTTTTAATTGAAGGGTAATTGCTTTACAGTATTGTGTTGGTTTCTGCCAAACATCAACATGAATCAGCCATAGGTATACCCATGTCCCCTCCCTCTTGACCCTCCCTCCCACTTTCAGTTTAAACTTAAACTAAGCTTTTCTACTGAGCAAGTACAATTTGAAAGTACGTTATTTCTTTCTTTCTAATGAAAAAAAATACAGAGATGCACAGGAGTGGATCAAGTAATATCAATTACATTTAAGTTGGTGTCAGTGACAAAATATATTAAAATAATCTACAGAAAAAATTAAAAGCACAAAGGGATCTTCCTTGTATCTTGCCTCTTTCAGTGTGATTACCTTAATTATTGTGTGTGGAAGGATAGTTAAAAATATAGAAATGAGGGTAGGGGAGGTACAGTTTATCATAAAGATGCTCTTTGCATGAGAGCAGTAATTTATGGGTAGTGCATTAGCAGCTGAGGAGTTGTGCTTTATTAAAGTTCCTTCTGAAATAGCTGCAAACTATTTTGAGCTTGATATCCATAGGTCTAAAAAGATGAATGTGGAAATGAAGGAAATATATTTTGCCACAAACCATAATATATCTGATATTAAAAACAAAGCTCACAAAGCTCATTCTTTACAGCTATACCAGATGATGATTTTCCTGTTTGAGAAGGGTGTATGTGACTCAAGTCCCTGATGGATGATTTAGAACATTATATGATTTTTCTCTTGTCTGTAGTTTCCCTATTTTCTTTTGTGACCAAAAAACACTAATTTTTGTATATCTCTGAGATGTCAAAAACAAAGTTATCGTACATACAATGGCACAGTTTAAGCACTGTGTATAAATATTACTTAGATATTGAAGATGAAAAATAGATCAGTTTAATAATGACAGACTTTGGGTTAAGGGATTGAGGAAATTAAATATTAAGGATCTTGAGCATCTTCTAACAAATATTTTTTTAAAGTGTCATTGGAAATTAAAGGTGTAGAGAGACAGTTCACATTTCTAAATGTGAAAATCTTTTAAAAATAATTTAGTGGCACTGTTTTATCTACAACTCCTTGTTTTTTCTATGGAAAACATCTTCAGTAGTATACATAAAGAGACTGTCTTTTTTAAACTATCTGGATAAGAATCTGTTTAGTCCTAGTTAATGAGTGTTCTCGCTTCTATTAAAAAAAATAGTTCCACTGGGAAAGTATCATGTTAGTGTCATGCCTACAAAATATGGAAAATCTCAGCCATGTTAGTGTCTTCCTTCCCTTTCTTCTCCACAAATCCATTTGTGTTGTGTAACTTACCTGTAAATTCATTGTCCTATGTTGCCTGTTATAGAGTGTAAAATGGATTTACCCTCACTATAAGTGTATTTTAATGTCACTTTTTTTCTTTGACAGATATCAGATCCAAAGCGGCCTCTTTCATTTGGTGTCACACTGGGAGAACTTAGTCTATTGGTAAAGTTGACCTTATTTAAAATTTCTGTGGAATCTGTAAAATATTATTCTCAGGATGAATCTCCTAAAATCAGCTATTGCTGCAAAAAGCTATTTTATTTTTGTGTGTAACCTTTCTATAGCTTTTCTAGAAATTTATAATTTATATTATATTCTGTAATTATTTTATCTTTGAATTTAACAAATATAAAAATATTAAGAACAAGTGTTTTGAAAGTCTTAAAAGCTGTATCTTAAATGTGTAGTAAATTAGGGGAAGATAGATTTCCATAGAGTCAAGTTCTTATCCACAATATAATTTCCAAATAGCTTGTACATGTGTATATGTATGTATGTGTCTGTTTATTATATTGAAATATACATAAGATAATTTATTTTGTTTAAGTATTTTACAATGCAGTTTGTTTTTTCTTTTAAGATCCTTAGTATACAGAGTGGGTATATCCTGGTTGGACATTTTTTTTTTCTATTATGGACAACTAAGTGGTAGGGACATGTTTTAAAGTTAAGGACAGTGAGCAGTAAATCACATTGGGTATATTTTTGCCTTTTGATTAGTTATATGAAGAGGGGCTTAGGAAGGAAAGAAGGTGAAGGAAAAAGGAAAGAGAAGTAGTCTATTAAACAGAAAAAGGTCTTTGTTCCATTGGCTCCTTAAGAATGATACATGCATACAGAGAAGTAGAGATATATATCAGTTGAAGATCAAAGCAAAAAAAAAAATTAACAGGTATTGGAGAAATAAAGGAAAGGGAGTCAAGGAAGCTAGTGTTTAATACACTGCTTATCCTCTGCTTGTCTCCAAAATAAATCTGAAGTAGCTTTCAATAAAAAAGAAATAATGCTATAATACTTTTGAAGAACCAGAATCTGTGTTCTGGAAGGTAGAGGCATAATCATTCCAGAAAAATGAGACAAACAATATTAGTCAAAACAAAGGTCAGTATTTAATATTGAGCTTCTAGCAGACCAAATGAAAAACACAAAATAGTCCTGTGGCTTACTTTGCATTGACTGATGGCAGGGGTACCAGGGCGTAAGGGTGATGTATAGTTTCTTTAGTGTGTATTGTTCTTTGATCCTCTGTATCTTTCCCTAGATTTTTCATATGGTTTTCTTTGCCTGTGTTACTCTTTTCCCTTAAACTACCTGGTGATTCTATTCAGGTTTTAATATTTCCTTGAGATATTACTATTTTTCTCTTTTTTTTTTAAATTTCACTCTTAGAATTCACTATTCCTTTTTTTTTTTAATACTCCCCTTTATATTTTATCAGAGCACCTGTGACACCTTACTATTCTGGTTACCATGTTGTTTTCCTTCTATCCAACCTCCATTCATTGATACAGTATTACCTGTATTTTAGTGTTTTTGTGATGATTTAATTAAATAGTTTGAATAAAGTACTTGGCACATTGGCTCAATTTCTGCTTCAACTACTACATTGACTGTTATAACAACAATAATAGCAGACTCACCTCTTTGTGTATCTGTACCATTCCTTTTTTCCATCTTTTCAAATGCAGACTAACTCTTAAATCTTAGATAATCTCCCGACCTTTGACTGGATCCCATCCTCACCCATGTCCTTAGGAGCCTTTCCCCGACTTTCTCTTCACCTTTTGTCCTTTCTTCCTTATTTCTGTCAATTTCCTTTTCTTTCCTAAATCTTCAACTCTTCTTCCCTGCCCACCTCTGTCTTCTAACCATTTAAGTGCATTTAAGTCTCTCCTTTATATTAAAATTAAAAAGCCTCTCCTTATCCTCCTCTGACTCCACTCAGCCACATCTGACTACTGCCTAGCTAGCTCTTTGTTTTTTTAATTCATACCCACTCTCAGACACACAATATCTCAGTAATTATTTTCTTGATGAATGAACTGAATTAAATTAGAACCTCCTCAATTCTCTTTTTCACTGTTCCTTTGTAATATACGTATGTGAAAAACAGGTAACTCCTGTTAGCCAATGATAACTAGATGTCTTGTTATTTCTAACTTATTTTGTTACGGTTATTAGAGCACTGTTTTATGATACATATATTTCATTTCACAGTTAGTCTTTTTTTTTGTTTTAGACTGCAAACAAAGACTGGACACCGTGCATATTAAATGAAGCAGAAAAAATTATATACAAGGTATTAGACTAGACTTTTTAATCTAGTTATTTTCCTAAGTACAAACGTTTAATGTATTTTCTTCAAGTAACCTTGATAGAGCAGAATATACCATTGAATGGGAGTTGAAAGTTTAGGGTTTAGTTTTTGCTCAGCTACTTACTATGTTACCTTCTAAAATGACTTACCTTTCTTAACCTAGAATATAAAGAAACTGGATAAAATTAATATTTCCCAAATTGTATTTGATGGGGCATTAGATAACTGAGATAATATTAGATTTGTTGAAAAAATATTCTCTGGTCAAGTAAGATTACTGACTAAAACAGAAAGGTGTTCATAGTTAGACAGGTATATTTTATTTTGTTTTAAACTCCACGATTTCACAATACTTTAAATATGCTAATAAACACTTTGAATCTTCCAAAGGGATATTTTATATGTACTTTTCTCCACCTTTGTTGATCATAGAATCCTCTTCCCTTCACCCTTCCTTTGAAACAGCCATTTGTATTCGTTGGAGGAATCATGTCTTTCTTATTCATTGAAATACTTACAGAGTCTGTTAAATACTGAATTCTCAATAAATATTTGATTATTGAATGAGCATATCCCCTGGGGAACAGTGTTCCTGCAAGCACAATTCAGCAAATGCTAGATTAATAAGTGTTAGTCACTCAGTCATGTCCAACTCTCTGGGATGTTATGGACTGTAGCCCACCAGGCTCCTCTGTCCATGAATTCTACAGGCAAGAATACTGGAGTGGATAGCCATTTCCTTCTCCAGGGGATCTTCCTGACCTTCAGATCAAACCCAGGTCTCCTATGTTGCAGTTAGATTTTTTTTTTTTTTTTTACCATCTGAGCCACTAAGGAAGCCCAGATTAATAATAAAGTCACTGAATAACATACATACATTTTCCTCCACTTTTGCATTATCAAGAAGATAATGCAAGGGAAGAACCCTTTAAAAGTTCAGAATGACAATTGGATGATTTTGGTATAGTGAGCATGAGAATGTCCTTTTAATATTGATACATAACTTTGATTTGTTAGTCGCCTGATCTTTTCCAATTTTCCTTTTATAGCTGATACGACTTGATAGTCTCAGTGCCTACTGGAATGTGAACTGCAGCATGTCTTACCAGGGATCAAGGGAACAGATCTTGGTAATTTCAGTTTGTCCCCTGAATAGCTGACTGTACTCCTGAGAATCATTCTACATACGTGGTCTCTAATGAGGACAAGATACAGGTCTTTTGCTTAAGTTGTAACTAAGTTAGAAGTGTGCAACACAGTTTTTGGAATTGACTCTATCTTAAAAATAGCACTTTTGTTTTTGAAGATCTTTGTGACATCTTTCACTTGACAGTGAGATGAGAGCCTATACTATCAAATTAAAACTGGATTTATGGTTTTTCATACTCTCATTTTGATGGCATTCTGGTTGCATTGTGGAGTTTCATATGAGAATGATTACTTGAAGAGGATTGTAAAGAAAAATGATACCTGTCAGATTTTTAAAAAATGTATCCGTAGCATATGTTTTAAGCATTTACAGTGATGCATCATTGTGAATGATTGATTCAAAACTCAGTATGTTGTCATGTCCTAAAGCTAAGCAGTCTTAGTCATATTTACTTAGAAAAGAACAGTTGAATTTTCTGAACGGAATTAATTCCAAGATTCTGTCTTTTATTTCTCAGGAAGATACTGTAATGATTAATTTGCCTTTGTCTAGAAAGTGATTGCGATCCTAATTTATGAATGTGTGTGTGTGTGTACACATTATATACATTTTAAGTCAGAGTGGAACAGTCTTATGTTGTTTCTAGGTATTTAGAATTTATAAAAATTATCTACTGAAGTAATATTCTAAAGAAATATATCTGTAAACAGTGTTCAGTGTGTTTTTGTTATGGACTAATAATTACCAAGCTGGGAATAAAGATATTGATTTAGAACCATATTTTATGTGCGTATGTGTGTCAGGGGTGCTGAGAATGTATGCATTTTCTTTTTCATTCTCATATCATTCAAATTTTTAAATTTAGGATCAGCTGAAAAGTGAAATTCTTACAAGTAACAATATACCCCCAAACCATCAATACAGTAAGTAATGGTAAAAGTTTATTTTATGTTATAGGAAATGTGGAATTAAATACTTTATTTTAATATACTTTTTCTGATAAAGTTATTTTGACAAAGAGAAAGTATTAATTTTATATGTTAGTGTCATGATACAGCATATTCGGTATATATTTTAGTATTTGGAAATAGATTGTAACACTTACACCACTGGAAAGTGAGAGAGAAGGACTCTGTGGCTATAGTTCACTCCCAACAGCTAACCCCCTTGACTTCCATGTTTTTTCCCTATCTTGTTATCGTCTACTTTGTTTTAGGAATTAGATTTTCTTTTTTCTTTTTTTTGCTTAATAATGAAATCTCCGAGGTCTTGATGTTCAGGTTACTTTGAACATGTCAGTGTTGTAGTGTTAAGACAAACTACTCCAGAGATTTTTAAAAAATGAAGTATAGATAGATGATTATAGTAGATCCTCCCAGGTGGCACAGTGGTAAAAAATTTGCCTGCCAATGCAAGAGATGCAGGAGTTGCATGCATGCACATAGTTGATTTATAGTATTATGCTAATTTCAGGTATACAAAGTACAGATAATGTGTTTTTATAGATTATACTTCATTAAGGATTATTAGACCCATATAAGATACTGGGTCTAATTCCCTGTGCTGTACAGTAAATCCTTATTGCTTATCTGTTTTCTGTGTTGTAGGCTGTATGTGTTAATCACATGCCCTAATTGGTTCCTTCTCCTCCCTCCCCTCTTTGGTAGCCACAAGTTTATTTTCTACATCTGTGAGTCTGTGTCTGTTTTGCATATTCAGTCATTTGTGTTTTTTTTTTTTTTTTAGATTCTGTATATAAATGATATCATGTAATATTTGTCTGTCTTACTTCACTAAGCATGATATTGCTACATATGGCAGTATTTCATTCTTTCTTATGCCTGAGTAATATTTCATTGTATATACGTACCATATTTTAATCCGTTCCTCTCTTGATGGGATTTGGGTAGCTGGAATATCTTGATTGTTGTAAATAGTGCTGCTGTGAACATTTGGGTGCATGTGTCTTTTCAAATTAGTGTTTTTATTTTTTCAGGATATATGCCCAGAAGTGGAAATGCTGGGTCATACGGTAGTTCTATTTTTAGTTTTTTGAGGAACCTCCATACTGTTTTCAGTAGTGACTGCACCAGTTTACATTTCCTACTGATGATGCACCGGGGTTCCCTTTTCTTCATAGTCTCTTTGTTAGAATATGTTATTTGTAAACATTTGTTATTTGTAAACTTTTTAATGGTAGCCATTCTGACAGATGTAGGGGGTAAATTCACTGTTGTTTTGATTTGAATTTCTCCAGAGATCTTTTCTATTTCTTGGCAGACTTACCTTTATTTATTTTTGAGTAGAGCTCTAACAAAGCTGCCCGTATATTGTTTATCCCATACATTTTCTCTGATATTCTTTTTTTAATATAAATTTATTTTAATTGGAGGCTAATTACTTTACAATATTATATTGGTTTTGCCATACATCAANAAGACTTCTCTGTCTATACAGCACCATTGATAAAACATCTAGGTTAAAGATGAAAAGTTTCTCCATAGTGAGGGACATCCAGAGAGGTTCACAGAATTACATGGAGAAGAGAAGAGGGAGGAGGGAGATAGAGGTGACCAGGATGAGATGAGGTGGAATCAAAAGAGGATAGAGAGGGAAGCTAGCCAGTAATCACTTCCTTATGTGCACTCCACAGTCTGGACTGCTCAGAGATGATCATGGTGTTATACAGAGAAGAGAAGTGGGAGGAAGGAGACAGAGGTGGTCAGGACGATAAAGGGGGGAATCAAAAGGAGAGAGACAGATCCAGCTAGTAATCAGTTTGCTTTGTTCTCCATCATCCGGAANTCAGAGATGATCATGGTGTTATACAGAGAAGAGAAGTGGGAGGAAGGAGACAGAGGTGGTCAGGACGATAAAGGGGGGAATCAAAAGGAGAGAGACAGATCCAGCTAGTAATCAGTTTGCTTTGTTCTCCATCATCCGGAACATACAGAGATTCACAGAGTTGGGTAGAGAAGAGAAGGGGGAGGGAGGAGATAGAGGCGACCTGGTGGAGAAAAAGGAGAGTCCAAAGGGGGAGAGAGCAGTCAAGCCAGTAATCTCACTCCCAAGTAAGAATGGGTACTGAAGACTGGGTTCTTAAAGATACAAAATTGATAACAAATACCAGAAAGCACAGATTAAAAATCTAGAGTACAAAATTGATAACAAATACCAGAAAGCACAGATTAAAAATCTAGAGTAGAGGTTGGATTTCAAAAATACAATATTAAAGAAAAATGAAAAAAAGTCACAAAAATTATAAAATATATATATGAAGTTTGCTTTAAAAAATAGTGTCTCTCTTTTTTTTTGGCAAAGTAATAGTAGGTTATANTAAAAATCTAGAGTAGAGGTTGGATTTCAAAAATACAATATTAAAGAAAAATGAAAAAAAGTCACAAAAATTATAAAATATATATATGAAGTTTGCTTTAAAAAATAGTGTCTCTCTTTTTTTTTGGCAAAGTAATAGTAGGTTATAAAAATGAAAATTAAAAAAGTAATAGAGGACTTAAAAATAAATTAAAAAAATTGAATGGTAGTAAAAATAGTAAAAACATATCTAAGACTTTCTCTGGTGGTGTTGTGGGCAGTGTGGGGTCAGTTCATTTTCGGATAGGTCTTTGATCTGGCTTATATTTCTCAAGATCTATAGGCCTCTTCCTATGTAGTCAGTACTATCTACAGGGTTTTAATCTATTGCACCTGTCACTTCCAAGGCGGTTCCCTCTGTTTGAGCTTCTTCTGTTTGCTGGTCTCTTCAATGTCTAATTTCTGCCCTCGCACAAGGGGGCGGTTGTGGATGCTTTTTTAGGCTCACTTGTTCAGTCGTGCTGTGGGGAGGGAGGGACGCTGCAAATAAATAACACTGGCGTGTGCTCCCAGCGTCTCGGCCACCCTGGGTTTGCCCCTGCTCACCGTGTGTGTGCTTTCCCTGTCTACACTGCTTAGGCTCTAGGTTGCTCTGCCGGGAACTGTCTGAGGCTGGCCNAGGGACGCTGCAAATAAATAACACTGGCGTGTGCTCCCAGCGTCTCGGCCACCCTGGGTTTGCCCCTGCTCACCGTGTGTGTGCTTTCCCTGTCTACACTGCTTAGGCTCTAGGTTGCTCTGCCGGGAACTGTCTGAGGCTGGCCCTGGGTTGTATGCACTTTCCAGGTCTAAGCCGCTCAGGTTCAGGTACTCGGGTAGTCCTCAGAGGAGCAGACTCGGTTGGGCCTGCATTTTGTGCCCTTCCCAGCTCCGAGCAGCTCAGTTGATGAGGTGTTCGGCGACCGCGGTTGCTCTGACTCTCCCATCCCTGCCGCTCGGTTTTCTGGGTGTACAACCGGCGCACCTTCTGAGACAGATGTTGACCGTCCAGAATCCCAAGAAGTCTTGGTTAGCAAGGAAGCCTGCTTGCAGTCTGGTAGAGAATGCCTCTCTGGGGCCGTGATTTCCCCCTTCCGGCTCTGGCTGCCCTCGGCTGCCTGTGTCTGGAGGAGGGTGGGCTGGCCTGCAGCCGGCCAGCTCTGCTCAGTCCTTTGTTCTGTGAGCGGGCCTGAGGGTGCCTTAGGTTGGGGCTTTTCATGTAGCTCTAGTCAGTCCTTTGTTCTGCGAGTGGGGCTGGTGGTGTCTTAGGTTATGGCTTTTTGGGTGATAGCTATCCCACAGTCTGGTTTGCTATCTCAAGTTAGTTCCCTCAGATTGCCCTCCGGGCATCGGGCCTGGCCCTTACTCTAAGCAATGCAGCCCAGCCCCCGCTTGCTAGTGGCCGGTGCAGGCGTCTGCACTGCTTCCCTGCTGGGGGAGTTACCATTGGGCACGTAATCTGTGGGTTTTAATTTTTTTTTCCTCCCAGGNCTCCGGGCATCGGGCCTGGCCCTTACTCTAAGCAATGCAGCCCAGCCCCCGCTTGCTAGTGGCCGGTGCAGGCGTCTGCACTGCTTCCCTGCTGGGGGAGTTACCATTGGGCACGTAATCTGTGGGTTTTAATTTTTTTTTCCTCCCAGGTATGTTGCCCTCTGTGATTCCAAGGCTCGCCACAGACTCAGCAGTGAGAGTGTTTCCTGGTGTTTGGAAACGTCTCTTTTTTAAGACTCCCTTTCCGGGATGGAGCTCCGTCCCTACCCCTTTTGTCTCTATTTTTATCTTTTATATTTTTTCCTACTTGCTTTTGAAGACAATGGGCTGCTTTGGACATGGGTGCCTGATGTCCTCGGCAGGCATTCAGAAGTTGTTTTGTGGAATTTTCTCAGCGTTCAAATGTTCTTTTGATGAATTTGTGGGGGAGAAAGTGGTCTCCCTGTCCTATTCCTCTGCCATCTTAGGACCGCCTCCACTATTTTTTTGTATATATTTAGTGTACCTCTTTATGTTTTTTCTCAGTTTTTATGCCCATGTCTTCTATATTCCATACTACTATGGTTCACTATTTTTTTTTTTTTTAATTCTTTTATAGCTAACTGCATTTATATGAGAGTTGGCACTTTCTCTTTACGTCCACAAGCGTGCCTGTTTAATGATGGTAAAGCTTTCAGATCCTGGTAGTTTGTGAGAGCATTTAGTTTGATTCATGAAAGAACTTGTTCAGAAAAATCTGTAACTTTATTCTTAGGCATGTTTCAATTATAAATAACCTCTAAATAAGGCTATAAATAACCTCTAAAATTTTTATATCATCTTACACATATTATAAATACTATAAGATATCCCAATTTATATTTTTAATACTATTCACAATTATAATTTAGTACATTACTTTTTGCTCTGTCATATTCCCTGATACTTTTTTTTTTAATACTACTTAACTTCAAGAATATTGTCTTCTTTTGAGTCTAAAACTATATATGTAATAATCATTTTGAAAATTATAAAGTAGTAGGCAATTTTTTCTGGGTAATATGAATTTAATTCATGATTCTGTTCCTAAATTCTAACTATGATTAAATACGATGANTCCCTGATACTTTTTTTTTTAATACTACTTAACTTCAAGAATATTGTCTTCTTTTGAGTCTAAAACTATATATGTAATAATCATTTTGAAAATTATAAAGTAGTAGGCAATTTTTTCTGGGTAATATGAATTTAATTCATGATTCTGTTCCTAAATTCTAACTATGATTAAATACGATGAAAATTAATCAAGTTTTATTTCCTATCTTGTATTGGTATTTTTTGTGGGGGCATCTCAGACAGTAATGACTATTTAAAAAAAGTTCTTTATTGGAGTAAGGTTGATTTACAATGTTTTGGTAGTTTCATGTGTGCAGCAAGTGAATCAGTTATATATTTGTATCCACTTTTTTTAGATTCTTTTCCCATGTAAGCCACTATAGAGTATTGAGCAGTTTTTTCTGTGCTATACAGTAGGTCCTTATTCGTTATGTGTTTTATATATTATAGTAATATGTATATGTCAGTCCCAGTGTCCCAATTTATCCATATCCCTGTATTAGTAATTTTAATGATTAATAAAATCATTAAATATCTTGCAGCAAGGAAGAGAAACATAGTTTTTACACAGACTGTAAATAATCAAGATTAGATTGTGTATATTTTGTGCATTTCTTAGAGGCATAGAACACCATATTCCTCTTTGGAGATTCTACTTTTACCATTGACTTTGAGAATTCTTACTATGTAGATCAATAGATGCTTGAATAGTTTTTGGTGGTGATTTTTTTAAAAATATTTTTAAAAATATATTTTTGATCATTTTTCTTTATTTTCAAGGTAACAGTGTTCTCATAATTATTTACAGTTGTTCATAGGTAAGGGCATATAAGCATATCTTATGTCTTCCCATGTTGTGTAAGTTTTTCAGCCAATATCAGCCTCTGCAAAACTTTACATGAATCCTTATGCAGAAACAGAGCTCAAAACACCTAAACTTGATTGGAACATNATAATTATTTACAGTTGTTCATAGGTAAGGGCATATAAGCATATCTTATGTCTTCCCATGTTGTGTAAGTTTTTCAGCCAATATCAGCCTCTGCAAAACTTTACATGAATCCTTATGCAGAAACAGAGCTCAAAACACCTAAACTTGATTGGAACATAGAAGTACAAAATATTGCAATTGAACTGACCAAACCTCAGGTAAGATTCATTTAAGGTCTTACAGCTTAAATTCAAGCTTTGACTAGCCTTGCATCTCAACAGCTTTTGTCCTCTGTGACTGTCCTTCTTCACTGCTCTGGTGGTTCTTTTGGTTTGTTATTGTTGAGTTTTGATTCCTCAAAATAGATTATATGTATTGTTTTAAAATTAAATACTAAATATAAGAAATAGTTTTCTTTCATTTTTTCTGATTTTCACCTTATTGGTAGAGAATCCTACCAAATTATAGTACATGACATGGTTCCATTTAATTCCCCGTTCTTGATGGAAAGTTTTAATGGTTTTATTTTCTTTTCTCAGATTTTAAGAGTAGACACTCTTACATTAAATATTGTTTACTTAATTTTTAGAACAGCTGTGTTGGCAGTTTTTTTTCCTTTACTTGTTTCTCAAGTTTGTTTATGTGCCTAAGGAGTTTCAATAACTAATTTGGAGAACTGGAAATGAAAGGAGGATGAGGGGTTTATAGTTAATTGAACTTTTAGCTCAGTGCAGTCCAGTACACATATAATGCAAGTTATATGTGTAATTTAAAATTTTCTAGTAACTATATTAGCAAATAAGAAAAGAAATTAATTACTAAAATGAATAACATTTTATTTAACTTAACGTACCCCAAATATTATCATTTCAAC
The DNA here is from genome assembly GCA_006410875.1 of Neotragus pygmaeus. Taxonomy (NCBI): domain Eukaryota; kingdom Metazoa; phylum Chordata; class Mammalia; order Artiodactyla; family Bovidae; genus Neotragus; species Neotragus pygmaeus. The sequence continues at coordinate 505,732 of SJYV01031758.1, read as the reverse complement.
ATGTGAAAAGTGAAAGTGAAGTCATTCAGTCGTGTCCATCTCTTTGCATCCCCATGGACTGTAGTCTACCAGGCTCCTCTGTCCATGGGATTTTCCAGGCAAGAGTGCTGGAGTGGGGTGCCATTTCCTTCTCCATACAATCTTCCCGACCCAGGAATCAAACCCCTGTCTCCTGCGTTGTAGGCTTTACCATCTGAGCTACCAGGGAAGTGGTGATTACATTTCAACATATAATCAAAATTAAAAATTGCTACAAGATTTTATATCCTTTTATTTTTTCTTAAGTCTTCAAAATTTGGGGTATGTTTTACACTTACAAATACATTTAAGTTCATGCTGTCCACATGATAAGTACTGGTAACTCTTAGGTTAGACCCCTCCTTTCTTTATCTTACTTCTTGGTGTGTGTGTGTGTGTGTGTGTGTGTGTGTGTGTGTGTGTGTTTTCCGCTATGTGAGTTGTTTTGTATTAGTGGTTAAATAATTTTATCTTGCTTTAGTTATGCAGTAATTCCCTGGAGCAATTTGGAAACTTAGCTTATAGGTTGCCACTACTTGAAATGATGGTCCAGAGGAAAGTATGTTTACTTTTAGCACTAAGCCAATTTCATGTCAGTAGTAACAGATACTGTATTTCATTGGTTCTAAGATTTACATTTATTTCACACTTTAATATATGTGGAAATAGGATGTATATTATTATTGGTGATATGATGTTTAATCGGTAGTGCTTAATATTATCTTACAATTGGTGGTTTCTTAAATTTGATGAAATATATTATTAACTTACCAAGCAACTATGGTATTCATTGTTCAGATAATTTGAAATCTCACTAGGTAGAAAATATAATAAAATTTGGTGTTTATCCATGTTGTGATGTAACAGATGTAACTTGGTTTTTGTTTTTATAGTACTTAAGTATGATTGACCTTTTGGAGTCAGTGGATTACATGGTTAGAAATGCTCCTTACAGAAAATATAAGCCTTATTTACCACTTCATACCAATGGTCGACAATGGTAAGTTAGAATTTAAAAAAAATATTTTATGTAATCATATGATTAGGAACTCTCAGAGCTAACAGATCTTTAAAAACATGTAACGAAGCCACTTTTTTTTAATAGATGTTGGAGGGATATCTTTTATATTATGTTCTTGTTACTTAAAAAAAAAATACATTCTCTTGTTCTCTTGCTCCTAGATTAAATTCTTAACTTAACATTCAAGACGTTCAACATTTTTTGATCATATTGCCCTTCAGTCATGCATATGAACTCAATGTCGCAAATATATTGGGATACTATTAATTTCACACAGCATGCCATTTTGTGTCTTTATTATTTTGCTTTGACATACCCTCTTCCTGGAATGGTTTGCTTATTTCATAATGTATTTAAGTCAGACAATTGAAGTATTGGGGAACTGAAATGTTATGGCTGAACCTTTGTAAGAATATAGTTAATAACAAAAAAAAGTAACAGTGTAGCTGTAAAATGTCAGTGCTATTTTCCTGCTATTTTAAACCTTCATATTTCAGTGTGCATTAACAAAACTTGATTTGCAGGTGGAAATACGCAATCAATTCTGTTCTTGAAGTTCATATAAGAAGGTATACACAGATGTGGTCATGGAATAACATAAAAAAACACAGGCAATTGCTCAAGAGTTACAAAAATGCCTATAAAAATAAGCTAACCCAGACTAAAGTCCCAGAAGAAATACAGAAACAAATTCAGGTATGTCTTGCATGTATTGGGAAGCTGTTATTTGTTAAATCATCCTTAAGTATTATTTTTTCTAGATATAAATTAAAAGACAATTTTAGGAGGCAACAATACTGAGTTCTTTTTGAGAGAATTGTATGGAAAATGCAAAGTGTTTTTACTTGTTTTTTCCCTGTAAAAATACCTTCCTAGTAATCAGCCTACTATAAACTATTTGGAGAAATGTGTTTAGTTTTTATAATAATAATATTCAGAATATCAGTATCAGAGCTGTTTAAATATGCAATTATTATTAGCTAAATATGTATTATTTGTTTTTTTAGTGGCTTTTTTTTAAAGAGTTCAAAGTGTTTGTAAAAAAGTAGTTCTTACTCCTTAAGATAGTCTTATTTACCCTCTTTTGAAATACAGAAAAATACTGTACTAAATATATAATTTGCTGAATATCATCTGGTCTTGATTATATCACTATTTTTGCCACAAATTCATAATATAAAGAATTAATTGTTATTCTGAAATATATGACAGTCACTAGTATTATATTTTAGAAAAAGCATCAATTTTCTTAACATCTTAGATCTGTTATTCTCATGTATAAAATGGAGATAGTATGTATCTTACCCTGTTGGGGAATTGCATGAAATAACAGAACATCTGACAAACAGGTCACCCAGTACATGTTAGATTCCCCTTACATAAATTCCCCAAGTCAGTTTCTGCTTTAGCATACTTGATTTGAAGAATTTTACATTCTTAAATTTTGTATTTTATTAAAGTGCCTTTAGTATAATGATTGTAAATAGCATNTAAAAGCAACCCCATGGACTGTAGCCTGCCAGCCTCCCTGTCTCTTATACACATCTATACTTGATTTGAAGAATTTTACATTCTTAAATTTTGTATTTTATTAAAGTGCCTTTAGTATAATGATTGTAAATAGCATAGAGAAGAGGGAGTCCAAAGTAACAACCATAAGGCTAATACCTAAAACAGGTCCCCCTCTTAAATATTTTTGCTTCCATTTCCATGTATGATTATCTTTGTATTGTTGTGGTTTCATTAAAATTCTTACTTTCATATTTAACGAGGATTTATTTTTTGCAAAACTGTTCTCATATTGCAAAATGTAAAAATGTAAAAGTCAAATATCAGTTCAAATTTATACTTACACTTTCATTAGATCACAAATACTGTTTGTTCATAAGCCTAGAAATATAGATGAAAAAAATTGTTTAATGACCATTTTCTTTGTTTACAAGTGTCCCTTTATTTTATAGGACTTGGAGAAGATACTAGATGTTTTTAACATAATTTTAGCAAGGCAACAAGCACAAGTTGAGGTAATCATTTTTATTAGCTGATTTTATGTTTTAAATGGGTTAATGCTACTCCTTTAAACCTGGAATCAAGAATTTAAGTTGCTTAGAGAGTTGTTTATATTTACTCAAATGATAATAAAGGTTGAATTTTCATGGCTCAGTCTCAGGAAAAAATAAAATTGGAATATTGGGGGGAAAAAACCTCAGTAGTATGAAGGGGAAAAATTCCTAATTTTATAACAAAATTTTTGCTAATCACCCAAAAGGAAGTAAAAGTCAACCATAGTCCTAGCAACACAGAATGCAGGTGTTAACATTTTGATATATAGGCGTCCAGTTTTTCTCTCATGCGTATGCACCTAGTTACTTATGCTTTGTAGCTCCTATTTTTTTCCCTTTATTTCCTCTTCCTTCCCGTCCTTCACCCATCTTCTTTTTTCTCTCCTTCTCTCTTCCTCTCTTCCTTCCTTCCTTTTCTTTTTTTCTAAAATTGGATTCAGTTTCTTTGTAATATTTTCAGTATTTACAGTCTCTTTGTAGTAATAATTACTGACTTATCTTAGTAACTTGTCATTTCTATTATTCTGTAGCATAACTTTTTTGGTAATCAAGAGATAGTTAGGGAGATTGTGATGAACATGTATACAGGACTGTATTTAACATGGATCACCAATAAGGACCCACTGTATAGCAGATGGAATTCTGCTCAGTGTTCTGTAGCAGCCTGGATGTGAGGGAAGTTTGGGGGAGAATGCATACATACGTATGTATGTCTGAGTCCCTTGCTATTCATCTGAAACTGTCGCAACACTGCTCATCGGCTTTGCTGTTGTTGAGTCGCCCAGTTGGGTTGGACTCTTTGCGACCCCGTGTATTGCAGCATGCCAGGGCTCCCTTTCCCTCACCACCTCCTAGAGTTTGCCCAGTCCGTGTCTAATTTTGATTGGTGATGCCATCCAACCATCTCACCCTCTGTCACCGCCTTCTCCTCCTGCCTTCAATCTTTCTCAGCATCAGAGGCTTTTCCAACGAGTTTGGCTCTTTTAAGGTGCGTTTCAGCAAAGCGCTGAAGAACATGAAGGAGTCAACCAGAAAGATACCTGAGGAAAAAGTATTCCAGGCAGAAGTAGCAGAGCAAGCTGAAAGGATCTGGGCTAGGAGCACATCTAGCTCATTCAGGGAACTGAGTAGAGTGGGGAAAGAGAGGAGACACCGGTGGCTGTGGTTAACGAGGTCAGAGAAGGTGCTCGAGGAGGCGGGGGGGGGGGGGCTTGTCAGTACTGGGGGGGGTGGCAGGGTGTGG
>SJYV01031758.1:467525-501282 GCA_006410875.1 Neotragus pygmaeus | reverse complement strand
GCTTGTCAGTACTGGGGAGGATGTCAGGTTGTGGAAAGTGTTATAAGCAGTTGTGTGGATTTGGGCTTATATTCTGAGTTGAGCTAAATTTTGAGAACAGAATGATACAGTCCAATGTAGGTTTTTAAACGTTACTCTGGCTGCTCCTTTGAAAACAAAAGCGCATAGAGGGACAAGGATGAAAACAGAGAGGACAATTAGGATGCTATTGAAATATTTGAGATGAGAGATAATAGAAGTTTGGCTGAGAATAGTGGCAGTGGAGGTGATGAGAAAGGCTCAAACTCTGGAAATATTTTGAAGATAGAGCCAGTATTTCCCATCTAATTAGATACGGGCTTTATGAAAGAGAGGTTGGATGTGACTATAGGGATTTTGGCTTGGAGCAGTTGGGAAGGATGAAGTTGCCGTGAAATGGGATGGGGAAGACTAGATGGAACATGCTTGGGTGAGATGGGAAAAGATCAGGAGTTCTTTCTGGGACTGATAGTTTAAGCTATCAGACATTGACTTGGAGATCGGGAGTATGCAGTTGGATGCATGAATGTGGAGTTTGAGGGGTCAGCACATAGATGTTATTTAAAAAGCCATGGCATTGGATGAGGTCACCCAAGTTAGAGTACCTGGAGCTTAGAGTGCCTGAAGTCCAAAGACCCAAAGTCTTTGTATTGTTTGTAGGTCAGAGCAGTGAGAGCCGTGGTTACCATGGAGGAGTTGCCAGAGAGGTAGGCTGAAAGCTCTATGACTGTAATCACCTCAAAGTCAAGTGGAGAAAAGATGTCAGGGAACAGGGAGTGATCAGCTGTGACAGATGCATCTCATTGGTCAACTGAAATAAGGACTGAGGATTTATCAAATTTGGGATGTTTCAGCCATTATTTCTTCAAATAATTATTTAGTTCCTATTTCTTCCTTCTTTCCTTCTTGGTCTGCAAATTTCATATACACATGAACAACACAGACATGTATGTGACCACAGGTTCTTGAGGTCTTGTTCATTTTTTTCCTTTAATCTTTTTCCTCTCTGTTCTTTTGATTGGATAGTTTCTCTCAATCCCTTTTCAAGCTTACTTTTCCCTCTGTCATCTCCATTTTACTACTGAACCCATCTTCATTTTTAAATTTCAGATATTATATCTCCCAGGTCCATAATTCTTATTGAATTCCTTTTTATAGTTTACATTTCTCTACTGAAAAATTAAGTCTTTTTAGTAATTTCTGAAAGCAGAGACATTACTTTGCCAGCAAAGGTCTGTCTAGTCAAGGCTATGGTTTTTCCAGTGGTCATGTGTGGATGTGAGAGTTGGACTGTGAAGAAAGCTGAGTGCCGAAGAGTTGATGCTTTTGAACTGTGGTGTTGGAGAAGACTCTTGAGAGTCCCTTGGACTGCAAGGGGATCCAACCAGTCCATTCTAAAGGAGATCAGCCCTGGGTGTTCTTTGGAAGGAATGACGCTAAAGCTGAAACTCCAATACTTTGGCCACCTCATGCGGAAAGTTGACTCATTGGAAAAGACTCTGATGCTGGGAGGGATTGGGGGCAGGAGGAGAAGCGGACGACAGGATGAGATGGCTAGATGGCATCACCGACTTGATGGACACAAGTTTGAGNGAAGAAAGCTGAGTGCCGAAGAGTTGATGCTTTTGAACTGTGGTGTTGGAGAAGACTCTTGAGAGTCCCTTGGACTGCAAGGGGATCCAACCAGTCCATTCTAAAGGAGATCAGCCCTGGGTGTTCTTTGGAAGGAATGACGCTAAAGCTGAAACTCCAATACTTTGGCCACCTCATGCGGAAAGTTGACTCATTGGAAAAGACTCTGATGCTGGGAGGGATTGGGGGCAGGAGGAGAAGCGGACGACAGGATGAGATGGCTAGATGGCATCACCGACTTGATGGACACAAGTTTGAGTGAACTCTGGGAGTTAGTGATGGACAAGGAGGCCTGGTGTGCTGCGATTCATGGGGTTGCAGAGAGTCAGACACAACTGAGCGACTGAACTGAACTGAATGTATTTCTGTTTATCTCATGTAACATGGATACAGAGACCCTCTGATAGTTTAAACATCTTGATTATATGACTATTGGCATCTGTAGACTTTTCCCCTTGAGAAATGGTCACATTTTTCTTTTTCTCTTTGTCTGTTTTGTTTTTGTATGTCAGGTAATTTGAATTGTATTCTGGATGATGTGATTATTATATTATGTGTTCTTTGGAAAATGTTTGATATTTTGTATTAACACACAGTCTGGTTTGTTTTTGATTTTAAGTTGTGTTTTGCCTTCTGTGGATAGTAGTTTAAATCTCAGTTCAGTTCTTTCAGCCTTTGGTGTGATGGTTTGAGTCTGTTTTGCACATGGGTAATATAGGAGTTTGATACTTGTGCAGATGATTTATATCCTGCTTCAGGTCTCTAAACGTTTGCTGCTTTCATTTAGATCAGTTTCATACTGAACTGAAAGTTCATCATTGGATTTAGCCATAAAGAAATCATTTAAAGAGCAAATTTTATAGGATATTGTAGGTAGAAATTTGATAGGAATGAGAGAAAGTGGAAAATGAAGAATTGGAGAGAGTAAGCTCAGGCAGTCCTGATATTTCATTGTAATTGGAAAACAAGATAAAGGGTGGCAACTGGTGGGCATTGTGGAGTCAAGGAAAGGTTTTCTAAGTTTTGTGCCTCAGATGGTAAAGAAACTGTCTGCAATGCAGGAGACCCGGGTTCAATCCCTGGGAAGATCCCTTGAAGAAGGGAATGGCAACCCACTCCAGTATTCTTGCCTAGAGAATTTCATGGACAGAGGAGCCTGATGAGCTACAGTCTATGGAATTGCAGAGAGTCAGACATGACTGAGTAACTAACACTTTTGTTTCTTTAAAAAATAATACTGTGTTTTGTTTTATATAGTATTCCATAGAATTGTTTATCCAACATAATTTTGAATAACTGACTAGTATTCCATTCTGTTCGTGTACTGGAATTTGCTTCACAATTTCCTCCTGGTTATATTTAATTATAAATGACACTATAGTGAGTAGCCTTGTCGTTACATTTTCTGAAGCATTTCTAAATTTTTTAAGGACAAATTCCCCAAGGTGGGTCAGAGAGTGTCTTGAGTATTTTAAAAGATATTTGCTACTGCTATGGATTGTTTCTATGAATTAGTGGAGTAGTTTTCCAGAAGAAACAGTTAATTCCAATCCTCCTTAAATTAAGTGGCTTCAATTTAATTGGATATTCTTAATAACACTTNAGTCAAGGAAAGGTTTTCTAAGTTTTGTGCCTCAGATGGTAAAGAAACTGTCTGCAATGCAGGAGACCCGGGTTCAATCCCTGGGAAGATCCCTTGAAGAAGGGAATGGCAACCCACTCCAGTATTCTTGCCTAGAGAATTTCATGGACAGAGGAGCCTGATGAGCTACAGTCTATGGAATTGCAGAGAGTCAGACATGACTGAGTAACTAACACTTTTGTTTCTTTAAAAAATAATACTGTGTTTTGTTTTATATAGTATTCCATAGAATTGTTTATCCAACATAATTTTGAATAACTGACTAGTATTCCATTCTGTTCGTGTACTGGAATTTGCTTCACAATTTCCTCCTGGTTATATTTAATTATAAATGACACTATAGTGAGTAGCCTTGTCGTTACATTTTCTGAAGCATTTCTAAATTTTTTAAGGACAAATTCCCCAAGGTGGGTCAGAGAGTGTCTTGAGTATTTTAAAAGATATTTGCTACTGCTATGGATTGTTTCTATGAATTAGTGGAGTAGTTTTCCAGAAGAAACAGTTAATTCCAATCCTCCTTAAATTAAGTGGCTTCAATTTAATTGGATATTCTTAATAACACTTACCAGTTGCTTGAAAATTGAAGGAAGACGATAAATTAGTTATTGTAGCTAAAGAAGGGCGGGATGTCGATGAAGAGATGACAATTAGATTCATCCCCAATTGATGCTTTTTCGTTATAATAGAAAATCTGCAGGGCCAGAGAGTTTAGAATGTAGGCTGAGGATTGGCTGAAGTTATTTACCTTGGCCCCTTAGCTAGATAAGGAAGGGAAGTGAAGGCAACAGAGGTAGTATTTAGGAAAAAGTGAAAAGGATCTGCATCCCTCTTCATATTAGGTTTATACACATTGTAAAGGTTCTTTTTGGTCTCATATAGATACATTTTACTGTGGAAAATAAAAATGCATACTAATCTATGCTAGGAGAGCAAAGAAATCAAATATTATTTCATATAGAATACAAACCAGCCAGCTATATACATTTTTTACACATTACATTTCTGACTCTTGAAGATGGATTAAGCTTGTCAAAAGAATTGAGACTATTGATGATTTTGTGGACAGATACAAACCTGTTTCCCTATATAATATCTACTTGTCAAAGAAAGCTTAGTTTAAATTGAGTTGTTAATCAAACTATTCTCTGTACTATATAATCCAGCTCTTTTCTTTAACTTCTCTTTTGGATTATTTCACTTTTTGGTATACACTGAAGCTTGCAGTATGTTACCAATTCACTACCAATTTAAAATATTTAAATTTAAAGTGGGAAAATTATTTGCTTATTCAGGGAATGAGAAGATAGAGTCTGAGTTACTTAACCCCTTTATTCTTTTTATCCTTTCGTTTTCCACTCTAGAGTTACTCATCTGTATTTTACTAAAAAGGGGTGAAGACATGGAGCAGCAGATAAGCCAAGATTTGTTGAGAAAGAGGATAAAATGATATTTGAGCACTTTCTGATTTTATTTATATTCTGTCCCCAAACTATGTTCATAGTTAGCAAGTCAACAGTGTGTATGGATTATGAAATGGGATTGTTAAATTTTATTTTTGAGATCACGTATCTTCCTTTTGGGGAACTTTTCATTTTAAAAACCTGCTGTCCTCTCAACTTCTTACCTTATAAATTTAGAAAATACATTGCTCAGAAGAATTTTACTTGAAACCTTATCTGAATCACTCAAAAAATGCAGCTTCATCAAAAAGCTGTCAGTGTGTGTGGAAAGTAATTAATAGTGAGATTGTATTAACCAGATAATGCTGAGAATCAGTTCAGAAGGAACTAGCTGTATTGACTGCTTTTAACTTAATGTAGTGTTAAAAGAATGTAACCACTGTTATTACCTGCCTGGACCTGAAAGTGAAGAGGGCATTTATTCTTTAATTAAATTTTTTGATTTTTAACTTTTAGGTGATTCGATCAGGGCAAAAATTGAAGAAAAAATCTACTGACACAGCTGAGAAACGTGGAGGCTGGTTTACTGGGTTTTGGAGTAAGAAGGAATCTAAGAAAAAAGACGAAGAATCTTTGATTCCTGAAAGTAAGTTCCAAGTCATATTACTTATTGCACACTGGTAAGGAGAAAATATATAAATTTTGCTTTAGCTAGTTAGTTGAATTTTATTCTGTAATAATTTTGAAGCAAAAGTAGCTCTGTATAGTAAACATATAAGCAGATATATCAGGATGAAACATTTCCATGTTTATTTAAAAAGAAGCTTTGAATTTTTGAGAAAAGTCATTTGTGTAAAAATTTGAAACCTGAAATTCAGAAATCTCACATGTAGCATTCTTTATTGTTACTTTTTACATGGATATTTAATTAGACGTTTCACTTAATTTTTAAAATACTTAGGAAATTGTAAAATTGCTGTGTGTCACATGAATTGCCTTAATGTTATGTCTTCATTTTCTTGACCTAAATAAGCAAAACACATGGTGTTTAACAAGTCGACATAGTATACTAGAGGAAATTACTTTGCTGCTTTTGCTTCAGCGTTTGTGTCTATAAATTTAGGCCACCTGTTAATTTGTTTTGATTTGATTCACAGTCTCTGTAAGACTGAAGCAGTTGATTTCTTAAAATACTGTCTTTTTATAGCTATTGATGACCTTATGACACCAGAGGAAAAAGATAAGCTCTTCACGGCTATTGGTTATAGTGAGAGCACCCACAGCCTAACTTTACCCAAGCAGGTAATTATTTAGGTGGTAATTACTCAGGTGGTTTCATTTTTCTGTATTATCTTGAATTGGATTAAACAAGTTATTGATTTTTAGAGTAGCTGATAGAAATGTGTTGCAGTTTGTTTCTGCTTTGTTGTTCAGTCCCTAAGTCACGTCTGACTCTGCCACCTCATCGTCTGCAGCACACCAGGCTCCTCTGTCCTCCTCGACTTCCCAGAATTTGCTCAAATTCATGTCCATTGAGTTGATGATGCTATTCCAGCACCACGGTGTGAAAGTTTTGCTTAGTGTTTGTTAAATGTTTCAGTCAGACCTTACTATTTAAAACTGTCTCCAACTTTCGATATACTTGCTTTAATGAGTGTGAGAATAACCAGATAAAAAATACTTATTGCAGAGGTAATTAAGTCTTTTGAAATTTTATCCTTCTTATGTGTGTGAAGTAGAACTCCTGTATGAAAGAGTGAGCAAAATCAAAATGTGTTGCTCATTGGATTTGTCATAAAGCACAACTGTCTAATTACCTTCAAGGCTAATTTATGGACCTTGCAATAGATAGGGCATTATTTTGAGATCTATCTCTGTTCTTTGACTAGTTGTATTTTGTTCATTTTCATTGCTATGTAGGTATTTTCATTTGGAAATACCATTTTATTCATACTTTTGTTGATTGGCATTTGGGTTGTTCATTTTTGGTTGTTATGCTATTAACTGCTTGTACATGTCTTTTAGTGGGTATATGAGGTTTTCTGCTCATTAAATCCTTTGTAATGGAATTGCTTTATCATAGGATATGAGTATATTTAACTTTAATAGATTCTGCTAAATAGTTTTCCAATGTGGAAAACATTTCTATCAATAGTATATTGAGGATTCTCATTATTCCATGTCTTTACCAACTCTTATCATTATCAGTCCTTTGAATTTATCTATGCTAAATGGTGAGTATGTAGTATTTCATTATGGTTTTAATTTGTATTTTTTGGATAACTGAAGAGGTTTTTCACTTTTTTGTATATTCTCTTTTGTGAAGTGGCTTTTGAGTCCCTTGTTTCTTATTGGGTTGTCTTTTTCTTGATGATTTGTAGAAGCCTTTTATGTATTTGTTACATTAAATTACATGACATCCCTGGAAATTATTCATCTTATAACTGGAAGTTTGTAGCTTTGACTGCCTCCATGTATTTCCCCAAAACCCTGCTCCCTGTTCGTAGTAATCACCAGTCTATTCTCTGTTTCTGTGAGTTTTATCTTTTTAGGTCCCACATGTAAATGACTTACTTCACTTAGCATAGTGTCCTCAAGGTACATACATGTAGTTGCAGGATTTCCTTCCCTTTTTTGGCTAAATAATAAGCCATCACGTATATCCACACCACATTTTCTTTATTTTTTCATCTGTCCTTGGAAATTTAGGCAGTTGCAGTGTCTTGGCTGTTGTGAATAATGCTGCAGTGAACGTGGGGGTGCACATATCTCTTTGGGATATTGATTTTATTTCCTTCAGGTAAATATCCAGATGTGGAATTGCTGGATCACGTAGTAGTTCTCTATTTAATTTTTGAGAAACCTCCTCATTGGTTTTTATACTGATGATACCAATTTGTGGGCTTCTGAGGTGGCTCAGTGGTAAGGAATCCTCCTACCAGTGCAGGAGACTCAGATTTGATCCTTGGGTTGGGAAGATCCCCTGGAGAAGGAAATGGCAACCCACTCTAGTGTTCTTGTCTGGGAAATCCCGTGGACAGAGGAGCCCAGTGGGCTACCTTTTGTGAGGTCACAAAAGAGTTGGACACCACTTAGTAACTAAACAACAACAGCACCAGTTTACCTTCTCACCCACAGTGTACAAGGGTGGGAATGTAGATTGGCATAGAATGATAGCCATTCTAAGAGGTATGAAGGGATACCTCATTGTGTTTTTTTCTCCTAAAGTACATTGACTGTATTTTCCTCCATATAAAGCTATTGCTTAATCTTTTAAAATTGAAGTATAGTTGATTTACACTATTATGTTAGTTTCAGGTGTACATCATAGTGATTTAATATTTTTATAGATTAGCCTCCATTTAAAGTTCTTAGAAAATAATGACTATATTTCCCTGTGACATATAATGTATTCCCATTGGTTATTATTTTATGTATAATAGTTTGTACCTTTAATTGGATTATTTGTTCTTTTGCTGTTGAGTTATATGAGTTCCTTTTGTATTTTTCTTATTAACCCCTTATCAGATATGTAGTATGCAAATATTTTCTCCCATTCTGTTGATTGCATTTTCATTTTGTAAATTTTTTTTTCTTTGCAGAAGCTTTTTAGTTTGATGTTGTCCTGCTTGTTTATTTTTGCTTCTCTTTTTTCTGCTCAGTGTCATATCCATTGAATCATTGTCAAGATTGCCGCCAAGGAGCTTTTTCTCTATGTTTTCTTCTAGGAGTTATAGTTTCATGTCTTATATTTAAGTCATTGATCCATTTCTAGTTATTTTTTTGTGAGTGGTGTAAGATAGGGGACCAATTTCATTCTTTTGTACATGAATATCCAGGTTTTTTTTAGCACCATTTAATAAAGAAAATCTTTGCCCTATTGAATATTCTTGATTATTTTGTCAAATATTAATAGACCATATGTGTATTCATGTCTGTGCTCTTGATTAAGTTCAGTTAGTCTGTGTGCCTATTCTAATGCTAGCACCATACTGTTTTGATTTCTGTAGCTTTGTAATATAGTTTGAAATTAAGACATGTCACGCCTCTAGTTTATTTTCCCCTCAAGACTCCTTTTGCTATTTAGGGTCTTTTGTAGTTCCATGCAAAATGCCATTGCAGTCTTGTAGGGATTGCATTGAATCTATAGATTACTTTGGGTAGTATGTACATTTTAAGAGTCCGTAAATAAGACATAGCTTTTCTGTTTATGCTTTCTTTAGTTTCGCTCATGACTATCTTTTAGTTTTCAGTGTAGAGATCTTTTACCTCTTTGGTTAAGTTTATTTGTAGTATTTTATTGTTTTTCTTTGTGTGTGTGTGTTATAAAGGGGATCATTAAAAATTTTTTTCTCAAATAACTTATTAGTGTATAGAAACACAACTGATTTTCATTTGCTAATTTTGTATCTTGCAGCTTTACTGAATTTTTTCATTAGTTCTTTTTTTTAATGGAATCAAGTCTTTTCTCTATGTAAGAGGATACCATATGCAAAGACAGGAATTTTTCCTTCTTGCTTTCTAATTTGGATACATTTTGTTTCTTTTTCTTGCCTGATTGCTCTTGCTATCATATCAGATACTATGTTTAATAGTAGTGGCGAGAGTGGGCACCCTTGTTTTGTTCATAATCTTAGAGCAAGAACTTTTTACCTTTCAACATTGAGTATGATATTAGCTGTGGGCTTGTCATGCTGAGGTTCATTCTTTTTATACCAAATTTCTTGAGAGTTGTTATTTTGAATGGATGTAGACTTGTGTAAAATGGTTTTTTTTTTTAATCTATTGAAATAGTCATGTGATTTTTATCCTTTTATTCATGTGATGTGTTACATAGGTTATTTTTATTTGTTGAACCAACCTCACATCCTTGAGAGGAATCCTAATTGATTATGGTGTATGGTCTTTTTATCTACTCCCTTACTCTTCTTGCCTGGAAAATTTCATGGACAGAGGAGCCTGGTAGGCTACAGTCCATGGGGTTGCAAAGAGTCAGACACGACTGAGCGACTTCACTTCCTTTCTTTCTTTGATTATTCATTCAGTCTCCTTCATTAGTGGTTTATTCAGATTTTCTGTTTCTTGGTGATTCATTCTTGGTAGATTATATATTTCTCAGTATTTATCACTTTCTTCTAGATTTTCCAATTTGTTGGTGGATAGCTGTTCATAGTAATCACTTATGATCTTTGGTATTTTTATGGTATCAGTTGTTATGTCTCTTCTTTATCATTTTATTTATGTATTGTCTTTTTCTGTTGTTAGTCTATCTAAAGTTTGTCAGTTCTGCTTTTCTTTTCAAAGAACCAATTCTTAGTTTTGTTAATCTCCACTGTGTTTTTATTTTTCTATTGTATCCTCTATTTCATTTATTTCTGCTATAATCTTTATGATTTCCTTTATTCTTCTAACTTTGGGCCTAGTTTGTTCTTTCATAATTCTTTAAGGTGTGAAGCTAGGTTGTTTACTTGAGATCTTTCTTTTTTCTTGATGTAGGCATGCATCACTATAAACTTTCCTCTTAAAACTGCTTTTGCTGCATCCAGTAAGTTTGGTATGTTTTATTCCCATTTTTGTTGTCTCATAATAGTTTTTATTTTCCATTTTGATTTCTTTCTTTATCCAGGAGTATATCCAGGAGCTTGTTGTTTAATTTCCATGTATTTGTGAATTTTGTAGTGTTCTTATTATTGATTTTTAGTTTCATTTCATTGTGGTTGAAAGATGCTTGATATAATGTGTACTTTCTTGAATAGTTTGAGTTTTTTTGTGTGTGTGTGGTTGAATGTATGATCTATCCTAGAAAATATTCCGTGTATTCCAGAAGAATATTCTGTTGCTATTCGGTGGAACATTCTGTGTATGTCTGAGAGGTCCATATGGCTTGTAGTGTTGTTTGTTTCCATTGTTTCCTCATTGTTTCTGTCTGAATGATCTCTCCCTTGTTGAGAATGGAGTTGGCGTCCCCAGTTAATATTATGTTGCTGTCTATTTCTTTTGGTTCTGTTAGTATATGATTTATATATTTAGGTACTTCAGTGGGTACATGACATATTTATACTTGTTTACTCTTGATAGTTTGAACCTTTTATCATTATACAATGACTGTCTTTGTCTTTTCTGGCCATTTTTAACTTAGGTCTATTTTTTTATGCAGGTATAGCTATCCTGTTTTTCTGGTTAATGCTTGCTTGAAATGTCTTTCTCCATCTCTTCACTCTCAGTCTGTATGTGGCCTTAAAGCTAAAGTGCGTCTCTTGTAGGCAGCATACCATTGTATCTTTTTTTTTTTTAATCCATTTTGCCGGTTTCTGTCCTTTGATTGGAAAATTTAATTCATTTACTTTTAAAGTAACTACTGATAGATAAAGATTTACGATTTAAATTTTGTCAGTTATTTTTTGACTTTTATAGATTCTGTGTTCCTTATCTCTTGTGTGGTTTGATAAGAATCATCTTTCTGGTTATCTGTCCTACCTTTAGTCTTGACCTATCACTTTTGGGAACAGGATTTATTTTTCTCCATGTCTTATTAACTTTCCAAAGTCATCAAGCAGATGTTCTTTGAATTTTGTTCAGTTTTTGAGCTAGATGATTGATCTGAATTAATTTACTTTAGTGAAAGCTGCTGAATTGAATATTTACGCCACAAAATATCTTATCATTTCAGTTTTTATTACCTTAAAAATTAAGAGAAATTAATTTTGAATCTTTTGTAAATGTCCTGTTTAAGCAGGCAATTTTGTATTATTGGGTTTTCTAATGTTCTTTTTTTTTTTTTACAGTGAACATAGTGATGCAAAGACCAACCATGTTATTTTTTAGATCATTTTATAATTTAACAATTTTAAATATGAAGAAATTATTAAAGTAATTTCTTAAAATTTAACCATTTTCATTCATTTTTTTCATTTAGTATGTTGCTTATATAGTGGCACTGAAGTTAGTAAGCACCTCAATTACAATAAGAGAAAATAGAAATATTCCAGAAATACTGAAAATTCAGATAATTGGTCTGGGCACCCAAGTATCTCAGCGACCAGGAGCACAAGCACTTAAGTAAGTTTAAAAAACATATTATTTCAATTTTTATTTCTAGGTGTGACTTCAGGCCAAAAAAATACAGTGTAGTTAGCATAAAAGATTGATTAATAGTAATTCCTCTCTGTTTTTTTCCTTTAGCATGTGAGTATGGTCATTTTATTTGAGTTTGTTTCGTTATGAAACTATGTGAGAAGCTCATTATTTGTTCTCTTGCTTCTTTCCTTCACAAATATTTCTTGTATACTGTTCAGTACATAGATTTGTTACTATGAAGACTATGCATAAAAACAGTAAACTTTTTGTTTTCAAGATGTCTATGGTATAGTTGATAAGAGAAGTACAGAAAATTAACTTAAAATCTGTATAATAATTGGATTGGCCAAAATGTTTGTTTGGGTTTTTCCTTAAGATATTTTGGGCTTCCCAGGTGGTGCTGAGAAGGTGGTAAAGAGCCTGCCTGCCAATGCAGCAGACATAAGAGATGTGGGTTTGATCCTTGGGTGGGGAAGATCCCCTGGAAGAGGGCAAGGCAACCCACTCCAGTATTCTTGCCTGGAGAATCCCATGGACAGAGGAGCCTGGCAGGCTACTGTCCATAGGGTTGCATAGAGTTGGACATGACTGAAGTGACTTAGCATGCATGCATTATGGAAAACTCCAAACGAACTTTTTGGCCAACTCGGTATTTCAGAGCTCAGAAGTAATAAGGAGCTATAATGTTAAATACTTTAGGATTAATGCTATACAGACTCAGCTGTGGAAAGGAATAATTGGTCTCAAAGAATTGGAACTTAGCTTAACTGATTGGAAGGACCAGCAGGAACAGGGATGAGGGAGACAGTTTTAGGGTTATATGAAACAGGGAGATGAATCCCATGAGTTAAGTGTAGCATGTATTCATGTGACAGTTCTGCAGTGTTGTGAAGCTAGTCAAAGCGGGTTTTTCATGAGGATTAGGAGAACAAAAAAATAAACCAAATCAGGAAAAAAACCAGAATCCCAGATTCCGTGGGTAGTTAAATGCCAGGCTAAGGAGTTTGGACTTTAAGGTCCTGATTCTCAAAGAAGTTTTTTTTTTAAAGGGAAATTTGTACTTCAAACTCTCATATTGCAAAGGATCTTATTTGTAATACTTCTTTTTTCCTCATTGCATTGTAGAGTGGAAGCAAAATTAGAACACTGGTATATAACAGGTCTGAGACAACAAGATATTATACCATCACTTGTGGCTTCAATTGGTGATACTGCATCATCCTTGCTTAATATTGAATTTGAAACCAATCCAGAGAATAGTACTGCTGACCAGACTCTGGTTGTTCAGTCTCAGCCTGTGGAGGTCATCTACGATGCTGTGAGTACAAAGAGAAAGTGAATCTTAATCAAACACATCTTAAGCTTCTGACATATGGTTTCTTGTTTTTCCATTTTCATATTTAACCTTTATTTACCTAGCAGCTCCATTTAGTGATACTTTTTTTTTTTTGTTTAACGGGCAGTACGTGTTTAGTTTTTTATGTTTATTTATTTGGCTGCATTGGGTCTTAGTTGTGGCATGTGGAATCTTCGTTGTGATGTGTAAGCTTATCTGCCCCGTGGCATGTAGGACCTTCGTTCCCTGACCAGGGATCAAACCAGAGTCCCTGCATTGGAAGGTGGAGTCTTAACCACCGGACCACGAGGGAAGTCCCAGCAGTTAATTTTGATTTTTAATATACTACAGATTTTTTTTTCTACTGTAAGGTATACTACCTATGCTTGTGTTAAATTTGAAAAAAATGGTAATATATTCTTAAAGAAGTCTTTGCCTTTTATACCAACTAACTACTCACAAGTAATTATATACTGACTTTCTACTCCAGTTTCTTTTTGCTTATTCTCCCTTTGTCCTCATTGTTTATAACCAATTTAAGGAACTTTAGGAGCAAATAAAAGAATTTTAGATACTGATGAGAAAAAAGCATTGTCATTTCTGTGTTAATTGAAAAAGCTGGCTCCAGTTCTGTATCTGTAGCTTCATCTTCATTCAGACTCTCTTAGTTCATCTTGAGCTAGCCAAGATGTGGAAGGTTGTGGTTCATTATTCCATCACTTGTTGGTTGGCCCACTTTGTGTTTTAAGATCTCTGACTCATTTTTACTGTACAGTTATGGAAATAAATTCACAGTTTGGGTAAGAGTGTTTTCTCTGATTTTTTAAAAAATTTAAATTGTGGCAAAATACATATAATTTACCATCTTAGTCATTTTTTAAGTGTATAGTTCAGAAGTGTTAAGTACATTTGCACTGTTGTACATCCAGTCCCCAATACTCATTCTTTCTTGCAAAATGTCTGATTTTTAAGTTGAAGTTTTAGATTTAGGTAAGGGCAGAACAGTTTTCTTATTTCCTTTCTAAACTTTAGAGCACAGGGAAATCCAATTGCAGTATATATTCTGGTGGCTAAGACTAGAAGTAATACCCCATTGCTACATCAACATGATACCAGCAAACATACTCAAGGTCACCTTAATGATAAGCACACCTTTGTTGCCTTCCCAATAAGCTTAAATGGCCTATACCTTTTTTCAGATTCTCCTTCCCTCCAGAAGGAGATGTAGGAGGGTAGCTTATCTTTGGAAGTGCTGTCTCAGTTCAGAGCCAGATTTGATTAGAGTTAAACTGTAACTTTAAAATTTATAATGTGGAAAATACTGTGTATAATTTGCTTATATTTTCAATGACTTTACAGAAAACCATCAATGCAGTGGTTGAATTCTTTCAGTCAAATAAGGGATTGGATCTTGAGCAGATAACATCAGCTACATTGATGAAGCTGGAGGAAATTAAAGAGAGAACTGCTACAGGTAAAGAATTTGATGCAGAAGCAACATCTCAGCTCTCAAAAATTTTTTCTCTTCTAATGTAAACACTACATTTAAAATAGTGTAGGTAGCTTTTTCTTGAATATACCTGCCAGACTGGGTGAGAAAGAGAATGATATGGGGCATAGATGATTCTGACAGCTGTTCAATTTAGGAACCTGTGCTGCAGAGTAAACTTGAAATGTAAACGTTCCCTGTCTCAGTTCTTAAGCGACTGTTCACCATGCTGTATGTGAATTGAGTTTTAAAGATACATACTTTTGTGCATCATGGCCTATAAATTCAAGTTACCTACTATATCTGGTTACTTAACTAAAGTGAAAAGTGAAAGTCGCTTAGTCGTATCTCACGATTTGTGACCCTGTGAACTACACGGTCGATGGAATTCTCCAGGCCAGAATACTGCAGTGGGTAGCCTTTCCCTTCTCGAAGGGATCCTCTCAACCTAGGGATTGAACCCAGGTCTCTTGCATTGCAGGCAGATTCTTTACCAGCTGAGCCACAAGGGAAGCCCAAGAACACTGGAGTGGGTAGCCTATCCCTTCTCCAGGAGTGGGTAGCCTATCCCTTCTCCAGCGATTCTTCCCAACCCAGGAATTGAACCCAGGTCTCCTGCATTGCAGTCGGATTCTTTACCAACTGAGCTATCAGGGAAGCCCACTTAACTAAAGAAATAGTAAATTTTTCAATCTCTGATGAAATACTAGGTGTGTTAGGTTTATTGTATTATGCAGTGTGATTGTTTCCCATTGATCACATATAATGTAAACTTACATGCAAAGTGGAGG
Organism: Neotragus pygmaeus; assembly: GCA_006410875.1. Taxonomy (NCBI): domain Eukaryota; kingdom Metazoa; phylum Chordata; class Mammalia; order Artiodactyla; family Bovidae; genus Neotragus; species Neotragus pygmaeus. Next base: position 485,897 of record SJYV01031758.1, on the reverse strand, counting down.
ACCTAATCTGTGGAAAGAACTTCACTAACATACTATTCAAGTGACATTCTTTTTCTCGTTAATAATATGGTTATATTAATGTATCTAAATTTGGCTGTTTTTCATCATTTTTTTTCTTCTTGTAGGACTTACACATATTATTGAAACCCGAAAAGTTCTTGATTTAAGGATAAATCTGAAGCCTTCTTATCTAATAGTTCCACAGACCGGTTTCCACCATGAAAAGTCAAATCTTCTCATCTTAGATTTTGGTACCTTTCGGGTAGGTGTGTATGCATTTCTGCCTGCCTGTGTTTGCTCAGCTTAGTAGCTAGTTGTCTGACACTTTGCTGTTTTTCTCTCAAAGTTCACTTAAACTAAACCTAGACTTACGTCTTGTTAAGCATTTTGTCACGCTTAACATAGATTGTGTAGTTATATGTATTTTATGGCTATTAAAAAAAAATACCTTACATTTTCTGAAATGGTGGATGATTTGATATTGAAGGCTGGATTACTGCTGTCTTTTCCTAATTAGAAAGATGCACTTGTAGTTTTCAAGCATTCCTAGGTTTCTGAAATCTAATTACATAGTTTATATGTCTTGAGAATAGAGAATTATGCAGATATGATTATATATTTGTTAAATCACTGACAACAACTATTAGAATATGAGAACTCCAAAGGCTTGGATGTTGAACCTCCCAGCATTCCAATCTTCTGAGAAAAAGTGAAGATTTCAGAAACTATTGTCCTGAATTGATCCTTGATTCCTTTGGGCAGAGGGAAAAGGAAGTTGAGATTGGAGCTGAATTCTAATGGCCTAATTATTCATTTATGTAGTGGGGAGAGGGAGGAATAAAATCTCCTGTTTTATGGTGGAGCGTTTAAGATGAATTGTGGGGGAACTTGATCCACAAGTAGTGACAACTCCTGAGAGCCAGGAATTGTTGCATGTTTAGACAGATTGAGAGAGCGTTGTTGTAACTCATCTTCTAATTAATGTCAGCATGCTGAGTACCTGTTATCCAAACATAATAGAGATGTATGCTCATATGGTATTTTCCAAATAAAATATTTGCTAATAACTATCAGAAACTGAAGCAAAATGTGAAATCATTAAGAGCAACATTTTAATTTTATTTAGGCTTTAAGAAAACAACTTATGTTGGTATATAGATTTTTCTGTTAAAAAATTAAGCTTTCTCTCCATTTTAGCTTAACAGTAAAAATCAAGGTTTGCAGAAGACTAGTAATTCATCTCTGGAAGAAATAATGGATAAGGCATATGACAAGTTTGATGTTGAAATAAAAAGTGTGCAGCTACTCTTTGCAAGAGCAGGTAAACTGTTGCTCAGTTTTCAGAATCTTGAAATTATGTTGAATGGCTTTGGTAAATAGATACGTATGTTCTCATGTATATCATCCCTGATGACCTTTTGAACATGTGTGCTGCTGGTCACTTAAGAGGACCAAATAGGAGCCCCTCAGTGAAAATCTTTGTCACAATTCCAAATAGAGATGGTGGCTGTTCATCTTCGGGCACTTAGTACTTTTTGTATCTAAGTCCAGTCACTGCCTATTTTTTTTTTTTTTAATGTGACATAAAACTCCCATAAAAGACAAAATAGAAGTTGCATTTAGCTCACGTTCCTCTATCCCAGTGTGTTTGGGATGTCTCAGTGTGTTTCCCCTTGCTGCCTTCATTTCTAAAATATTTTACTATCAGCCTAGTTTTTATTTTGAATCGGATTACATTTGATACTTGAGAAGTATGGTTATAATCTTTAAAGGTAGTGAATTTATTTTCCAAAAGCTTTGGTATTTTCTACTGCTTAAATGAAGATCACTGGTTCTCTATACTTCTTTAGTATCTAGAAGCAATAAATATTTGCAAAATATCCTTGAGTATATATCACTCTGTGGAAGGTCATTGGAGGAAAGGATGTGGCTTCTATGTGCAGAGTATATACTATAGTGGGAGTGCTGAGATTTATTAAAATATAAATACATAATGCTGTACTTAGTCTTATAGATAGAGCCTGAATATTAATTTCTTGAAGAGAAGTACCTGTACAGACCATTAAAGCTGCCTTTTCTTTTGTATATACTTATAGTAATTGTGTGAATTATAACCAATAAAGAAGTTTATTTATTGCCATCAATTAAGATATGTGTAGGGTTCTATTAATCATTGGAAGTTTGTCTTTAGAGCCTTCTTATTTGGAAGAGAAGTGACTATTGTACTTTTCTTGTCATAAAATCGTGCTTGAATAAAACTCGTTTTTCCTTTAGAATAATTGCCGGAAACCTGTTTCCCCACCCCTCCCCTGTTTTCTCCTTTTACTTTTCCTCCAGCTTCCCGGCCTTGATCTCTAATTCTGGAATCAAAGGCAGTAAATTCCTAGATTTTTTTTCTCTGTTGGCTTTAAAATGTAAGATGTTATATAAAAAAAACATTCTTCAAATAAATGTTTAGAATTATTTTTATATCGTGGTCTTTGACTTTTGTCAACTAAAAAATATAGGTCATTTAGCTTGTATGTTGAAAGAAGTAAAAGTCAGTATCATTGAATATATTTGTAAATTATTTCTGATCAGTTTTCTGTAGAACATCTGATAATCTAAATAAAGAAAGAAAAATAGTCATTTAAGTAAACATTTTTTTAAGATGAAAACTGGAAAGAGTGTCGATTTCAGCATCCATCTACTATGCATATATTGCAACCCATGGATATTCATGTTGAGTTGGCCAAAGCAATGGTGGAAAAAGACATTAGAATGGCAAGGTAATGTATGAGTTTCCTTTATATTATAAAATCAGCAAGGTGAAATAATTCTGCATCAGTTACTGAATTTTAAGAAAGCATAGCTAGGTTTCTAAAGGGCACAAAAAATAATGATTATCTTATAGCAGAAATACATTTTTAAGAAAATGTTTATTTGAATTATGTATATCACCTCTCTTACTTTAGAAGCATTTGGGCTTTCACATCCTGTAAAAGTTGGTTATCCCTGTTTTTTTTTAAATTAATTTTTATTGGAATATGGTTGCTTTGCAGTGTTGTGTTAGTTCCTACTGTGCAGCAAAGTGAATCAACAGTACATATACTATGTGTTTTTGGATGGATCAAATTCAAGGTTCTATATTAAAAAAGAAAATCTTTAAAAATCACAAGCTGTTTTGATTATGAAGCCATGGAAATCTTGAGAATAACCTAAGGGAATGCAAAGTAGAAACTGAATTTTGAATTTGAGTAAATAATTATGATATATTTTTGTTGCCTTTTTAAGAACAGCCTTATTGAAGTCTTAGCGATATTCAATAAACTGCATCTGTTTGAAACGTACATTTTGATGTAAGTGTTTTTCTGTGGAACCGTCTCCACAGTCAAGATCATGAACACATCCAACATCCTCAGAAGCCTTTGTGCTGCTTTGTGTTCTCTCCCTCACATCCCTTCTTGCCTACTACTCCCCCTTCAGTCTCCAGGAAACATTGATCTGCTTTCTGACACTTCCAGTTTGTTGGAGTTTTCTAGAGTTTTCTATAAATAAAATCATACAATTTCAGTTCTTTTTTTGTTTGACTTCTTTCATTACAGTTGATTTGAGATTTATTTATGTTGGGTGTATCAGTAGTTCATTGGTACTCTTTATCAGTTGGATGTTAAACAGCCATGCATTATTACTAGATAAACCTGTTTTAGTAAATGTATTATTCTTTTAAAATGTTGAAGTTGCTTGCTAAAATTTTGTCATGAAGTTTTAAAACCTTACGTTTCTGTTTATGAAGGCTGTTGACCTGTGCCTTAGTTTCTTGTTTTGGCATCAGTGTATCAGGCCTCAGGGAGGGAAGTTGTGTAGAATTGGTGTTTTTTTTCCTCCTTAAACGTTTGGTAGAATTTGCCAGTGAAACCTTTTGGGCCTGGAGTTTTCTTTCTGGAGGAAGTTTAATACTATGTCAGGAGCTGACAAATGCTATAAAATTAATTAAAGGGAGGTGAGGAGGTAGAGAATGATGGGGTGGGTACTCTTTGATGTTTAGCGTGACAAATCTTTAACACCAGCAAATAAGTTATATACAGAGCTTTAGGTTTTAAAACATAGACAATTTGTGTTCACAATATATTCCTAAAAAATAAGTTTTCCTTAAGATAGTTTGGCTGCTTAAGAAGGATACAAAACTTGAATTACATAGAACTTCCTATTCCCTGACAATGTTGAGACATTAATGTAATTAGATTAAAACATATACAAGGTAACTTTGACCTCACAAGGTAATCTCCTCTCCACTCCCTTCCCTCTTCCATAGTATAGAGAAGCTGGACCTTGAAACCTTAGAGTTTAATTAATTATGTTTTTAGATTTAAAGTATCCGGAGGGCTTCCTCTGATGCATGTGAAAATTTCTGACCAGAAGATGAAAGATGTGCTGTGTTTGATTAACAGTATACCCTTGCCACAGAAATCATCTGCACAGTCTCCAGAGAAACAGGTAAATGGAGATAATAAAAATTCTAAATATCTTTACATCTTTATATATGGTGAGTTTTTTTCATCTTTTTGTGAGCTGTTTTGTTTTTCAGTATCGTTTACGGCCAGTTTCATTTACGTGATTTTTTTTTAAGGTTAATTGTAATTGATTCTGTACAATGAGTAAATAAATTAAGACTAGCCTATGGTTGCTACTATTTTGGAGTGATGGTATAAAGTCTTTTGTGAGGAATAACGAAACAAAAATACATAAATAAAAGGAAAAATGTTTTTCACTTTTAGGAAATGTGTTTTAAGGAAAAGTAGACATAGAAATCAGACATGATTGTCTGAGGAGGCCTTACAAATTGCTGAGAAAAGAAAAGACATGAAAGGCAAAGGAGAAAAGGAAAGGTATAACCATTTGAATGCAGCGTTCCAAAGAATAGCAAGGAGAGATAAGAAAGCCTTCCTCCATGATCAGTGCAAAGAAATAGAGGAAAACAATAGAATGAGAAAGACTAGCGATCGCTTCAGGAAAATTAGAGATATCAGGGGGAAATTTCATGCAAAAATGGATGCAGTAAAGCACAGAAATTGTATGGACCTAAGAGAAGCAGATCTTAAGAAGTGGCAACAATAAAAACAGAAGAACAGTATAAAAAAGATCTTCGTGACCCAGATAACCACAATGGTGTGATCACTCACCTAGAGCCAGACATCCTGGAANAGACAGCATATTAAAAAGCAGAGACATTACTTTACCAACAAAGGTCCATCTAGTCAAAACTATGGTTTTTACAGTAGTCATGTATGGATGTGAGAGTTGGACTATAAAGAAAGCAGAGCCCTGAAGAATTGATGCTTTTGAAGTATGGTATTGGAGAAGACTCCTGAGAGTCCCTTGGACAGCAAGGTGATTCAACCAGTCAATCCTAAAGGAAATGAGTCCTGACTATTCATTGGAAGGACTGATGCTGAAGCTGAAACTCCAGTACTTTGGCCACCTGGTGAGAAGAACTGGCTCATTTGAATAGACCCTGATTCTGGGAAAGATTGAAGCCAGGAGGAGAAGGGGACGACAGAGGATGAGATGGTTGGATGGCATCACTGACTCGATAGACAAGAGTTTGAGTAGCTCTGGGAGTTGGTGATGGACAGGGAAGCCTGGCGTACTGCAGTCCACAGGGTAGCAAAGAGTCGGACACGACTGAGAGACTGAACTGAACTGGCACATAGAAATCTTCTTTAAAATACTGCCAAATATAATGATCATTATNAGCTCTGGGAGTTGGTGATGGACAGGGAAGCCTGGCGTACTGCAGTCCACAGGGTAGCAAAGAGTCGGACACGACTGAGAGACTGAACTGAACTGGCACATAGAAATCTTCTTTAAAATACTGCCAAATATAATGATCATTATAAAGTTTTCATATGTGTTAGACTTAAAAGTCCTAGATCACTTTACTTGGAATTGATCTTTATAACATAAAATATATGTTGGGCTTCCGTGTATTTTGAAATGAAGTTTGAGATGGCCAACTAATATTGATACTGTTTTCCACAAACCTTGAAAAAGATGTAGGGTTAATATTGTAAGAGACAGCAACTGAATGATGCAATAGTAGGCAAACTTACCTACTAGTTATACATGATTCTGCAAGTGGTAGTCTTAATAATAAGTAAACTCCAGCCAACCATTAGTTAGTTGATTGTAAAGTGTGCTTTGTTGGAAGATTTGTGTGTTGTATAAGTGTCTTTCCAGCTCTCACTCACTTCTATTACTTTTTAAGTATTTATCTCATTTATGTACATTTGCAAATTAGTATGTTTAGAAAACTTTCTGTATTATTTGCTAGGTATCCTCAATTCCTATTATATCTACTAGAACAAAAGGCCTACTTGGTACGCCCTTGTTGCTGGATGGCGTTGAATCAGGTAAGGAGAGTAAAATGTTCTTTATTAAACAAAATCTATAAATTAGTATATTGAAATACAGTTTTGACAAAAGAATTGTGAAAGTGTTGTAGTATTTGACTGATTTTATTTCTAGTTGTGCTACTAACCAACAGTGAGATTTTAAATCATTTATTTTTATTTATTCCTGAGTTTCTTTGTTTGTATGAAAGTGTTTTTGTAATTGATAGTGTTTAAGATTCTAAATAAGCTCCTTTTTTTTTTTGGCCCTGATCTCTACTTGAGTCTTTTCTTTATCTCTGGTCTAACTGATCTTTTTTGATTTAGAACTGGAATGTGAACTTGATGAAGGCAAGGATAATGTCCGTCTTGGTCATTCTAGTATCCTTAGTGGCTAGTACAGACTGATATGTGATAGATGATACCCAATAAATATTTTATTGAAAAGTGAATGAATAAGCTGAAGGGAAAAGCAATCAGAAATGTTGAAGAAGGAAATAGAAAGGCAATTTGATTTTATATATGATTATCCCATGCCAGGTTGAGTTACTCTGTGGAACTTAGAAGCTGTATTATGATTCTGAATATGAAGGTTTTGTCTAATAAATGGAGTTGACTTTTGACCTATTTCAGTTTGAGTGTTTTACGCAGTTTTCGATGGACATTCTCTCAAGTCAGTTTTCTTCCTTTAGAATCTGATGATGAGTATTTTGATGCTGAGGATGGAGACATACAGCCTAGTAAAAGTACGAAAGCATCAGATGTGAAAAAAGTTCCTGAGGCCCCAAATGAGGAGCTCATTAATCTTCTACTAAAGTTTGAAGTTAAAGAGGTATGTGTATTTGTTTGTCCATAAATATATTCTTGTTACTGCTGTCCTTATAAACAGTCTCATGCTAGACCCAAACATCAAATATATTTAAAATGTGGTATTCTATATTCCCTACTCCCACACACGCATGCCTGTGTGCACACACAGACACACAGTTCTAAAAAAATAAAGTGTTATTTTGTAAAAACTGATATGTGTGATCTACAGTATATCTGATCTGTTCTGGAAAAACTTGAGACTCAATTAGGATTTTCTTTTCTGTAGAAAATTTCTGTGACATATTTACTTCAGTTTTTTCAACTTTTAGTCTAAATAATATAGTTTATTTTCATGCTTATAATTTAGAAACATGCAAGCAAGTTAAATTTGCAGCATTGTCTTTACAGTCATTAAGTCATGTAATAATAAAAGGAGACATTGACATGGAGCGATGTTCACAGCATATTTTTATTTGGGGAAAAAAAGAGGTTACAGTTCCAAGGGAATTCCATTTAGAAATTACACATGTGCAGACACACCTTTTTAAAATAAATGATAGTGTTCGTCTCTGCACAGTGAGATTATAGTTTTTTGTTTTTGCCTCTTTGCTTTTTATGTACTAAGGAATTTTAAATGAAAATCTATTGCTTTGAAATAAAACAGAAAAGGTATAAAAGTTTGCCTATTCTTGCCTGGAGAATCCCATGGACGGAGGAGCTTGGTGGGCCACAGTCCACGGGGTCACAAAGAGTCGAACACGCCTGAGTGACTTCACTTTCAGTTCAGTTCAGTTCAGTCGTTTAGTCGTGTCCGACTCTTTGCGACCCCATGAATCGCAGCACGCCAGGCCTCCCTGTCCATCACCAACTNCACGGGGTCACAAAGAGTCGAACACGCCTGAGTGACTTCACTTTCAGTTCAGTTCAGTTCAGTCGTTTAGTCGTGTCCGACTCTTTGCGACCCCATGAATCGCAGCACGCCAGGCCTCCCTGTCCATCACCAACTCCCTGAGAATGTAAGCTTCATGAAGACAAGGACCTTGTGTGTCCTGGTTATTTTGATGTTCTGATTTGCTGGCACTCTCTTATACATAGAAGATGAAGCTTAATAAATATTTTTTAAAGTATTGAATTAATGAACTAAAGTGATAAGCAATCAAAGTCATCTAAGAAAGAATAGTAGTGCTGTTTGAAATATTTTTCCCAATTTGATCTTTTTTTTTGCCATTCCAAATTTTAAAATATTTATATAGTGAAATTTATCTAATTTTTTTCTTTATATGCTAGTCTTAGGGTGTGTTTAGCATTTCAGTCCCAAAGAAGGGCAATGCCAAAGAATGTCCAAACTACCGCACGGTTGTGCTCATTTCACATGCTAGCAGGGTAATGCTCAAAACCCTTCAAGCTAGGCTTCAATAGTATGTGAACCAAGAACTTCAGATGTACAAGCTACATATAGAAAAGGCAGAGGAGCCAGAGATCAAATTGCCAACATTTGTTGCATCATAGAAAAAGCAAGGGAATTCCAGAAAAACATCTATTTCTGCTTCATTGACTATGCTAAAGCCTTTGACTGTGTGGATCACAACAAACTGGAAAATTCTTCAAGAGATAGGAATACCAGACCACCTTACCTGGCTCCTGAGAAACCTGTGTTCAGGTCAAGAAGCAACATGAACATGGAACAATGGACTGGTTTCCAAATTGGGAAAGGAGTACATCAAGGCTGTATATTATCACCCTGCTTATTTAACTTATATGCAGAGTACCTCATGAGAAATGCTGGACTTTTTGACTTTGGAAATCCTTATAGTACTCTGTACTCTATTGATTGAAGCAGTTATAACCCTGCCCAAATTCTAAGGGAGGGGATAAAGACCTCCATCTCTTGATGGAGATCAAAGAGCTTGCATGTTTTTAAAAACATACATGTTTTATTTTGTTGGCTAAGTATACTGACTGTCATTTCTGCAGTAAATCTGAGTAGTAGTGTAATAGTAAACATCCTTGTCTTACTTTTTACATTAATGGTGATGATTCTTTTGTCACCAAACATGACTTTTAGTTTTGAGGTATAGGTTTTAGAAAATCATCTTAAGGAAGAATTCATGTAGTTCTATTTTTACTAAATTAAAAGAGTAAATCAATAAGGTTATAAAATTTCATCACGGTTTCTAGATAGATCTAGTTATATTCTCAACTATAGAGTTTAAGATGATAACATCTTAATAGCTTGATAAATAGCTTGATGGTAATAGAAGAGTATAAGCAAAATTTCTGCTATTGTCTTGATGATACATATGGAGAAGGATTTTGTGTTTTTATTTTAAGTATGATTCAAAATACTTTCTTTCGCTATCCTGATTGTTTTAGGTGATTCTGGAATTTACCAAACAACAGAAGGAAGAAGATACAATTCTAGTGTTTAATGTTACTCAGTTAGGAACAGAGGCTACAATGAGAACATTTGATTTAACTGCGGTATCTTATTTAAAGAAAATCAGCTTGGATTACCATGAAATTCAAGGTAATAACCATAAAATAGAAATAATAGACAATAACAGCTTTATTATCCCTTTTGAGTATATGAAACACTTATATTTATTTAGTAATAATTATAATAAATAATAGCTAGAAGTGTTCTAAGCATCTTATAAATATAAACTCACTTAACCCTTATAACAATGCTATGAGATAGGCAATGGTATTATCTCTAGCTTTCACAAGAGGAAATGAAGTTGTAAATTGGTTACTTAATTTACCCAAAATCACAGTGCTAGGTAGTGGCTGAACCATGATTAAAACCCGAGAAATCGGGCCCTAGGGTCTATATTCTTAACTACTATGATCTTCTGCCTCAGAGAGTCCATATAAATCCCTATTATATAGGACGTATGACTCCCATTTTACAAACAAAGAAAGGTTAAATAGAGAGAGATTAAGTGGCTTACTCAAGATTATGCATTTTATGAACGGCAAAACTTAGAATTTATTGAAATCCTGTTCTTTCAATTCAGTAGTGTTTGTATATCAGAAACAGCATCAGGTTATAAAAATTAAAATGATGGGACATAAAATTAATTCTCTCAATAGCTTTTATGGTTTATTCGTTCCAGGGTACATCTTGTGTACTCATTGGATGTTTTAGGAATGAAGGAATGAATCCACAGTAATTTCCTAGGCTATTATTTCCCTTAGAGAAGATTATTCCAATGGAAAATTCTGAGCTATCTCATAAACAGGAGTTATAAGACTGCAAATAATAAAAGATAGATAAAACAGTGGATAAATCACGTCTCCCTCCCTGGCTTCTGGAGGCAGTGACTGCTATATCTTCATGAGGATATCTGGTAGTAACTGTTAGTTTATTTGAAAAACTTTTTTTTTTTTCCTTTTTCTTTAATCCAGGATCTAAAAAGAAGCCACTTCATTTGATTAGCTCTTCTGACAAACCTGGGTTAGATCTTTTAAAAGTGGAGTACATTAAGGTAAGGGTCATAGAATGTTTGTATATTTATTTTAATACTCTATCCTCTGGGAGGGAAAAGATGAGAGTAGTTTATTAAAGGCTGTTGTTTTGTGTCATAGCTTTGAATCACAGGGATATCTACTGTTTCTCTTTCCATTTGTACACCTTCTTTCTCTTTCACTCAAGTACAGGACTAGGATTTTACAAAGCCAGACTTCTTGTCTACAAAGACAGAGGCCTGGATGAAACAAATTTTCCTGTCTTCTGGGAGACATTCATCCACCTGCATTCATTGCTTATGTGGGTGATATTTGGCTGGGTATCCTACATCAGAAGGGATGCAGTCAAATTGGATTTGATTGAGTAGAGAACTGCCAGGGTTTGGAAGTGATGCAAAAGTATGTTACATGAAGAATGCTATAGGAACTGATGGCATTTAGTTTCATTCAAGATTAATTGATTTGTTTGATCATTCAGTAACTATTGAATGTCTTTTGTGTCAGATTCTGTTACACATTTGGGATACAGAAAAACATTCTCTATTCTTAAGGAATATGTAGACCAGTAGGAAGATAGGTAAACAATAATTAAAATATAATGTGTTTGATTCTTTAATAAGGAAGAACACAAAGCACTGTGGGAGTGGGGAGGCAGAGATACTGATCTAGCCAGAAGGCTTCTCACAGGAGGTAAAACTTTGAATTTATGTATTCCCGAGGGACGGAACTTGAACCAGTTGGTAATTATGATGGGAGATGGGTTTTTGATTCAGTGTGAAGATCTCATTAAATCAAAATTCTCTGAAGTTTGGAGTTCTAAGAAAATGAGATTTCTTTTCCTGGAGATATCCTAAAATAGACTTCTTGAAGACTTTCTAATGGGATTTAAACATTAGGTAATAGATGGGCTGGGCTTCCATGGTGACTCAGCTGGTGAAGAATCCTGCAATGCAGGAGACCTCGGTTCAATCCCTGAGTTGGGAAGATCCCCTGGAGAAGGGATAGGCTATGCACTCCAGTATTCTTGGGCTTCCCTTGTGGCTCAATTAGTAAAGAATCCACCTGCAATGCGAGATACCTGGGTTCAATTCCTAGGTTGGGAAGATCCCCAGGAGAAGGGAAAGGCTACACACTCCAGTATTCTGTCCTAGAGAACTCAGTGGACTGTATAGACCATAGGGTTGCAAAGAGTCGGACATGACTGAGCGACTTTCACTTTCTTTCACTTTCTAATAGATGGGCTAGACTACCTTGAAAACTTCTAGCCTTCATAGTTTGTCCTTCTGATCCCTAGCCATTTCCCAAAAGTGAGTGATACCATGTTCTCCTGTGTTTAAAGGAGGAGGACAAATTTGTACTCTTATAATAAATAGATTTGGAAGTAACTTTAAAATAATGATAATAAAATTAAATATATAATGTATTTAAAAATACAGTTGTAACTGAATATAAATAAATTAATGATTATAAGTAAATGATTTATTTACTTTGGTCTTAATTCCTTCCTTAGAACTTTTTTTTTTTTTAGGCTGATAAGAATGGACCCAGTTTTCAAACTACCTTTGAAAAAACTGAACAAACATTTAAGGTAAGAAATTCTATCAAAAGACTACATCCTATTTGGAGATAACCTACTCTGGAAGTCTTAAGTATCCTTTGAGGAGCCATTAGAAGTTATAAATTAACCTCATAAATGTCTTTCATATTCTGTATTTATGATTCAGTATAATAATGCTCTTATTTAAATTTACTGTATCACATCCAGATTATTTCTAAAGGAGGGAATGCTGTAGATGAGGGAATTTTAATTGACGAAGAACCAACAGGATTCTGAACAAACCAGACAGTATCATTTAATGCAGGGCTCAGAAAGAATGTGAAATACAAGGAGGGATGCTGAGTACTCTGGAGCCACACTAAGGTAGTCAAATAGGGGAAGAAGAGGCAAAATGTTGTTTTAGGAAACATTAAAAAGAAAATGAGAGAAATGAGTTTCAGATTATATCTTGGAGACATGGGAAAATCTATTAAATATTGATTCTTCCTTTTAATAATTTTTATGTCCACTTAGTGTTTTGAAGCAATGAAAACAAATTCTTTTGAGTAAAAAGTGAGTTTTTTTAAAAAAATTTAACTTTGGGATTTCCCTGATGGTCCAGTGGTTAAGACTCCATGCTACCTATGCAGGGGGTTGGGTTTGATCCCTGGTCAGGCAGCTAGATATCCTACATGCTGCAACTAAGACCTGGTAGACCCAAATAGATTAAAAAACAATCAGTTTGCTTTTAGAAAATCATATTCTTTCAAGCAGTTTGTGTTCTATTTTAGCTTTTTGGAGTTATTGTTTTTAAAGATATATTTTTTCCTATGAGTTATGTATTCTTTTTTTAATGATAAGATCATAATTGTGGTAGAAGATCAGTGACTGAGTCCTCTTAATTGCATTTTTTATATTTAAATCTCATGCATATCACATTTGAAATAATTTCTTGACATAGGGGTAACACATGGTGATTCTGGAATTTCATGTGCTAACATATATTTCATATAATCATAATAAACAGTCATTGAAGATTCAGAAAAGCCATGTATATGTGGAATATTAGAATGACCATTACTGGCAGATTATATGCTCTATGATAATTATGCTTGGGGAGTGGAGTAATTAGGTTACCTTGATCCCCAAAATATATTAAGTGTAATTTATTCTGCATATAGTCCCCATTTAAGAATTGTGGGTTGTAAGTCTTCCTTTCCTCTTTCTTCCTTCCAAGCAGTATAACACAGTGATGCAAACCTTTTGCATTCATCATAGGGAGACTACTGGTACAGCTGGCCTGGGAAAGTAATTTTCTTTCTAAAATATTTCTAGGTGGCTTTTTCATCTTTAAATCTGTTGCTGCATACACAAGCTCTTCTCTCTTCTATTAACTACCTGACAACCATTATTCCATCAGATGGCCAAAACATGAGTGATACCAAGGACATACAGGTTTCTACTGAAAAACAGCAAAAAAATTCGGCTCTGCAGAAGGGTATGAAAAACACGGTTTGTTTCTTGTTAGAAAGGGTTGTAGAATTGTAGAGCTAAATGGGGAATCTTAGAGACCATCTAGTTAGTCATTTACATGCCATTTCCCCTCATTTTGTTCTTTTCTTCAAACTAAGTCATACGTGGGTGCCTGATATGTTAGATAAATGTGATTAATACTGTCTTTTTAAATGTCTGGTTTTTTTCTTATTTTGTTGTTGATGGGCAATGCTTTTATGAAGGTACTAAGGGAAGAAGACCTGTGTTGATTTTGAGCTCGTCCTCCTCTCTTAGTGGTCCTGAATGGGCTCCATAGAAGATTAATCATATCTATCTAACATTTTGCAGATAAGGAAATCAAGACCCACAGACATGAGGGCCAGGATGCAAGGACATCATTGAATTGGAAAAGAGCCCAGCTTTTGAATCAGAAAGAACTTAGTTCAGATCCTGACTCTGCTACTTAAACTATGGGACCATAGGCACATTATTTAGCTTCCTTGAGTTTCAGTGTCCTTATATTTATTTAAATACTTTCTTGCTTTTACATTATAAAAGTAACACCTCACTATTGCAAATGCAAACTACAGAATATATAAAGCAAAAAAGTGTTTGAAATCTTTAAGAACTTGAGAATTCTGTTAAGCAGAACACTTAATATAGGGAAGAAACCTTCATAGAATATGTAATCCTAGAATCCCACTGTGATAAAATTGCTTTGTTTATTTGCAGTGGTTGCATCCTCTAAAGACAGTGACATTATTCACTTCAGGCTGTTTGCCAAATTGAATGCTTTCTGTGTTGTTGTTTGCGATGAGAAGAACAATATTGCTGAAATCAAGATTCAAGGTAAAAGTTCTCATGGTCTTAAAAATCGTTGAAAAGATAAGGTTTCTTTTGCAGTGCTAAAGCATATACACAAATGGAAGCCTCTGAGCTTTGAAAACTGGCTTATTTTATGACATAATTTAACTCTTCAAGAGCTGAACCACGTATACTGGTCATTTGGACCTTTTTGAGAGTTGTCTCTGGAGAAGGAAATGGCAACCCTCTCCAGTATTCTAGCCTGGCGAATCTCATGGACAGAGGAGCCTGGTGCACTGCAATCCATGGGGTCACAAAGAGTCAGACACGACTGAGTAACTGAGCACGCACACACAAGCGTCTCAGAGGTGAAAGGAATACTAATGTCAATGTAGGGATACTCTTGATGAGCTGAGCTAAGTGTCAACCCAGAATTCAGTTTAAGGTCTGTGAATACGCTTTCAGTTCAGTTGAGTCACTCAGTCATGTCCGACTCTTCGCGACCCCATGAATCGAAGCACGCCAGGCCTCCCTGTCCATCACCATCTCCTGGAGTTCACTCAGACTCATGTTCATCGAGTCTGTGATGCCATCCTGCCATCTCATCCTCTTGGTACAAGTACAAAGCAACCTTATGAAGAACAAATCCCAAGAGGCCATTATGTCCTTTTAGGCAAAAGTTGCTAAAATGAGTCTAGCTTTTTTCTTTGACTCTGTCTTTACAAGCTCACTGTGATCTGGTAAAGGTAAAGAATATGTGTAATACAATTCTTGTAGAACTTAAAACCCAGAAAACTAGGCTTTTTCTGTGTTCTTTCTGAACTGGCAGTACATCTGCTAATCTGAAGTTGATCATGAAACTTTTGTAGTCTCCATGACTGGATAAGGTATAAAGAATTTACTAAAATCCTAAGATAATCTATTTGCACTAGATTTAGTTTCTTCACAAGGTTGAAAGTTCAAATAATTATTTTTTAATGAACTTATATGCTTCATTGTTTATAAAACCAAAAATATCTAATATTGCATGTATCAATTGGGAGTTCAGACATTGCTAAATTTATAAAAATATCACCTATCTTCTATGCAATAGAAGAAAAATCTTAAGATCTTATTATGGTATCTATAGAAATTAAAATAATATGCCTCTTTTCAGGACTCGATTCTTCCCTTTCTCTTCAGTCAAGAAAGCAGTCACTATTTGCCAGATTGGAAAATATTATTGTCACAGATGTTGATCCTAAGACAGTTCATAAAAAAGTAGGTGACAGTAAATCATTAATATTTTTTGGTGAATGAGAGATTTTATTTTAATATATATTTTATTTTTTTAATGCTAATGAAATATATTTTGATAGAAAAATGTTTCTATAATGATTATAAACACTTTTCAGTAGGGATTTTATTTTGTCGTTGTCATTGTTCATCCACATTTCTGCTTTTCAGGCTGTGTCAATAATGGGGAATGAAGTCTTTCATTTTAACTTGGATTTGTATCCAGATGCTACTGAGGGGGATTCCTATACTGACATGTCCAAGGTGGATGGTGTGGTATCACTCAATGTTGGCTGTATTCAGATTGTCTATCTCCATAAATTCCTCATGTCACTTCTGGTAAAATCACCATTTATATATAGATTTTTTTTTTTACTTAGAAGTACTTAAACAAGTCTGATAGTTACGATTGCAATCTTAAAATTTTGAATTTTAGGATGTGCATTGATTTGATTATTGATGTTATTTATGGATTAATGTAGAGGTCAAAACCTCTCCTTAACAGTTGAAATCATTTAATGATTTTTGTCTAGCATTGCCTACAATGGAATTGTTTTTGCTGGAACATAGTGAATCTAAATTCTCAAGTGTAAAAACTATTATAATTTTTTTTCTCTGTTTCTCAGCCATATAACTCTATTTATAATTAGCCATTGTCAGGTAGCTCATGCATATGGATGGATAGTAATTCTGTCCTAACTTTAGAAAAATAGAACTCAACTGAAAGTTACTTATTGGGAAAACATTAGCACATAAATAAAAAGAAGGTGGTGTTAGAAATGATGTGCTTATCCTCCTGTTTGAATTTCTCCTTTTGCTTTGTGTCTCCAGAACTTCCTGAACAATTTCCAGACAGCGAAAGAGGCTCTGAGTGCAGCTACTGCTCAGGCTGCAGAAAAGGCCGCCACAAGTGTGAAAGATTTTGCCCAGAGGAGCTTTCGTGTTTCCATCAATATTGATTTGAAAGCACCAGTTATAGTCATCCCACAGTCTTCCATTTCCACCAATGCAGTAGTGGTTGATCTTGGGTTAATCAGAGTTCAGAATCAGTTCAGTCTGATATCTGGTGAAAACTACTCAGACCCTCCAGTGATTGATAGAATGGATGTGCAGCTGACAGAACTGAAGCTTTCTAGGTAATGCTCTTTCAATAATTATGTATTCAAGTGTTATTTAATATTGTTTATGAAGTTTTATGACTGTTGAAATTCACACTCAACATACTTCTGTTGCACAGAATAGTATCTTAAATCAGTTATTTTAAAATATTTATTAACTTTTTTGGCTGTGTTGCGTCTTAGTTGCGTCATGCAGGTTCTTTGTTGTGTCATGCGGGATTTTCTTTGGAGTGCATAGGGTCTCTGATTACGGTGCATGGGCTTAGTTGCTCCGAGGCATGTGGGATCCTAGTTCCCTGACCAGAGATTGACCCATGTCCCACTGCATGGGTTCATGCAGCGAATCTGCATTTTATTTATTTATTTATTTTTTAATATAAATTTATTTATTTTAATTGGAGGCTAATTACTTCATAATATTGTATTGGTTTTGCCATACATCAACGTGAATCTGCCATGGGTGTACACATGTTCTCCATCCTGAACCCCCCTCCCACCTCTCTCCCCATACCATCCCTCTGGGTTGTCCCAGTGCACCAGTCCCAAACATCCTGTATCCTGCATCGAACCTGGACTGGCGATTCATTTCATATATGCTATTATATATGTTTCAATGCCATTCTCCCAAATCATCCCACCCTCTCCCTCTCCCACAGAGTCCAAAAGACTATTCTATACATCTGTGTCTCTTTTGCTATCTTGCATACAGGGTTATCGTTACCATCTTTCTAAATTCCATATATATGTGTTAGTATACTGTATTTGTGTTTTTCTTTCTGGCTTACTTCGCTCTGTATAATCGACTCCAGTTTCATCCACCTCATTAGAACTGATTCAAATGTATTATTTTTAATGGCTGAGTAATACTCTGTTGTGCATATGTACCACAGCTTTCTTATCCATTCATCTGTTGATGGACATATAGGTTGTTTCCATATCCTATTATAAACAGTGCTGCGATGAATATTGAGGTACATGTGTCTCTTTCAATTCTGGTTTCCTCAGTGTGTATGCCCAGCAGTGGAATTGCTGGGTCATAAGTCAGTTCTATTTCCAGTTTTTTAAGGAATCTCCACACTGTTCTCCATACTGGCTGTACTAGTCTGCATTCCTACCAACAGTGTGAGAGGGTTCCCTTTTCTCTATACCCTCTCCAGCATTTATTGGTTGTAGACTTTTTGATGGCAGCCATTCTGACTGGTGTGAAATGGTACCTCATTGTGGTTTTGATTTGCATTTCTCTGATAATGAGTGATGTTGAGCATCTTTTCATGTGTTTGTTAGCCATCTGTATGTCTTCTTTGGAGAAATGTCTATTTAGTTCTTTGGCCCATTTTTTATTAGGTTGTTTATTTTTCTGGAATTGAGCTGCAGGAGTTGCTTGTATATTTTTGAGATTAGTTGTCAGTTGCTTCATTTGCTGTTATTTTCTCCCATTCCGAAGGCTGTCTTTTCACCTTGCTTATAGTTTCCTTTGCTGTGCAGAAGCTTTTAA
>SJYV01031758.1:330632-465934 GCA_006410875.1 Neotragus pygmaeus | reverse complement strand
TTTGCTGTGCAGAAGCTTTTAAGTTTAATTCTTAACCACTGGACCATGAGGGAAGCCCTTTAAATCAACTTTTTATTTTGAAAAATCTCAAGCTTGCAGACAAATTGCAAAAATAGTCCTGTGAGTTCACATATAATCCTTCACCTGGATTCACCAGTTGTTTGCCTTTGCTTTAATTCTATATATATATATATTTAATATTTTAAATTAAATTTATTTTTATTGATATATAATTGACAGATTATATTAGTTTCAGATATGCAGCATAGCAATTGGATATTTGTATATATTGCAAAATGGTCACCACAGTAAGTCTAGTTAACATTTGTCAACACATATATTCCAGAAATTTTTTGTTATTATGAGAACTTTCAAGATCTACTCTATTAGCAACTTTCAAATATATGATATAGTAGTATTAACTATAGTCACCTATAGACATCCTATACATTATGTCCCCAAGGTTTATTTCATAACTGGAAGTTAAAATATTTTTTGCTAAACTATTTGAGAATAGATATCTTATCCTTTGCCCCTATATGCTTTAGCATGTGTCTCCTAAGAGCAAGGACTTAAATCCTCTTACATAATCACCACAGTTACAAATTCTGGAAATTTAACATTCAGTTCAGTTCAGTTCAGTCGCTCAGTCGTGTCTGACTCTTTGCGACCCCATGATTTGCAGCACACCAGGCCTCCCTGTTCATNCTATCTAGGTTGGTCATACCTTTTCTTCCAAGGACTAAGCGTCTTCTAATTTCATGGCTGCAGTCACCATCTGCAGTGATTTTGGAGCCCCCCCAAAATAAAGTCTGCCACTGTTTCCACTGTTTCCCCATCTATTTCCCATGAAGTGATGGGACCGGATGCCATGATCTTCGTTTTCTGAATGTTGAGCTTTAAGCCAACTTTTTCACTCTCCTCTTTCACTTTCATCAAGTGGCTTTTTAGTTCCTCTTCACTTTCTGCCATAAGGGTGTTGTCATCTGCCTATCTGAAGTTATTGATATTTCTCCCGGCATTCTTGATTCCAGCTTGTGTATCTTGCAGTCCAGTGTTTCTCATGATGTACTCTGCATATAAGTTAAATAAGCAGGGTAACAATATACAGCCTTGACGTACTCCTTACCAAATTCTTGAATTTTAACATTGGTATAATATATTATCCAGTATGGGTTCAATAGGGCTTCCCTGCTGTCTCAGCAGTAACGAATCCACCTACCATGCAGGAGCTGCAGGTTTAATCCTTGGGTCAGGAAGATCCCCTGGAGGAGGGCATGCCAGCCCACTCCGATATCCTTGCCTGGGAAATCCCAGGGCAAGAGCACATAGCACATGCATTCAATATTCAGATTTTACCAGTTGGTCCAAGAATTTCCCCTTTAGTCCCTGGTAACATGTGGCATTAAACTGTATTTTGTACTAGTGAGGGGGATTTCTGTACTGATAGACATTTATTCTGTAATGATTCTTTAGCCTTTGTTTTTCATGATGATGACAGTTTTGAAGAGTATAGTCTAGTTGTTTCATGGAACGAGTCTCAGTTTTGTCTGAGTGATTCCTCATGATTTAATTGAGCTTATACATTTTTGGCAGGAATGCTGTGTAAGTTATGATGTATCTCTTAGGCTCACACCAGAGGACATTTGAAAGTGTGTCCATTCATTTTAAAATCATTTTCTACCCCATCCAAGGATATTTAATGATCTTGAGTAAAAAGGGAATGATTATAAGGCATGTCAAGAAAAGAATCCTGGTGAAGACCTTTTTAAACTTAGAGCTTGCTTTTCAAGTGCTGTTTTTTCCTCTAATCTCTGTATCAGCGTATGTATGAGACCTTGAACAACTGTATAGATAATTCCTCCATATTGTCAGTGATATCAGTTTCTTTAAAAAAATTATTGTCATCCATCTTCTGTTTAAAAAAATTTTTTTTAAGGCTAATTGTATATCATATACAGTTGAGTTTGAACTGCATGATACTGCTTATAAGCAGATTTTTTTTCCAGTGGTAAATAATGCAGTATTAATAGTCCATGGTTGTTTGGAGCCATAGTTGCGGAGGAACGGCATATACAGAGGAACCAAAATATGGAGGGCGAAGTATGTTACATGACTGCGTGGAGGGTTGTCACCACTAGCACCCCCAACCCCCCGACCCGTGTTGTTCAGAGGTCAGCTGTATTTTAATCTGTTCATGCTGGTGCATTGTAGATTAAATTAACTATAAATCAAGTTTAGAAAACACTGAAACAGCATTGTGTTTCAAATTAGCATTTAGAGCAACAACTTTGGACTTTCTGTTTTTTTTCAATGATATATTGCATGTACCCCTATGTTTATGCATATATATCAATTATATTTCCCATAAGGACAGTGATCCAGCCAGGAATCTCCCATCCTGACATTCAGCTGTTGCACCCAATTAACTTGGAGTTTTTTGTAAATCGGAATCTAGCTGCATCTTGGTACCACAAGGTGCCTGTTATGGAAATTAAAGGACATCTTGAGTCAATGAATGTGAGTATGTGAATGGAAAAAACTTTTGTTATTGAAAGTTGAGACTCTGAAGATTTTCTCATTATAAATCCAAATGAAATGTGGACTTTTTTTTTTACTGATGTAAGAAAAATTTCAGTGTGATATTGTCCAACAGTATCTTCAGTGTTTTTAGTAGAATTTAGTCTTTAGTTAAGTGTTCTTTAGCTTTTAAATTTGTTATGTACACATTAGCAGAAATCTACTTGTAAATTATTAGTATCAGTATATTATAATTCTATTTCTTCTCTATTATATATACAACCTTTTATTTTAGGGATATCTAAGTACCCATAAAATAATTATAACATTGAATGAACCCTATATTTTATATTGAAGATGGCCTTTCTATTACATTGAAATTGTTATTGTTTAAAAAATAGCACTTCATAGTAGCACTTAAGTTGCAAAATTAATTTCTTAAAAAAAAGGTGATCTGATTTCTTTAATCATTATTAACTTTCACTGAGAATCATATTGATTAAGTAGATGAAACTAATACTGACTCATGAATCATACTGTTTTTCTCAGACACTGTCTTTGCTTTGAAAATGAGATTTTAACATGAAATAAGTAGTGAAATACTTGAGTGTATAGTAATTATGTAATTTTTTAGTCAGCATTAAGATTATTCGGTCCTTAGTGTTTTGTTACTAAGGATTTATTTTCTGTATTAGAATTGTTTTATTAAAAATGAAATTATCTTTTCTTGGAACATTGTATTTCACAGGTTAATCTAAATCAAGAAGATCTTAATCTTTTATTTAGAATACTAGCAGAAAATCTTGGTGAGGCTCCTGAGGATTTGAATAAAATAAAACCAAGAATACAGGAGACAGGTAAGAGGCTGACAATAGGTGGTATAATAGAAGTTATTTACAATTTATTAGGGGAGATAGACAATAAAAATGAAGTAAATGAATACATATTTACAACTGTGATTTGTATTACCAAGAAAATAAATAAGATACTATTGAATAAAAATGTTAAGAATAAAATGTTAAGTTAAGCAAACTGTCAGTTATTTCTAAGTTGCATGAGTTAGGAGGAGGCCAGAAAGAAGGGTTTTAGATCAGTGGTGAATTCCTGGAATAAGTTTTGAATTTGCACATATAGGAAAGAAAAAAATTTAAGTTGACTATGTAGCTATATATGCTATGTAGTATACTCGATCTGACTTTAAAATAAGATTTAGTAATAATATACCTGGGGCTTCCCTGGAGGCTCAGTGGTAAAGATCCACCTGACAATGCAGGAGACGTAGGTTTGTCCCCTGGGTCAGGAAGATCCCCTGGAGAAGGAAATGGCAACCCAATCCAGTATTCTTGCCTGGAAAATCCCATGGACAGAGGAACCTCATAGGCTATAGTCCATGGGGTCTCAAAGAGATAACTGAGCATGCACACACTAGTAATATAGGTGTAAAAACTGAGGTGGTTGATAAATTACCACTAAACAAAGATACTGAAAAAATTGTACTGCAATATAAATGCAAGAGAATTTAAATTATTAGATACAGTGGCCCTTTCACTTGAGGCAAAGTAACTACCAGACCTATTTTCTAAGCTGTGTATGTATGTATATACACACAGCCTAAAGAAGGGCATGGTAACCCACTCCAATATTCATGCCTGGAGAATCCCATGGACAGAGGAGTCTGACAGGCTACAGTTCATGGGGGTGCAAAGAGTAGGACACAACTGACATGACTTAGCAGCATATACACATACATAGTGTATCTTGGTGTTCATTCCATATCTGTATATATGCTATGTATAGATCTAACTCATTCTTTTTAATGGACGCTTGGTATTAAATTCTGTTGAAGTATAATTTATAAAGTTCCTGTTAATGGACGTGTCAGGTTTATTTCAGTCTTTCACTTAAATTATGTTGCATTAATTATTCTAGTGCATACACTTTTAGAGGTACATGTTTATCTTTTGGGAACATACCAGGACTAATGGATAAAAGAGTATTTCAGTTCAGTTCAGTTCAGTCGCTCAGTCGTGTCTGACTCTTGGCGACCCCATGAATTGCAGCACGCCAGGCTTCCCTGTCCATCACCAACTCCCAGAGTTTACTCAAACTCAGGTCCATTGAGTTGGTGATGCCATCCAGCCATCTTATCCTCTCTTGTCCCCTTCTCCTCCTGTCCTCAATCCCTCCCAGCATCAGAGTCTTCCAGTGAGTCAACTCTTCGCATGAGGTGGCCAAAGTATTGGAGTTTCAGCTTCAGCATCAGTCCTTCCAATGAACACCCAGGAGTGATCTCCTTTAGAATGGACTGATTGTATCTCCTTGCAGTCCAAGGGACTCTTAAGAGTCTTCTCCAACACCACAGTTCAAAAAGCATCAATTCTTCGGCACTCAACTTTCTTCACTGTCCAACTTTCACATCCATACATGACCACTAGAAAAACTATAACCTTGACTAGATGGACCTTTTTTGGCAAAGTAATATCTCTTCTTTTTAATATACTGTCTAGGTTGGTCATAACTTTCCTTCCAAGGAATAGGCATCTTTTAATTTCATGGCTGCAGTCACCACCTACAGTGATTTTGGAGCCCCCCCAAATAAAGTCTGACAGTGTTTCCCCATCTATTTGCCATGAAGTAATGGGACCAGATGCCATGATCTTTGTTTTCTGAATGTTGAGCTTTAAGCCAACATTTTCACTCTTCTCTTTCACTTTCATCAAGAGGCTTTTCAGTTCCTCTTCACTTTCTGCCATAAGGGTGGTGTCGTCTGCATATCTGAGGTTATTGATTTAGTTTTTGTTAAAATAACAATTTAATTAGTACATGTAATAAAATTTAATTTCACTTATTGTTTTGACAATATAACCTCATAGAACTTATACACAAAATGAGTATGAGTGCTTTGTACTACCATCAGGTTGTTTTTCTGTGCCTTTTCTAACAGAGCATATTATCAGATTTAAAAAATTTTGTGCCAATTTGCTGAATGAAAAATGGTATACCACTGTATTTTTTTTCTATTTTAAAGAGGTTTTTTTTTTTTTTTTTTTTTTTTTACCTAAAACTAATACAGTATTTTAAAATTCTAATTGGAGGATAGTTACTTTACAATATTGTGATGGTTATTGCCATACATCAACATGAATTGGCCGTAGGGATACATGTGTCCCCTCCCGATACATGTGTCCCCTCCCTCGTGCACCCCTCCCACCTTCTTTCCCACCCTGTCCCCTCCAGGTTGTCACAGAGCACCAACTTTGGGTTTGGGTTCAATAATTTAAGTCAGTTGTATCTTAACAACAACAATAACAAACACACACAATGAAAAAACCTCAGGAGTGTCTTTTTTTTTAATAGTATGTTAATACATATAGTAAAATGTACAATTCAGTGAGCTTATTTATATGTGGCTACACTGGTACAGTCACCATGGATAAGATATAGAACATTTCCAGCACTGCACCTTAGAGCCCTCCCTATGCTCTTTCCTGGCAGTACCAAACTCCCACCCTCCCCTAAGATCTACCCAGAATTTTCTGCCGTTCTAGTTTGTCATACCATGGATAGTTCTCCCTCTTTTTGAATTTCATATAAGTGAAATCATACAAAAATTACTCTTTCTTTTTTGGCTTCTTTCATGCAACATTTTGCTTGTGGGATTCATCTGTTGGAATATCTAGCACTAGTTTGTTCCTTTTATTCCTGTTTCCAGTTTTTGACTTATCATGAGTAAAGTTGCTATGAAAGTTATCGCACAATCTTTTGGTAGAGTTATATTACTTTTTTTGTTTTGAACATACAACTAAGGATAGAGTTACTGGCTTATATGTTAGCTTACATTTAGGTTCAGGAACTTATGCCAGGTTATCCTGATCAGTTTTCCAGTGGTTGAATCAATTTACTTTGCTACCAGAGTTCCAGTTTTTTCACATTCTCACAAGGAAGGCCATTGTCAGTCTTTGGTTTTTATTGATTCCTTGGTAACTAATGAAATTGAGGATCTTTTCATATGCTTATTGGTTATTTGGATATTCTCTTTTTCGACATGATCATTCAAGTCTTCTCAGCCTTGTGACTAAGATCAAGTGTAGTATGGGGGCTTCCTAGGTGCTCAGTGGTGAAGAATCCACATGTCATTGCAGGAGATGAAAGAGATGCAGGTTCGATCCCTGGATCGGGACGATCCTCTGGAGAAGGAAATGGCAAACCCACTCCAGAATTGTTGCCTGGAAAATTCTATGGACAGGGGAGCCTGGCAGGCTACAGTCCATGGAGTTGCAAATAAGACTGAGCGACTACGCACACATTCAAGACCATTTTTATTAAGGTGTGGTCTGTTTTTCTCATTGGTGTATGGGAATTATGTATTCATCCTGGATAGGAGCCCTTTGCTGGTTACATTTGCTATATGTATACATGTTAGTATATGTGTAGAAATGTCTTCTATCTGCGGTTTACCTTTTCACTCTTAATGGGTCTTCTGTTTAATAGAATTAGTTACTTTTAATGAACTATAATACATATTTTTTAAATGATGAGGGCTTTTTATTTTGTATTTAAGAAATCTTTGCCTATTCTAGGAGTTGTTTTCTAAAAGCAAAATATTTGCTAGAATTATTTCCCCTGGATCACATTATGCCTGAAACAGTGCTAAAATAAGGTGATAGTTAAGAAACCTTGCCCTGTGTATTGCTTTCTCAAAGGCAGTAATTAACAGCAGTGGTTTTCCACATGGAAAACACTAAGCAAGGTACTGAGTCTTTTGGGAACACAGTTTACTCATCTGGGAAGTGAGAACAATAAAGTTTTTAACTCAAAGTATTGTTATGAGAGTTAACTGCGCTAGTCCATGCACATCTGTTAGCACGGCATCCTACACAGAGGTAAGTACTTAGCAAGTGATAGCTGTTATTAGTGTTGTGTGTTACAGTTTGGAAAGCAAATTTTGTTGTGTTTCAGGGTATGAATTTCAGGACAAGAAGCCCATAGTCATTAGGTTTTGCTTTTGGTTCTTGGTATGGCATAAGAAGCTTCAACTTTCCCCTGCTTTTTTTCTTATCAAACCTTCATTCTTGTTATTCTCCTCATGATTTAACCATATCAAACTCCATTCTGTTTGCAAAACCTGTCCCGATGTGTTCTTTCTCTGTGGTTTTCTGCTACCTCTTATTTTATTCTTAGAAGGTCTCCTCTGTTTGAGGAGATCCTCCAGTTCCGATTGAGTGATAACTCTCCTATTAAGACTTTCTTGATCTCCTCATGGCAGTGTCTTGCCTAGTTACATGGTTTCTATCCACTTACGTAGGGTCTGTCAACATTTGTCTATCTAATGTGTCTATTTAATAAGCAGTTGAAGCCTGCTTATTTTGTTTATACTATATATGTGTGTGTATATATGTATCTTCTACTAAACTGGGGCTGTATAATTCTGATTTGTAGATTGTGAATGCTTGCACCAAGTCTGGAGTACTTGTCTAAGTCCTCATTGAGTATTCATGTAGGAAATGTGTGAATAGAGGTAAATGAATTTCTCTTAAACATCTTTAGGTGAAATTAAAGAGCCACTTGAAACCTCTACATTAAAACAAGATGTGCATGTTTCTCAAGATACTTCAACAGCTGGAGTGGAAGAAATAAAATCTGTAGACATCATTAATATGCTGTTGAATTTTGAAATTAAAGAGGTGTGTAATTTTCATCTGTTTTTATAAAATGAGGTGAATAAATAATGGATATTTGGAATTACTCTACTAAAATTATCTTACATAGGCTATTTATAATTTGTATGTAGATGTAATATTTATAAATTTGAGCATTTGTTAAAAATGAGTTATATTTGGAGGATATAATATTTCATAGACAAAGTGGTAGTATGCCCTCTAACACACTTTTCAAATGAATTTAGGACAGATGGAATGTGGCTTGCTTTGGATTTTGTATAGGAAAGACAGGAAAAGGACTGAGAAAATTCTTCGCAAATTTTAGTAACCATTAATACAATAGAATAAAATGTGTATAAATTTAAAAGATGTTATCTTATTTTTAGTCTGCTGTCCATCTGCAGATTCCTAAGGAAAGAGTAAATGAATTTTCCTCTTCTGTATTCACACATGTAACAAATACTCATTGCATGTGCTGAGTGCTAAGGAAACAAAGGTAAAAGGCATAGACTCAGCTCAAACAAGGAAACTATTAACATTTTTGTAATACTCGCATTAAATTACATTCCCACTAATTACATTTTTGTAATTCCCACTAAAAATGTACCTAGGGAGCTTGTGGCAGTGATGGTAGTGTTACAGGATGGGGGACCCTTTCCAGGGTTCCAGAGTGGGCCCTTGTCTAACACTCAGTGATATATTGTCTGAGGAGAAATATCCTGACAACACAAGAGACTTTATTGGGAAGGGGTGCCTAGAATAAGGGAACCTAGGAGAAGCGTTCTGGCACATGGTCCCAGTCTCTGGTGTCTGGTAGTGGGGTTAGTTTCCAGGTTATCTCTGGTCAATCGTCTTGCTCACCAGATATGTTTGGTGACTCAGGGTCTTCCTGATGGTGCACGCGTGACTCGGCCAATGTCAACAGCCATGTGAGGGCTTCTGGGAGGCTGGCTGGACGCATTGCCTCCTCCCTCCTCCTTTTGGCCCTGCCTGAATTCTTGGCTCGTTCGCTGGCATCTCCTCCCTCCTTTTATCTGCTTTTATCCCGCGTTCTCTCCATTAGTTTTCGGGGGAAGCTCTGTTTTCCTTATTGGACCTTCTGTTGTGAGACAGTTCAGGCAAGCGGTTATCATCGTGGCCGGCCAAGGCAGGTGGCTTCCGTCCTCGGTGCCCTCATAGTGGGAAGAGGGCCTCTATGCAGTCTAAGAGGATCAGGAAAGGTTGCTGCAGGAAGTGAGATTTGGGTTGCGTTTTTAAAGAGTAATAATATGGAGTCTGAGAAACAGGATTCAGGAAGGGGACTGGGACAGGGTAGAGACAGGAACCAGACATAAACATGTTTATATATGGAAAAGTGTCACACATAGAGGGACTTGGAAGAAAAAAATTTCCTCTGAAAATCCCTTCATCGTTAAATAGTTGTTTAGAGGTTATATTCTGTCTCTGAGTTAAGCATTATAAATTTTTAAACAAATGAATGCTACTATTAAAATCTGAAATATATGCTTTGAAACAAACTTACTTAATGTTAAACCTCTGCTGTTTTTCTTGTGATATTAAGAGTTATTGAAGATTTTTAAGCTTTGATAATTGAAACATTGATAGATGAATCATTCTATTTGCAAATGGGCTTCATTAACATATGTAAATAGAAAACCCCATAAATCCTTTTTAATATCATTTGTGATACATGTAATTACATTTGTCTTTGTGAGGACAGTGATTAGGATGAGAGGAAGCAATTTGCTGATAATAGGCATCATCTGGAGAGATTTTTGCGTGTTGCCATCCAGAGGGAGGGGGCTACTGGCAGCCAGTGGGTAGATGCCAGTGATGCCACTGGACAGCCTGTAGTGCTTGGGACTGCCCCTCCCTGGAAAGGATGATCCAGCTCCAGGTGTCATTGGTGCCAAAGTTGAGAAACCTTGCCTTAGGAGTAGTTTAAAAATTGACCGTGTATCTCAGACTTTAAGATTTAGTCTGACACCATCCATCAGACTAGGACTTCTGGGAATTAGGCAGAACTACTTTTTTTTTTTTCATAACTGTCTTGAAATCCACTAGAATATGTTGGCTATGCTTTAAAAGTCTGAACAGGAACGTGTACTTCCAAAGTAAATAACCCTAGGCAAATTTCCAGACACAAATAGAAGTGCACATCTTTACATTGGGTGAATTATTTATTATACCACTATGGATGGTTATTAAATTGTTAACTTATATCTTCATTGTATATTAGTGAAATAGTTTGTGGTAATACTTGTATCTTTTTCTAGGTTGTGATTACTTTGATGGAAAAAGCAGAAAAGAAAGGAAGGCCTTTACATGAACTAAATGTCCTGCAGCTTGGACTGGAAGCTAGAGTTAAAGCCTATGACCTGACTGCTGAAGCTTATCTAAAAAAGATTAGTATGCGATGCTTGGAGTTCACTGGTAAGTATGAAGTATAGTCTTTGTAAATTGTACTTGTAATAGGCAGAGGTCCCTACCTTTTTATAAACTTTAAGTATATCTATTAGTGTCACCGTAATTATTTAATTAGTTTAAATTTTTTACATTTAATAGAAAGTAATTTGATATTTAAAAATTAAAAATTCATTATCTATGTAGTAATTGATCATAAAGTAAGTCTATATCTAAATATTTAGCACAAAGTAGAATATATCTAAAAGAAGAATGAGGCCTATGTCTCCACTGTCTATACAAAACACTTCAAAACTTGTAAAAGGCAACATTATATTATAACTGTTCTCTGTGAACTGACATATTAGGAAATCACAACCCAAGTACAATACCCAGGTATAGAGCCCAGGGACCCTTTTGGAAAGGTGAGTCAGTTTACTAGAAAGTAAATTTTTTGTTTGATTTTTAAATTTATTTTTAAATTACAGCAGTGTTTTTTGTGTTTAATAATATTAATATATACTTGTAAAAAATAACAGGCAATACAGAAATATATAGAGGAAAAAATTTGCATTCTTTTGTAATCTCTTCAACCTTTCAAATTCACTTTCTAAATTGCACCAAAGTAACTTTTTTTTTTCACTTTTTCAAATGGAATTTTTATTTGTAAAATACAGTAATAGCTTATCACATGTGGCACATAAATTTGAGGAAGAATCATCCCCTGTGAGATTTAGTTTACAAAATTATATGCTCTGAAGAAAATGACAAGGGCGAAATTGATGATGTGTGACTGCATAGTTGGTAACAGGATGGGAGTTTATTTAGATTGTGTCACTTTTTCTATCAATATTTTCTTTCTGTCAGCATTGTATTTTATTCTCATATTTCTTTATTGTTTCTCATTTTTATTTTTTATTGAAGTATAATTGATCTACAATGTTGTATTAATTTCAGGTGTAGAGCAAAGTGAATCAGTTACACATACACTTATTTCCACTCTTTTTTTTTTATTTTTTAGATTTTTTCCCATGCAGGTTATCTATTTCTCAATTATTCACATTTAAAATGTTACTACCATGTAAATAAGGCAATAGGGAAAATGTGTGGATATGAATGATTGCTTCTCAGTCTTTCTGATGGAGCTGCGGGAGCCATGGTCAGGACGGCTGGACTCACCTCTGAGACCTATTCTCTTCTTTCATGTTTGTTTAGCTCTTCTGCTGCAGCCAACTCTAGGGATAGACTGTCACTTTATAAGCCACCCTGATTATAAACACTAGATTTGATTCTCAATAAATTAGAATTTACCAACAAGCAATTCTCTGCACGCACAGGAATTGATAACAAACAAACAAACAAACAAACAAAAACTTCTTAAATGATGAGGAAACTGTAGAAAGTTGTTTGGCTTATCTGGACACACTAAGAAAGATATTAGGCAGGAATTTTTTTTTTTTTTGGTATCATTTAATATCATTTTCTGTTTCTGTGTTTTTTATCTTTGTCCTTTAATATATTCTTATTTGTTGAAATAAGTAATACCAGTAGTACCAAATGTTATATCATTTGTAATTGGCTAGTGCTGGTTTTTTGTCTTGGTGGAGTATCTCCTATTTTATTTCAAAGCCAGTTTTACTGAGATATGATACATACAGTAAAAGTTACCCTTTTTAGCATACAACTCTTGAATTTTAAAAAATTTATTTTCATTATTATTTTTTTTTTTTGTCTGCACTGGGTCTACATTGCTTTGCTTATACTTTTTCTAGTTGGAGTGAGCTGGGGCTCCTGTTTATTCTGGTGCACAGGACTTCTTGTGGTGGCTTCTCTTGTTGCAGAGCACAGCTTCTAAGTTCAAGGGCTTCAGTANTTATTATTTTTTTTTGTCTGCACTGGGTCTACATTGCTTTGCTTATACTTTTTCTAGTTGGAGTGAGCTGGGGCTCCTGTTTATTCTGGTGCACAGGACTTCTTGTGGTGGCTTCTCTTGTTGCAGAGCACAGCTTCTAAGTTCAAGGGCTTCAGTAATTGCAGCCCGCAGGCTCAGTAGTTGTGGACTTCGGGCCCTTGGGCACTGAGGCTTCAGTAGTTGCAGCCCGCAGGCTCCGTAGTTTTAGCTCAGGTGCCCTAGGGTGCAGAGGCTTCAGCTGCTCCACAGCACTGTGAAATCTTCCCTGACCAGGGGTGGAACCTGTGTCATCTACACTGGCAGGTGGATTCTTATGCCCTGCACCACCCAACTCTTGGGGTTTGAGAAATGTATATGTTGTGTATCTGGCTGATGTGTTTTTAATATATTTGAAATTCTAGACTCTAAAGGAGGACCTCTTCACATTATTAATTCTTGCAATGTAACAGATGAACCCCTTCTGAAAATGTTATTGACAAAGGTACCTAGTTTCATTTCTAAAATTCTTTAATATTTGAATGTATGAAGTTATGTAATTCCCCCATATTTAATATCTCAGTTTTTTCCCCTAAATTTTTTTATTCTAAAACTGGTTGATTATAGTGAATTATGCAAGCATCTGACAGTCCTGGATCATTTCGATAACCTTTGGATTTAATCGTATGTTTTTGAATAAGTGGAAGTACACAAAGTTCCACTGTAATTTGAAGCAAAATATAATCCAGATGCACTAGCATTTTCCTTCCCTTTAGCATTTCCTCCTATTTTGGGTTTTTGTTTTTACAGAATGTGAGAATTATTTATGTAGTTGTATTTTTGGCATATTCTTCTTTGCTTTTAAAATATATTTATAGTGTTTTTTTTATAGCATGCTTTGAAAAGTAAAGGCTATATGTATATATATTTTGCAATGTGTGAATTTTTATTGTTTCCAACCTGGTGATCTAATCCTCCATTATTTGTAGGCAGACATTGATGGACCAGAATTTAAAACTACTCATGACAATACCAAACAAACACTTGAGGTATGTCTTTTCTAACTCACTATAAGGCTAGGGTATATGTTAATGATTAAATATAGCTTCAAAGCCATCTTTACTTGTGAGATTGTGAGTTCTAAAATTAGAGAAAGAGTGGTAATAATAATAATAATAGATCTAATCTTATAGATGGAAGAAATGAATATAGAGCTGAGATAAAATTATTACAAAAGTTTATTTGATTTCCTACAAGATTATTTGTTTCCCAGGTACAAATTAATGATTCCTTGTTGAGGACAAAATAATACATTTTTAAGGGAATTAATTATTCACAACTCTTATTTGACTTCCTATTAATGGAAGCATTAAGCACTTGAATCGTTAACTGACTTTAGGATTAGAAAAAAAAATTAAGGGTCAGGCAGAAAGTATGGCTCAGTTCAGACATTGCTTGGAACCATCTGTAAGGGGACTGAGCTAAGGCTGGTAATACTTCCTAAATCTTTACTTAAAAGCTGTCAAGTTCTGTTGAGGTTAGAAGTATGGTCATGTGTGGAAGTTGACAGTGTTAGTTTATTGTCTGGTAAAGGATTAACAAAGTAATAGTGAATTCTTTATCAAATAAAAAAGGTCCTTAGTTGAACTATTCTTGGGCTACTTGTATATGTTGAAGTTTGACATAAAAATGTTTCCATATCTGAAATTTGCCTCTCTAATTGTTCATTATCTTAGGTTTCATTTTCATCTTTAGACTTAGTTCTTCATTTGGAAGCTTTACTGTCCTTCATGGATTTTTTGTCCTCTGCTGTTCCATCCTCTGAACCTTCTAAGAAGGACTCGGAGCTGAAACCACTTATGGGGGAGTCCAGAAGTATCATTGCCAAAACTGGTATTAACTTTTGAGTCATGGTCTCATACTTTCTACCTGAACTTTAATAATCATATGTAATAACTGAACTGAACTGAATAACTTGTATTTTTAAGCTAAGATGACCATTTAGCACCTTAATGTTTCCAGTGCTTTAACAGATTATGTTGGTTTCAAAAGGAAGCAGATTTTACTCTTACGGTATTGATATAAATTCAGTGAGAGATTTTAAATAAGTGTTTAATATTAATCATGTATTTATATTTGATTTCACTGCCTTGCTTTTTCATAAAGTCATATATACTTTGCATTGATGTGCCCATAGCCTTCACTCTAGTGAAAGTGAGAAAGGAAGAAATTAAAGCATGATCACACTCATGCATAGTAACAAAGGCCCATTTCAGTCAGTTAAAACTACCTCGTACTCAACAGGTTTAAGCTTCACAAGACACAAAAGGAACAATCTCATGGAAGAGACAGACTCACTTTGGCAACCAAACTGTATTTAAGTCACATAGAGATACGCGCGCATCCCATGACTTGTGACATGAAATATTAGGTGTAGTATAGCCTGAGTGAACATGTGCCTATTTTTAAGTCAAATATTATTTTAACTATTTTTCTTTCATATCATATGATGTGAGTATCTAACATCTGGTCATTTAATTTTCAGACCATTATCTGTTTGCATTATATCTATGTTACTGGCATCTTTAAAGTATAAAGCTGTTAGTAATACTAGATCTGATACAGAGAATATTTAAGCTCACATAAAAAAATCCTAATCCAAAGAAACAATATTCTAATAATACAATGTAGCTGTTTTTTATGGTTTGATTATGCTACTTTAAATTTTAAGGGAAAAAAAAAAAACCAAACTCTTTTATCATCTTGGTAATTAAGGACTGATGTCACCATACTTTTACAGTTTTATAAGAAACATTGTTTCTTTCAGTCAAGACACATCTCTAGGAAATTACGTCTTATATTTATCAATCAGGACTTGAACTAAAATAGATTAAGGGAATCCATTTGATTGTGATTCTTAGACACATGTACACAGACACAAATACATGATATAAAGTAATTTTTTGTTCCTTAACTTTAGCTGTTTATGTTCATTTCTTACAGATTTTATCTTAAGATTCTTCATGGAGAAACAGAATACAATCTAGAGAAATTGGCTGTATAGTTAATAACATGTATTGTATGTGTCATAGTTGATAATACATATTTTTACTAATTCACCATTTCAGTTTTTCATGAAATATTTTTCTTTGATCTAATATGTGATGTGAAAAGAAGTTCCAAATCAAAATTTATCTCCATTGGAATCCTAGAATTCTATTATAGTGATTTGTTTCCTGGGAGAAAAGTTATAGTAAAGTTTTCCATCTAAAAAAGTTGTATTTACCAGGTGCTAATAAAGGTTGCCTTTATTTTTAATTTGGACAGAAAAATGCTAGTTTTTGTCTGATTGGCATTTGAAAATTGATTTTAAAATAATGTTAATTATGTATAATCTTAATGGAGACCTTTTTGGTTCTTCACAGTTCATATTTTAGTGAATTTGAGATTATTTTATTTTATGTACTATATCAGCTTTACATTTTGCTGATCACAAGATTTTGTTACTTTTCAGTATCCAGCAACTCTTCTCAAGATGATGTGTTTGATTTAAAGGTCACCGCTAAATTAAGTGCATTTAATGTTTTTGTCTGTGATCAGAAGTGTAACATTGCAGATATTAGAATACATGGTAAGTAGTTATTCCTTGGTGTAGGTATTTTTGTTTCTTTACATAGACCTTCAGGAAGAATGAGCTTGTTGCATGGTAGATTTCTCATGGCTTGTCTTTTTTTTTCCCCCATGATTTCAGTAACAGGTAGTAAAATTATATTTTTCCCCTCATCTGATTGGCTATTCCACATTCTTTGCATTTCCATTTAAATTTTACCATTAGCTTTCCAACTTCACAGTTGTGAGAGTTGGACCATGAAGAAAGCTGAGTGCTGAAGAATTGATGCTTTCGAATTGTGGTGTTGAAGAAGACTCTTGGTTCCTTGGATTGCAAGGAGATCAAATCAGTCCGTTCTAAAGAAAATCAACCCTGAATATTCATTGCAAGGACTGATGCTGAAGCTAAAGCTCCAATATTTTGACCACCTGATGTGAAGAGCCAACTCTTAGAAAAGACCCTGATGCTGGGAAAGATAGAAGGCAAAAAGAATAGGAGACGGCAGAGAATGAGATGGTTAGATAGCATCACCGACTCAATGGACATGAATTTGAGCAAACTCCAGGAGATAGTGTAGGACAGAGGAGTCTGGTGTGCAATGGTCTATGGGGTCACAAAGAGTTGAACATGACTTAGCAACTTCAAGGACAGCAGCCAATTTCAACAAAAAGCTTTGTGGTATTTTTTTTTCTTAGCCTTGTAGTATTTTTATTTAAATTGCATTGCATCTGTAGACCAATTTAGGGAGAATTGATATCTTAATGATACTGAGTTTTCTCATTCATTAATATGATATGACTTTCCATTTATTTATTTTCTAAATGTAAACTTCACTATGTATTTATTGTTTAGTTGCTAAGTTGCGTCTGACTCTTTAGGGACTTCATGGACTGTAGCCTGCCAGGCTTCTCTGTCTGTGGGATTACCCAGGCAAGAATGCTAGAGTGGGTTGCCGTTTCTTTCTCTAGTGGATTTTCCTGAACCAAGGATCAAACCCCGTGTTTCCTGCACACATCTGCATTGCAGGCAGATTCTTTACCACTGAACCACCAGGGAAGCCCTATTTATTTATTTTAAAAATATTTTATTGGAGTATAGTTGCTTTACAATGTTGTGTTAGTTTCTGCTGTACAAAAAAGTGAATCAGCAGGCTTCCCTGGTGACTCAGTGGTAAAGAATTAGCCTGCTAGTGCAAGAGACAGGGGTTCAACCCCTGTTCCAGGAAGACACCACATGCTGTGGAGCAATGAAGCCATGTACCACAACTGTTGAGCCTGTACTTTGGAACCCGGGAACCACAGCCACTGAGCCCTGGCACCAGAACTGCTGAAGCCGGTGCACTCCAGAGCCCAGGCTGTGCAACAAGAGAAGCCAGTACAACGAGAAGCCCTAGCATCGCAAAGAAGAGTAGCCCCTGGTCAACGCAGCTTGAAAAAAGCCTGGGTGCAGCAGCGAAGACCCAGCACAGTCATTTAAAAAAACGGACAGTCAGTGAATGAGCTAGAAAAAGTGAGTGTGTTAGTTGCTTAGTTACATCAGACTCTTTTCGACCTCCTGGACTATAGCCTGCCAGGCTCCTGTGTCCATGGGATGTCCCAGGCAAGAATACTGGAGTGGGTTGCCATTTCCTTCTCCAGAGGATCTTTCCAACTTAGGGGTTGAACCTGGGTCTTTTGCAGTGGCAGGCAGATTCTTTACCATCTGAGCCATATGTATACATATATCCTCTCCCTCTTGAACCTCCCCCCCCCACCATCCCACCCGTTTAGATCATCATGAGTCATCTTTGGGTTTATTTATATTGACGACTCCTGCAAACTTTTCAGAGATATGCTTTGAAATGTTAGAAGTAAATTTGTTCTGATTCATGACTGATATAAGACGTTTCTTATATTAAAAATTTTTTTTCAGAATAAGTCTAGTCTTGTCATTTTCATGATTTCTAAAGGTATGATTTTGAGAAAAATTTAGTCTCATGTTCTGTTTGCATTTTCAGAATAATATGATTTTAAACTGAGAAATGAATAGCATAGCATCTCACTGAGTAAAGAAAATGTCATTGTCCTATGCCCTTGCCTTTTGTGCATATATAACCAGTAAAAGAGGTTTCTAAAAGAAATTTTATACACTTTACTCATCATCAGCCTGATAGAAAGATGAGTTCAGATTATACCATGGATTCTAGAACAGCCTGTCAAGGTTCCAGTTTTGGCTCTAAAACTTACTGGTTGACCTTGAGCAAGTTAATTTATGTTTCCATGCCTGAGTTTCCTCTTCTATAAAATGGACATTGTTATAATAATTATTCATGGGATTGTTGTGAGGATTAAGTTTGCATATTTGCATATATAAAGAAGAATGCCTGTCATGTACATAATAAGCAGTTAACAGGGGTTAGAAAATCAGTTCCATTCAGGAAATACTACTAGTTCAGTTCAGTCGCTCAGTCGTGTCCGACTCTTTGCAACCCCATGAACTGCAGCACACGAGGCCTCCCTGTTCACCACCATCTCCCGGAGTTCACTCAGACTCATGTCCATTGAGTCCGTGATGCCATCCAGCCATCTCATCCTCGGTCGTCCCCTTCTCCTCCTGCCCCCAATCCCTCCCAGCATCAGAGTCTTTTCCAGTGAGTCAACTCTTCGCACGAGGTGGCCAAAGTATTGGAGTTTCAGCTTCAGCGTCATTCCCTCCAAAGAAATACTACTAAGGATCTGTTTATTAGCGTAATAATGATCTAGGTTCATTATTGGGGCTGAGCTGTAGCCATTCTCCAATTCACTCTGAGAAGTGATTTTAAAAACCATACCTTTAGAAATCATGAAAATGACAGACATTTTTTGGAGAGAAATTGTGTTTAAGATAAAGTTTATTGTAGAAAGAATAGTATTTATTCATCAAATTATATTTATTCTTAGTTTTCTGATTGATAGTTTTCATTATATAATGTTTATAAAATGACTATTCAACATTTGTTAGGTGTTGTCCCAAATGACCGATTTTGTTCATGCTAATGCCCAGGATACTTGTGTTTTGAGACTTGTGATTAATTGTCTTTGAAATTTGGTTACTTTTGTTTTCAAATTTCCGCAGATTTTATGGGTGAGATGCTCCTAGCACTTAAAGATATTATAATATCTATTAGGTATCTCACACATAGTAGTTGTTAACCTTTGGAACTTCCCTGGTGGTCCAGTGGTTAAGATTCTGCGCCTCTAGTGCAGGGAGAGCTGCTTTGATCCCTGGCTGGGGAACTGAGATCTGACATGCCACATGGCACAGCCAAAACATTTTAAAAACTATTAAAAACTAAGTTGTTACTTTACATATGTCTAATAGTAATTTTATCTGTTCTCTCTCTTGGTAGTATATTATTGAATTTAAATAACACTGAATTCNGAGAAAACAGAAAGAGAAATTAAGGAAACAATCTCATTCACCATTGCAAAGAAAAGAATAAAATACTTAGGAATAAATTTAGCTAAAGAAACAAAAGATCTATATATGGAAAACTACAAAATACTGATGAAATAAATCAATGACGACACAAATAGATGTAGAAACATACCATGTTTGTGGACTGGAAGAATCAATATAATGAAAATGAGTACACTACCCAAAGTAATCTATAGATTCAACCCAATCCCATCAAGCTACCAACAGTATTTTTCACAGAACTAGAACAAATGAATTCATAATTTGTATGAAAACACACACAAAAAAAACCTCAAATAGCCAAAGCAATCTTGAGAAAGAAGAATGGAACTTGAGGAATCAACCTTCCTGACTTCAGAATATACTACAAAGCTACAGTCATCAAGACAGTGTGGTACTGGCACAATGACAGAAACATAGATCAATGGAACAAAACAGAAATCCCAGAGTTAAATCCATGCACCTATGGACACCTTATCTTTGACAAAGGAGGCAAAAATACACAATGAAAAAGGACAATCTCTTTAACAACTGGTGTTGTGAGAGCTGGTCAACCACCTGTAAAAGGATGAGACTAGAACACTTTCTAACACCATACACAAAAATAAACTCAAAATGGGTTAAAGATATAAATGTAAGTTTCCAGAAAGTAGAAAACTCTTAGAGGAAAACATAGGCACAACACTCTCTGACGTAAATCACAGCAACATCCTCTATGACCCATCTCCTCTATGACCCATAAAAACAAAAATAAACAAGTAGGACCTAATTAAACTTAAAAGCTTTTGTACAACGAAGGAAACTATAAGCAAGGTGAAAAGGCAGCCTTCAGAATGGAGAAAATAATAGCAAATGAAAAAATTGACATACAATTAATCTCCAAAATATGCAAGCAGCTCATACACCTCAACATCAGAAAAATAAATGACTGAATCAAAAAGTGGGCCAAAGAGCTAAACACATTTCTCCAAAGAAGGCATACAGATGGCTAACACATGAAAAGATGATCAACATCACTCATCATTACAGAAATGCGAATCAAAACCATGAGTTATCATCTCACACCAGTCAGAATGGCTGTTATCAAAAAGTATACAAANAGCTAAACACATTTCTCCAAAGAAGGCATACAGATGGCTAACACATGAAAAGATGATCAACATCACTCATCATTACAGAAATGCGAATCAAAACCATGAGTTATCATCTCACACCAGTCAGAATGGCTGTTATCAAAAAGTATACAAACAATCAATGCTGGAGAGGGTGTGGAGAAAAGGGAACCCTCTTACACTGTTGGTGAGAATGCAAACTAGTATAGCCACTATGGAGAACAATGTAGAGATTCCTTTAAAAAAATGGAAATTGAACTGCCACAAAACCCAGCAATCTCACTGCTGGGCATACACACTGAAGAAGCCAGAACTGAAAGAGACAGATATACCCCAATGTTCATTGTAGTACTTTTACAATAGCTAGAATATGGAAGCAACCTAGATGTCCATCGACAGATGAATGGATAAGGAAGTTTATGGTATGTGAACACAATGGAATATTACTCAGCTATAAAAAAGAATGCATCTGAGTCAGTTTTAATGAGTTGGATGAAACTGGAGCCTATTATACTGAGTGAAGTGAAGTGAAAGTTGTTCAGTTCAGTTCAGTTCCGTCGCTCAGTCATGTCCGATTCTTTGCGACCCCATGAATCACAGCATGCCAGGCCTCCCTGTCCATCACCAACTCCCAGAGTTCACTCAGACTCACGTCCATTGAGTCGGTGATGCCATCCAGCCATCTCATCCTCTGTCGTCCCCTTTTCTTCCTGCCCCCAATCCCTCCCAGCATCAGAGTTTTTCCAATGAGTCAACTCTTCGCATGAGGTGGCCAAAGTACTGGAGTTTCAGCTTTAGCATCATTCCTTCCAANTCCTCTGTCGTCCCCTTTTCTTCCTGCCCCCAATCCCTCCCAGCATCAGAGTTTTTCCAATGAGTCAACTCTTCGCATGAGGTGGCCAAAGTACTGGAGTTTCAGCTTTAGCATCATTCCTTCCAAAGAAATCCCAGGGCTGATCTCCTTCAGAATGGACTGGTTGGATCTCCTTGCAGTCCAAGGGACTCTCAAGAGTCTTCTCCAACACCACAGTTCAAAAGTATCAATTCTTCATCACTCAGCTTTCTTCACAGTCCAACTCTCACATCCAAACATGACCACTGGAAAAACCATAACCTTGACTAGATGGATCTTTGTTGGCAAAGTAATGTCTCTGCTTTTAAATATGCTGTCTAGGTTTCTCAGTCGTGTCCAATTCTTTGAGACCCCAAGGACTATACAGTCTGTGGAAATATTTATGCCAGAATACTCGAATGGGTAGCCTTTCTTTTCCAGGGGAATATTCCCAACCCAGGGATTAAATCCAGGTCTCCTACATTGCACGTGGTTTCTTTACCTGCTGAGCCACAAGGGAAGACCCCACACATTCTGAAGGAAGTCACAAAGAGAGACACACCAATACAGTATATTAATGCATATATATGTAATTTAGAAAGATGGTTATGATGGTCCTATATGCAAGACAGCAAAAGAGACACATGTAAAGAACATTCTTTTGGATTATGTGGGAGAAGGTAAGGGTGGGAAAATTTGAGAGAATAGTGTTGAAACGTGTATCTTACCATATGTAAAACAGATGACCAGCGTAAGTTCAATGCATGAAGCAAGGCACTCAAAGCCGGTTCTCTGGGACAACTCAGAGGGATGGGTGAGAGGTGGGAGGGGAGTTCAGGATGGGGGAACACATATACACCATTGCTGATCCACGCCAATGAATGGCAAAAACCACCACAATATTGTAAAACAATAAGCCTGATTAATTAATTAAAAATCAACATTCATTCATTATAAAAAACAAACAGAAAAAAAAAACCCTCCCATCAAAGTTGATAAAGAGAGGATATAACTCAATATATGAAACTGATTTAATGAAAACTCACAGCTACAATCATCCACACTGGTGCAGTTAAGATTAAAAATAAGACAAGGATGCCCACTACTGCCACATTTATTCAACAGTGTTCCAAGTCATAGCCATAGGAATCAAACAAAAAGAAATGAAATACAAGCTGAAAAGGAAGAAGTAAGAATGTTCTTGTTTATAGACAACATGATATTATAGATAGAAAAGCCTTGTAGATAGATATTATAGATGTCATCAAAAAACTATTATTTGCATAAGTTACAGGATACTCAACTAATATTTAGAAATCTGTTTAATCTCTGTACACTAACAACAAACCATCAGAAAAAGAAATTAAGAATCTATGTTTGATACAGAATGCAGGACGCTTGGGGCTGGTGTACGGGGATGATCTAGAGAGACGTTGTGGGGTGGGAGGTGGGAGGGGGACTCGGGATTGGGAGCTTGTGTGCACCTGTGGTGGATTCGTGTCGATGTATGGCAAACCCAATAGAGTATTGTAAAGTTAAATTTAAAAATAAATAAATTAAAANCTCAGTCACCCTTCACCTGGTTCCGGGCTCTGTGCCGTGGTCACCCTGCACAGATTTCTGGGCTCTGTGCTGCAGTTCCTCTTTGCCACAGTCTGGGCTGTGTGCCACGGCAGCCTTCTCCAGAGGTCTAAGCTGTGTGCCTCGGTCCCCCTGCGCTCAGGTCCGGGCTTTGTGTCGTGGTCGCCCTAGGCCAATGTCCAGCCTCTGTTCCACAGATGCCCTAAACTGAGGTCCGGCCTGTGTGCCACAGTCGCCCTGCACCAATGTCCGGCCTGTGTGCCACGGTCACCATTTTCCGAGTTCCAGAATGTGTTCCGCGGTCGCCTAGCAACGAGTTCCAGGCTGTGTGCAGTGGTTGCCCTTCACTGAGTTTTGGACTGTGTGCCTCATTCGCCCTTCGCCGATGTCCGGGCTGTGTGCCTTGGTCGCCCTGTGACAAGGTCCGGCCTGTTTGCTGTAGTCACCCTGTGCTGAGATCCGTGCTGTGTTCCGCCGTGGGCTAGCGATGAGTTCTGGGCTCTGTGCCGCGGTTGCCCAGCACAGATTTGTGGGCTGTGTGCTACAGTCACATTTCAGAGTTTTAGGTTGTGTGCCACGGTAACCCTGTGCCGATGTTCGGGCTGTGTGCCTCAGTCGCCCTGCGCCGAGGTCCGGGCTGTGTTCCGTGGTTGGCTGGCGACGATTTCCGAGCTGTGTGCCACAGTCGCCTTTCACTGAATTTCAGGCTGTGTGCCACCGTGGCCCTGCGCAGAGGTCCGGGTTGTGTGCCGCAGTCTCCCTGCCCCGTGGTATGGCCTGTGTGCCACGGTCACCCTGTGCCGAGGTCCGGGCTGTGTTCTCTGTTGGCTAGCGATGTGTTCCAAGCTCTGTGCCACGGTCGCCCTGCACAGATTTCTGGGCTGTGTGCCGTGGTCAGCTAGTGACGAGTTCTGGACTGTGTGACACAGTCGCCCTTTACTGAGTTTCAAGCTTTTTGCCTCAGTCGCCCTTCGCCGAGTTCCGGGATGTGTGCCGTGGTTGCCCTGAGACGAAATCCGGCCTGTGTGCCGCAGTCGCCCTGTGCTGAGGTCCGGGCTGTGTTCTGCGGTTGGCTAGCGACAAGTTCCGAGCTCTGTGCCACAGTCGCCCTGCACAGATTTCCGAAATGTATGCTGCGGTCACCCTTCACTGAGGTTCGGGGTGTGTGCCGCGGTCGCCCTATGCCGAGGTCCGGGCTGTGTGATGCGGTTGCCCTGAGCCGAGGTCCGGCCTGTGTGCCGTGGTCACACTGCAGCGAGATTCTGCGTGTGTGCCACGGTGAACATCTGCGAACGTCCGTGCTGTGTTCCAGGGTCGCCTTGCNTTCCGGGATGTGTGCCGTGGTTGCCCTGAGACGAAATCCGGCCTGTGTGCCGCAGTCGCCCTGTGCTGAGGTCCGGGCTGTGTTCTGCGGTTGGCTAGCGACAAGTTCCGAGCTCTGTGCCACAGTCGCCCTGCACAGATTTCCGAAATGTATGCTGCGGTCACCCTTCACTGAGGTTCGGGGTGTGTGCCGCGGTCGCCCTATGCCGAGGTCCGGGCTGTGTGATGCGGTCGCCCTGAGCCGAGGTCCGGCCTGTGTGCCGTGGTCACACTGCAGCGAGATTCTGCGTGTGTGCCACGGTGAACATCTGCGAACGTCCGTGCTGTGTTCCAGGGTCGCCTTGCATCAACATCCGGGATGTGTGCTGCGGTTGCCCTTCACTGAGTTTCGAGATATGTGCCACGGTCACACTTTGCCGAAGTCCAGGCTGTGTTCCACGGTCTGCTAGTGACGAGTTCCATGCTGTGTGCCACGGTCGCCCTTCAATGAGGTTCGGGCTGTGGCTGTGGTCACCCTGTGCCAAGTTCCAGGCTGTGTGCTGCGGTTGCCCTCTCCCGAGGTCTGTGATGTGTGCCAGGGTCGCACTGTGCTGAGGGCCGTGCTGTGTGCCTCGGTCGATCTTCACTGATGTTCGGACTCTGTGCTGTGGTCGCCTTGCACTGAGGTCCAGGTTTTTTGATCCAGTAGCCCTGAGTCGAAGTCCGGTCTGTGTTCTGCGGTGGCCCTGCCCCGAGGTCCGGCCTGTGTGCCACAGTTTCCCTGTGCCAAGGTCCAGCCTGTGTGCTGCTGTCGCCCTGCAGTGAGGTCCAGCCTGTGTGCTACTGTCACCCTGCCCCGAGGTCCAGGCTGTATTCCGCGGTCGGCTAGCGATGAATTCTGGGCTGTGTGACATGGTCGCGCTTTACTGAGTTTCAGGCTTTTTTCCTCGGTCGCCCTTCACCGAATCCCGGGATGTGTGCCGTTGTCGCCCTGAGACGAGGTCCCGCCTCTTTTCCGTAGTCGCCTTGTGCCGTGTTCCTGGCTGTGTTTCGCAGTTGACAATCAACGAGTTCCAGGCTCTGTGCTGCTGTCACCCTGGACAGATTTCTGGGCTGTGTGCTGCGGTCACCCTTCACTGAGGTTTGGGCTGTGTGCCGCGGTAGCCCTGCACTGATATCCGAGTTGTGTGCTATGGTCCACCTGCGCTGTGGTCCTGGTTGTGTTTCGCAGTTGACTAGCGACGAGTTCCAGGCTCTGTGCTGCTGTCGCCCTGAACAGATTTCTGGTCTGTGTGCTGCAGTCATATTTCACTGAGGTTCCGGCTGTGTGCCACGGTAGCCCTGCGCCGATGTCCAAGTTGTGTGCTGCGGTCGACCTGCGCCGTGGTCCTGACTGTATTTCACAGTCGACTAGCAACGAATTCCAGTCTCTGTGCTGCTGTCGCCCTGCACCAATTTCTGGGCTATGTCCTGCAGTCGCCCTTCACTGAGTTTCAGGCTGTGTGCCACGGTAGACCTGAACCGATGTCTGAGTTGTGTGCTGCAATCGACGTGCGCCAAGGTCAGGGCTGTGTTCCGTGGTCGGCTGGCAACGTGTTCTGGGCTCTCTGCTGCTGTCACCCTGCAGAGATTACTGGGCTATGTGCCACAGTCGCCCCCCCTGACGTTCGGGCTGTGTGCCACGGTCGCCCTGAGCCGAGGTCCATGCTGTGTGCTGCGGTCACCCTGCGCCAAGGTCTGGCTTGTGTGCCATGGTCGCCCTGTGCCGATGTCCGGGCTGTGTTCCGCCATCGGCTGGTGACGAGTTCCATGCTATGTCCCGTGGTCGGCTGTGTGCCACAGTAGCCTTGTGCCGAGGTCCGGGCTGTGTGCTGCAGTGGCCCTTCACTGTGGATCGGTTCGTTTTACACGGTCACACTGTGCCGAATTTCAGGCTGTGTGCCATGTTAACCTTGCGCCGAGGTCTGTGCTGTGTGCTGTGGTAGCCTTACGCCGAGGTCCGTGCTGTGTGCCACAGTTGGCTGGCAACGAATTCTGGGCTGTGTGCTGCATTCGCCCTTCACTGAGGTTCAAGCTGTGTTCCGCGGTGGCCCTGAGCCAAGGTCCGGCTGGTGTGCCGTGGTAGCCCAGTGCCGAGGTCCGTGCTATGTTCCACGCTTGGCTAGTGACGAGTTCTGAGCTCTGTGCAATGGTCACCCTGCACAGATTTCCGGGCTGTGTGCCACGGTCAGCCTTCACTGAGGTTCAGGCTGTGTGCCCTGG
The DNA here is from genome assembly GCA_006410875.1 of Neotragus pygmaeus. Lineage (NCBI taxonomy): Eukaryota > Metazoa > Chordata > Mammalia > Artiodactyla > Bovidae > Neotragus > Neotragus pygmaeus. Next base: position 439,329 of record SJYV01031758.1, on the reverse strand, counting down.
GCAACCTGTGCCGAGGTCTGAGCTGTGTGCTGTAGTAGCCTTGCTCCGAGGTCCGGGCTGTGTTTCGCAGTCACCCTGCGCTGGTGTCCAGGCTGTGTGCTGTGGTCGCCAACTCCTGAAGTCCGTGATGTGTGCCAGGGTCGCCCTGTGTCGAAGCCCATGCTGTGTGCCTCAGTCACTCTTCACTGAGGTTCGGGCTTTGTGTCGCGGTCGCCCTCAGCCGAGGTCTGGGCTTTTTGCCCCAGTCACCCTGAACCGAAATCTGGCCTGTGTTCTGTGGTCGCCCTGACCCAAGGTCCGGCCTGTGTCCCACAGTCGCCTTGCGCCGAGGTCCGGCCTGTGTGCTACTGTCGCCCTGTGCCGAGGTCCAACCTGTGTGCAACCTTCACCTTGTGTCGAGGTTGGGGCTGTGTTCTGCGGTCGGCTAGTGACCAGTTCCGGGCTGTGTGACGCAGTCACACTTCACTCAGTTTCAGGCTGTGTGCCTCGGTCACCTTTTGCCGAGGTCCAGGCTGTGTGCAGTGGTCGCCCTGCGCCAAGGTCTTGGCTGTGTTTCGCAGTCAACTAGGGACGAGTTCCAGGCTCTGTGCCGCTGTCGCCCTGCACAGATTTCTGGGCTGTGTGTTGTGGTCGCCCTTCACTGAGGTTCGGGCTGTGTGCCACGGTCGCCCTGCGCCAAGGTCCAGGCTGTGTTCCGCGGTGGGCTGGTGACGAGTTCCTGGCTGTGTGCCACAGCAGTCCTTCACTGATGTTCGGGCTGTGTGCCGCAGTCGCCCTGTGCTGATGCCTGGGCTGTGTGCTGTGCTCGCCCCGTGCAGAGGTCCAGCCTGTGTGCCACGGTCGCCCAGTGCGGAGGTCCGGGCTGTGTTCCACGATTGGCTAGCGACAAGTTCCAAGCTCTGTGCCACGGTTCCCCTGCACAGATTTTTAGGCTGTGTGCTGTGGTCGCCCTTCACTGGTTTCAGGCTGTGTGCCGCGGTCACCCTGAGCCGAGTTTCATGCTCTATGCCGTGGTCACCCTGCGCCGAGGTCCAGCCTGTGTGCCACAGTCGCCCTGTGCCGATGTCTGGGCTTTGCTCCACCATTGGTTGGAAACGAGTTCAGCCCTGTTTGCCATGGATGTTCTGTGCCGAGGTCCGGGCTGTGTTCTGGGTTGGCTAGCGATGTGTTCTGAACACTGTGCCATGGTTGCTCTGCACAGATTTCTGGGCTGTGTGCCGCAGTCNCATATTTGCATATATAAAGAAGAATGCCTGTCATGTACATAATAAGCAGTTAACAGGGGTTAGAAAATCAGTTCCATTCAGGAAATACTACTAGTTCAGTTCAGTCGCTCAGTCGTGTCCGACTCTTTGCAACCCCATGAACTGCAGCACACGAGGCCTCCCTGTTCACCACCATCTCCCGGAGTTCACTCAGACTCATGTCCATTGAGTCCGTGATGCCATCCAGCCATCTCATCCTCGGTCGTCCCCTTCTCCTCCTGCCCCCAATCCCTCCCAGCATCAGAGTCTTTTCCAGTGAGTCAACTCTTCGCACGAGGTGGCCAAAGTATTGGAGTTTCAGCTTCAGCGTCATTCCCTCCAAAGAAATACTACTAAGGATCTGTTTATTAGCGTAATAATGATCTAGGTTCATTATTGGGGCTGAGCTGTAGCCATTCTCCAATTCACTCTGAGAAGTGATTTTAAAAACCATACCTTTAGAAATCATGAAAATGACAGACATTTTTTGGAGAGAAATTGTGTTTAAGATAAAGTTTATTGTAGAAAGAATAGTATTTATTCATCAAATTATATTTATTCTTAGTTTTCTGATTGATAGTTTTCATTATATAATGTTTATAAAATGACTATTCAACATTTGTTAGGTGTTGTCCCAAATGACCGATTTTGTTCATGCTAATGCCCAGGATACTTGTGTTTTGAGACTTGTGATTAATTGTCTTTGAAATTTGGTTACTTTTGTTTTCAAATTTCCGCAGATTTTATGGGTGAGATGCTCCTAGCACTTAAAGATATTATAATATCTATTAGGTATCTCACACATAGTAGTTGTTAACCTTTGGAACTTCCCTGGTGGTCCAGTGGTTAAGATTCTGCGCCTCTAGTGCAGGGAGAGCTGCTTTGATCCCTGGCTGGGGAACTGAGATCTGACATGCCACATGGCACAGCCAAAACATTTTAAAAACTATTAAAAACTAAGTTGTTACTTTACATATGTCTAATAGTAATTTTATCTGTTCTCTCTCTTGGTAGTATATTATTGAATTTAAATAACACTGAATTCATTCATTTGGATTAGATTAAAAGTGTTGTATTTCCCACCAGGAATGGATGCCTCTGTCTCTGTGAGGCCAAAGCAGACCGACATGTTTGCCAGACTTAAGGATATCATCGTTACGAATGTTGATTTGACATCCATTCACAAAAAGGTAATTAAAAAAATATGTTTCAGTATTGAAATTTATTTTTGTTTTTCTGTGTCTGGAGATGTCTTTAGTCATTTGTTCAGTGTATATGTAGTATCTGTCATGTGTCAGGCAGTTTGTTGGGAATTGGCCATGAATATGGTCATTGTCTGCTATCCCATTGTATATAGACTAGATGATGTGTTAAAAGTTATTTTTGACCAATTAAGTGATTGGTATCTCCATTGGTAAACCTTTTTCTTATAGATTTAGGGAAATGTTATTGTCACGTTAAATGCTTTTAACTAGTATTTTGTTGAAGCTTGGATATAAATGATGCTTCTTTATATGTCAAGGACTCTGTAATAAGAAACCTTGTAATACAGTGATACAACTCTTTTGATGTAATAATGAGTTAATTTAATACCTCTAGGCTGTCTCTATTTTGGGAGATGAAGTCTTTAGGTTCGAAATGACTCTTTATCCGGATGCCACAGAAGGAAAGGCCTATGCTGATATGTCTAAAGTAGATGGCAAACTTAGTCTCAAAGTGGGTTGTATTCAGATTGTATATGTTCATAAATTCTTCATGTCTCTTTTGGTAAGTTTATTTTAAAAATATATTTATTTCTGATTGAAGCCTAAATATCTTTGCCTGTGTATCTGAATCTAGCTAGTCAAAATCTTAACTAAATAGGGTTGTGTGATAAACTCCCAAATGCTGAATAATTATTACAATTATCATTAAGTGAAGTTGTTCAGTCGTGTCTGACCCTTTGGAACCCCATGGAGTGTAGCCTGCCAGGTTCCTCCATCCATGGGATTTTCCAGGCTATCATTGGTTTGAACCAACTATGAAGGATCATTCTTTAACATAGTTACATAGTTTGAAAATACTTTCTGATGTTTCAGTTACGGCTTTTCAGTTTTAGTTGTTTTGAGAGATACCCTTCAAAGATGTTTAGCTAAAAGAATCCTTTAAGGAGATCATTAGGCATTGGAAGGGCTAATACTGGAACTGACAGCTTTGATTATAATTATCATCAACAAGGCCATAAAATTCTTTTAATTATTTATTTCCATGGAGTGAAGAGTTTAATTTGCCTATGCCTTTCTTTTAGCAGGACTGTTAATCAAAGCTTTCAAATCACACATTTCTATGTAAACCATCATGTTTTATTTTTCTGAAAAGTAATTTATTTGGAGGGGGGTTAGTTAAATAAACAACTAAATAAGCCATCTGTGTTATTAATGGATGTGCATCAAGAATACGCTTCCAGTTCTTTTCTCTATTGGGAAAAGTCTTTCTGTTTTTAGTTGAAATTGAGATGAATGGTATCTTACGCTAAATCAATAATTTTTGACTCTTGTTAGTGATAGCAAGATTGCAAACACTTAAGCACCTTTGCTCAGGTTGAAGTACACTTAAGAAAAGAATCTTCAGAAATAACCAGGCAAAACCTTAGTTTCTAAACTTTAGTTTCATAGACTTTATTCCTATGACCTAGAGGTACAGATCAAAGCTACTTTGGGAGCCGTAAAGCTTTCTTTTCCACCTTTTTTATGTAAATTTTGGTTAAAATGACCAACATTCATGAGTAAAAGGGAGGTTTTAAATGAGTAAAAAGGAGGTTTTAAATGAGTGAAAGGGAGGTTTCATGTCGATGTGTGGCATAAACCACCACAATATTGTAATTAGCCTCTAATTTAAATAAATAAATTTTAAAAATATGAAACAAAAACATGTAAAGCATTTAGCAAGTCTTCAATAAACATTGTTATTTTCACACACACACACACACGAATTGCTACCAAAATTTGTCAATAAACAAATAATTCTGAAATACGTAAAATGAAGGGACTCTTGTTCATGTTAATATCTCAGAGTGTGTCTTTCTAAACTTTATTTCATGTACACAGTCATAAATAACATCTCCTTTACATTACCTCTTTTATTTAGCTTCTCTTTTTTAAAGTTTTTCCTTTAAAAAATAAATCGCTGTTTTTGGGAAAACTCTAAATACCAATATTTTCCCACAGAACTTCCTCAACAATTTTCAAACTGCCAAAGAAGCTTTGAGCTCAGCTACGGCCCAGGCTGCAGAAAGAGCTGCTTCCAGCATGAAAGACTTGGCCGAGAAGAGTTTCCGCCTTTTGATGGATATCAACTTGAAAGCACCAGTTATTATCATTCCTCAGTCTTCAGTATCACCTAATGCTATTATAGCAGATCTGGGTTTAATCACGGTTGAAAACCGATTTAATGTAGTTTCTAAGGGACATCATTCTCTACCCCCCGTCATTGATAAAATGGACATCCAACTCACACAGCTAAAGCTGTCCAGGTATAAATATATAATCCAATTGCGTATTGTTTAGCTGCTAAGTTGTGTTCGACTCTTTTTTCTATCCCGTGGCTATAGCCTACCAGGCTCCTCTCTCCATGGGATTTCCCAGGCAAGAATACTGGAGTGGGTTGCCATTTCTTTTTCCAGGGAATCTTCCGTACCTAGGAGTTACCTGCATCTCCTGCATTTTAGGTGGATTCTTTACCACTGAGCCACCAGGGAAGCCCCAACCACGTATTACTTACTAGAAATAGAATTTTCATAGATTCATTGCCAGGATAAAACAGTCTAGTAGTTCATGGTTCATATTCCTTATTTCTTCTAATCATGAAACTTTGACCATTGGTTTTTGGTTAGTGGTTGATAGTGATGGACCTCATAGAATGTATACTTTGTATTACNGGAATCTTCCGTACCTAGGAGTTACCTGCATCTCCTGCATTTTAGGTGGATTCTTTACCACTGAGCCACCAGGGAAGCCCCAACCACGTATTACTTACTAGAAATAGAATTTTCATAGATTCATTGCCAGGATAAAACAGTCTAGTAGTTCATGGTTCATATTCCTTATTTCTTCTAATCATGAAACTTTGACCATTGGTTTTTGGTTAGTGGTTGATAGTGATGGACCTCATAGAATGTATACTTTGTATTACTAAATTTGTGATGTGTTTTTTTACTCTATAAAAATTTTCAATGATAAGATTATGGTTAATACTTAATTTAGATATTTGTTTATTTGCTTTGCACATAGCTGTACATGGACAAAGCCTTCCTAAAAATATAATAAAATTTAAGATTTATTTCTCATTTCCAAAACATTTCACATTTAGGAATTCTCAGTAAGATATCTAATGGATAATCAAATCAAAATGGGAAAGTATTGGCTCTGTTGGATGACAAGAGTGAATTATTTGGTGGTTCAAATATTTGTTGGCTGGCAGGCTAGAAATGACTACTACAGTATGCTTGTTTAACTTTTAGGTTTGGTGAGCTTTTCCCTTTAAGTTTGGAGAAGTACTAATAGCACAAACCTAAGGGCTTAGTACAGCACCACTTTCTTTGTCCTTCAGAGATGTTTTAGGAGGATATAACATTTGTTTGTATGACTTTGGTTAGTAGCTATTATTAGTCTTTGGGAAAGATAATAGTGCAGTAGTCATACTCATGCAATTTGTTTCTTTGAAATCAGCATTGCATGGGCTTTGTTTTATGTAGCTCTGCTATATAAACTTATTCTGATCGATTTGTGAAAATAAGCATATTCTAAAAGAATTTTGATAGCAGCCTTTAGTGTTTGGAAAAATGCTGTGTGGAAACTGGTACACATATGATGATGGTCTTCATTTTAAAATGTAGATTTTAGAAATATAAAATAAATTCTTAATTGTTTTTCAGAACAATTTTGCAGGCTGACTTACCACAACATGACATTGAAATTTTAAAACCAGTCAACATGCTTTTATACATACAGCGAAATTTAGCAGCATCATGGTATGTGCAAATTCCAGGAATGGAGGTAAAAGGAAGACTAAAACCTATGCATGTAAGTATATGTATAAAATAATTGCTCGCTAGCTAGACTTTTATCATTGATCACAGTGTAGTTCTAGTGTACATCAGAAGTGATAAAACATTTAAAAGGGAATGCTTTGTTAACTGAAAATGAAGGTGTTGTAATTTTTCACACTTTTCTCTATTTCTTATTAGTTGGATATTTGGTGAAGCTAGCAAGAACCCTGAGGTTGAAAGCTAGGGAGTCTACTGAGATTATTATTAGTAATTTTAGAAGATTCTGTTTAAGTATTAAGACAAATTATAAAAGAAAAGTGATATTTTAAATTTTATGTAAAAAAATTTTTTGACCATGCTACATGGCATGCGGGATCCTAGTTCCCCAGCCAAGGACTGAATCTGTGCCCCCTGCATTGGAAGTATAGAATCTTAAGTATAGAACCTCTAGGCAAGTCCCTGTGAAGTGATATTTAGCTACCACATCCAAAGCACCTTAAATAGTATTTTTACTGTATAGAAACACTCTTTTAATTAGAAACGCAGACGTTTTCAGTAGGTGAGTATGTTTCATTGGTAAGCATATAAACAGGAGTATTTTTAATACTGTAGTTAGCAGGTCGTAGGTAGGCTCACAGGAAGAGATGATACTGGTCAAAGATGGTCACCAAAATGTAGGAACCTTGGGATTCTTGTGTGCCTGTGTGTGAAACTGCTGAAGCCAAGCAGTAGGAGATAGGGAAAGAGGGAGGGCCTAAACAGAATGTGTGGAAGATGAGTGAAAATTCGGTAGTGTAGTGGGTTTTGATATCTGTGACTATTTCAGAGTTAGTTCTAAGATAAAGCAAGAAGGGTCAAAGGAGCTGAGCTCTACTAGTGAGGATGTTAAAACTGAGGCTTGTTGTAGGAATGAGAGATCCCTGTCTGCAGCATGAATAACTATATAAAGAAGAGCATGTGTTTATTGAGAGTGTTGACTTTTCTATTCTAGGACATAGTACTGTTGTCTTAAATTCCCCCTTGCTCAGATTAGATCCCAGAACTAACATTGGATCCTTTTCAAATACTAGGAGATGGTGAAGTTAGCTGTTCTTCGGGAGGCTCTGATATCTCAGTTGATAGCACAAGTGGGAATGAATATAGATAGAAGTTCTGGGGAGTTAAAGTGATATCTGTTTTCTAAGGACTGGGACTTGGAGCAACTAAGAAATCCCTGGTTGTCATTTCATGCTAAAATATGTCCACACTTTCATTTAGGCTGGGAATCAGGTGTTGTCCTTGGTGATAGGGGCACAATTTGAGGGGCACAGGGTACTGTGGTGTTCAGAAGAAAAGGTTCTGTGAATGCACCTGTTTGGATTTGGCTTTAGGTACTTCAAAAAGACCTTTTGGACCACTATTACAAGGTGTAGGTTATCACTTATTTAGTTGCTAAGTCTTGTGTGACTCTTGCAACCCTATGGATTGTAGCCCATCTGGCTCCTCTGTCCATGGGATTTCCCAGGCAAGAATACTGGATTGGGTTGCCATTTCCTTCTCCAGGGGANAAGGTGTAGGTTATCACTTATTTAGTTGCTAAGTCTTGTGTGACTCTTGCAACCCTATGGATTGTAGCCCATCTGGCTCCTCTGTCCATGGGATTTCCCAGGCAAGAATACTGGATTGGGTTGCCATTTCCTTCTCCAGGGGATCTTCCTGACCCAGGGATCGAACCTGAATCTCCTGCACTGGCAGACAAATTCTTTACCTCTGAGCCACCAGGGAAGCCCCAATATGTGTAGGGGAAATGCACAAAAGATGGAAGGATGAAAAGGTTTAATGGGTCTTAGCAGCCAGTAGCATCTTTGTTTATTCTAGCAGCTTCATGTTGTTCTGCAGCCACCGATGAGGAAGATGATATTATTGCTATTTTAAAGATTAAGAAAGAAACTTAGCCAACAGCATAGCTTGAGAATGCTATAGTTGACACATATCTGTTTGACTCAAAATCTCTTGCCTTTTTTTTTTTTTTTGTCACATATGCCCTTTTTATAAAGGTTGGAGATTAGCAGGATGCTCATCTTGGCCTGTGTTTTGGCTTTTATCAGTTCTGTGCAGATTCATTTGTTACTATTCTAGGAGGCATCATCTTGATAGATTAAATGATTTAAGTATATGCAGACACGCATGTACTGAGAAGAAGACTATACTGCAGGAGCGCATCTTTTTCCTTCTTGATGGAGACTGGAAACTGAACAGCATTCTCCCTATTTTGAGTTTGGGGGAGAGTAAACCATGTGGAGGAGGACGCCGGTACTGGATGAGAAGAGATAGAAGCAGAATGGAGATGAGGAGCTAGAGAGAGGGGAGAGGAACACAGGTCCAGAACAGAATGAGTTACAGTAACAGTAACAGTTAAGCTAACAGGAGGGGCGTACCGGAAGCAGGGACTTGGATATGAATGGAGGCAAAAACATGTTTACACACAGGAATAATGTCTAATACTATACAAGATAAAATACTTTCATCCTGCTATTTATGGTCCCAACTCGCTTGTTTTTTTAGTTAGATGAACAGTTAATTTGACAGACATAGATAAGACATAGATATTTTGCATCATTTATTGTTTTATATTGACAGTAACCTATTGTTGGTTTCTAGGTTGCTCTCAGTAGAGACGACTTAACAGTTTTAATGAAAATTTTGCTAGAGAATCTTGGAGAAGCTTCTTCACAGCCAAGCCCTACGCAGTCTACCCAGGAGGCTGTGAGAGTCAGACAAGATGTTTCCAGTAGACCTGACCACTTCATAGGTATAACTTGATGGAGATTTTTGCATTGATTGTTGAGAAGAATTAGATGTTAATGCCATATTTATATTTAGTGGGTTTTTTAATTGTCCAGCGTAAGGTGGTGTGAACTGATCCCATGCTGTATTATTTACTGTGCAAGATCAGAAGGGGCTGAGGCTGTCTTGAAGCTCCCAGGGGAAGGAAGTGGGCTTATTACTCTAAAGGGAGGGCCCACCTCTTGTTGCCTGCATGATGCATGCTTGCCTTTTATTTGTGAAAGTTGAATTTGCCCAATTCAAGGGGCATTGAGGTAGTATTACTATGAACAAAGCTAGTGGAGGTGATGGAATTCCAGTTGAGCTATTTCAGATCCTAAAAGCTGATGCTATGAAAGTGCTGCACTCATTATGTCAGCAAATTTGGAAAACTCAGCAGTGGCCACAGGACTGGAAAAGGTCAGTTTTCATTCCAATCCCAAAGAAAGGCAACGCCAAAGAATGCTCAAAACTAGTGCATAATTGCACTCANAAAGATGATGCTGTGAAAGTGCTGCACTCAATATGCCAGCAAATTTGGAAAACTCAGCAGTGGCCACAGGACTGGAAAAGGTCAGTTTTCATTCCAATCCCAAAGAAAGGCAACGCCAAAGAATGCTCAAAACTAGTGCATAATTGCACTCATCTCACACGCTAGTAAAGTAATGCTCAAAATTCTCCAAGCCTGGCTTTAGCAATACGTGAACCATGAACTCCCAGATGTTCAAACTGATTTTTGAAAAGGCAGAGGAACCAGAGATCAAATTGCCAACATCCGCTGGATCATCGAAAAAGGGAGAGACTTCCAGAAAAACATCTATTTCTGCTTTGTTGACTATGCTAAAGTCTTTGACTGTGTGGATCACAATAAATTGGGGAAAATTCTGAGAGAGATGGGAATACCAGACCACCTAACCTGCCTCTTGAGAAATCTGTATGCAGGTCAGGAAGCAACAGTTCAAACTGGACATGGAACACCAGACTGGTTCCAAATAGGAAAAGGAGTACGACAAGGCTGTATATTGTCACCCTGCTTATTTAACTTATATGCAGAGTACATCATGAGAAACACTGGGCTGGAAGAAGCACAGGCTGGAATCAAGATTCCTGGAAGAAATATCAATAACCTCAGATATGCAGATGACACCACACTTATGGCAGAAAGTGAAGAAAAACTAAAGAGCCTCTTGATAAAAGTGAAGGAAGGAGAGTGAAAAAGTTGACTTAAAGCTCACCATTCAGAAAATTAAGATCATGGCATCTGGTCCCATCACTTCATGGGAAATAGATGGGGAAACAGTGGCTGACTTTAATTTTTTGGGCTCCAAAATCACTGCAGATGGTGACTGCAGCCATGAAATTAAAAGACACTTACTCCTTGGAAGGAAAGTTATGACCAACCTAGACAGCATGTTCAAAAGCAGAGACATTACTTTGCTAACAAAAGTCTGTCTAGGGAAGGCTATGGTTTTTCCAGTAGTCATGTATGGATGTGAGAGTTGGACTATAAAGAAAGCTCAGTGCAGAAGAATTGGTACTTTTGAACTGTGGTGTTGGAGAAGACTCTTGAGAGTCCCTTGGCCTGCAAGGAGATCCAACCAGTCCATGTTAAAGGAGATCAGTCCTTGGTGTTCATTGGAAGGACTGATGTTGAAGCTGAAACTCCAATACTTTGGCCACCTGATGCTGGGAAAGATCGAGGGCAGGGGACAACAGAAGATGACATGGTTGGATGGGATCACTGACTCGATGGACATGGGTTTGGGTGGACTCCGCGAGTTGGTGATGGACAGGGAGTCCTGGTGTGCTATGGTTCATCGGTTCACAAAGAGTCGGACACGACTGAGTGACTGCACTGAACTGCACTGAACTGAGGTAGTATACTTTGAGAGAAAAAGCAAAGTAGGGATATAGTATAGTAAGATCTCAAAATAATTAAGAGAGAAAAGTAACTGGTGTCATAGTCAGATGACTGGTCCATGAAATAGGAAGGTGTTCTTGTTCAGTAACAGTTTTGCTTATCTGTCTTCACTGGGGAGTGATATAGTCAGATACATAAGGGAATTTTCCAGATGATGAAAATTGTTATCTTTCAAAGGCACTGAACCTTTTAAATTCAGCCATTTTTAAAAGACAATTTTTCTAACATACAAGGTTCCTTTTTGCTTTCTTGGCCAAGTATATAGAATAATTTTATAATTTCACTGTTTTTCATCATTTAAAATTGTTATGTGAAAATCCTGTTTTATTTTAGACTGTGAATAGGTTAGTATTTTCATGGCTAAAGTGAGATGGCGTGTTCCTTGTCCATTTAATAAAGGACCCCAGACTGCTGTGCTTTTATCATGCTTAAGTCATTGACTGTTAGTCATGGCAGCAGTCAGTTAAGCTGCCAGGCAAGAATACTGGAGTGGGTCGCCATTTCCTTCTCCAGGGGATCTTCCTGACTCAGGGATCGAACCCAGGTCTCCTGCATTGCAGGCAGACGCTTTCCCCTTTGAGCCACCAGGGTACTAAGTATACTAAGCCAGCGGTGCTTCTCCTGTAGTTAGGTCTGGTGTGTTTTGAAGTCATAAACAAATGCCTAGAGCTGTGTGCAAAATAAGGTTTTTGGTTGAGGATAGTTATGAGCACTCCGTGAATTTAGTGAGGCCTCCCTGCATCTCTCCCCAGGCTGAGTTCATGCCGCCATGCAGACAAATGGTAGATAAGTAGGCTGTTGATGTAGTTAGACGGGAACTGTGTACTGTATGGATGAATAAACTGTAGCAGGCAAGCTTTATGTGGTTAACAATCTCACTATATTCAGCTGTGGTCAGTTTGTGTCCCTGGTTCAAGCTGTAGTTACTGTGTAGTTCAAGTGTAGTTACTGTGGTACTTGGGAAAACAAAAAAAGTTTTGATGGAAAAACTACAGAGATAATGAAGATGGGAATGTAACTTATTTTCGGGAAAGGGAAAGGGAAAAAGCCTGGCGTTTTCCAACTTGGAGAAGCCTTAATGTAGTTAAAGTTATGCTGTTTGCTCTTGCAGTAACATGTAAGAATAGACTTTCCTATAAATGACCAAAAGAATAGAATCCGTCTCCGAAAGAGACCACAGAATCACTTTGTAAGCAGGATTGAAAGCATTATGTATTCTTTGTCTAAAAAGTTTCTGTCTAAAGATGAGGGATAAGACTGCATTACTTCTTGAAGTTTCTTTTACCTCAGTATACCAGAGACTCCCTGTTCTACATTATATTTGAGGTCTCTTCAACTCCGCTTTTAAGTTATATTCTGTTCTATCAAAGGTAATGGATTGGATGACATAGGTAGTTAGAGATAGTGAGACGTGATCTACACTAGCAGAGGATCTTTTACTGACAAGCTGTCTGTTTTTGGACAAAGTATTTTACTTTTCTTTGCCTCCAGTTTCATAATCTCTTGAGAGTGGCCTGTAACCAGTTAAGTGAAATGCTTTAATAATTATAAACTACAATGAAGTAGACTTGCTTTTGTAGGGCTTTTTAAAAAAAGTTGTCTTACTAGTCTTGGCCAGGCTGTCTTTTTATTTTTAATGTAGATAGTCTGTGTACATTTTGCCCTGTACTAAATATTTATGGAATATATTGCCATTTTTGTTAATTGTTTCATCATGATTTAAATAATTCTTGAAAGCATCATATAAATTTAGAATAATAAATTATTATCCTAGCTTTCAAAATATGTATAAAGTCATATACATACTTAAAAGCTTACTAATTTTCTTATTTATGTTTGAATCATCAGAACAAGAAGATGTGACAGACTCAAAGCTTGCTTTGGACCAGAGTGTCACTCTCCAGTTTGACTTTCACTTTGAATCTCTTTCTATTGTACTGTATAACAATGATAGCAGCCAGGTATGTAGTTAAAGTCTATATCTAGGAGAAAGTCCTTAGCTCTTGATATTCAATTTTAGAATATTGTCATTTTTTTGGTGTGATTCTTCTTCTCAAGGTTGATCTCTGTTAAATTCTGTTTGGCCTACAGAGTATGCATTGGTCTTACTCTCTGTTTGGACTTAGTGTTTTTAATTTTTCTAGGCTTAGGAAAACTTTTTACTTTTTTCCAGGTAATAGCAGTGCTAAAATATTTAGACCTAGCTCTAGAAGAAATATTTTATATGCAGATAATTAGCTATATGTACAGTTTTATTACATAGTTATATATATGTGCATATTTAACTATTTAAGGAAAATAATTTAGTGGCTCTGGAACCTTAGAGGCTTATTTTAGAATTTATGATTACCTATGATATATAAGCATTAATTATGTTTTTCTTGAATAAACTTTTTATTTAGTAGATAATATCTTAAAGATACTGTTGAGTGAATTGAAGAACCAAGGTCTAGTGTCATTATGATTTAAACCACATAATGTGTCATTGATATTTTTTTAGGAAGCTTTTTCATATAGTATCTTCTAATAAATGTTTTTATTAGAAGTTAATTAATACAATGCATGTAATATAATAATGCCCATAATCACTTATATATCTATTGTTTATGTCCATGTATATGTTTTGTTGTGTTTCATATTGTTTTCTAAGAGTTATACAGTATTCATATATTATTACTGTTGGACCTTGAGCAATTATCTGTTGTGCAATAGACAACATTAATTATTTTTTTTCAAATTTTATTGAAGTATAGTTGATTTACCGTGTTGTATTCATTTCTGCTATATAGCATAGTGATTCAGTTATACATATATATGTATTCATTTTTTATATTCTTTTCCATTATGGTGTATCATGAGATATTGAATATAGTTCCCTGTGAAAGACAGTAGGACCTTGTTGTTTATCCATCCTGTGTATAATAGTTTGCATCTACTCCTCCCAAACTCCCAGTCCTTGGCAGCTACAAGTCTGCTATCTACGTCTGTGAGTCTGTTTTTGTTTTGTAGATATGTTCCTTGTATCACATTTTAAGATTCCACATATAAGTAATATTGTATGGCATTTGTCTTTCTGACTTACTTCACTTAGTATGATCATCTCTGATTCCATCCATGTTGCTGCAGATGGCATTGTTTCATCCTTTTTATGGCTGAATCATATTCCATTGTATATATGTGCCATGTCTTCTTTATCCATTCAACAGTTGTTTCCTTATCTTGGCTGTCGTGAATAGTGCCGTATGAAGATAAGGGTGCTTGTATCTTTTCAAATGTATTTCTGTCTGGCTATGTGCCTCGGCGTGTGATTGCTAGATCATGTGGCAACTCTATTTTTAAATTTCTAAGGAACTTCCACACTATTTTCCATAATAGGTGCACCAGTTTATATTCCCACCAACAGTGCAGAAGGGTTTCCTTTTCTCCATACCCTCTCCAGCAGTTTGTTATTTGTAGACATTTTAATGATGGCCATTCTGACTGGTGTGAGGTGACAGCCTTAATTTCTAATGTTTAATGTTAATGTTAATAAAAGATCAGGAAATGATGTATTGCAAAATGAACAGTTAAATATATTCTTCATTTCGATTAAGGTACTGTTATTCTACTGGCTGCCCAGCCTGACAGTCTTGTTGTTTTCTTTTACTTCCTTCTTTGTTGACATTCTTTATTCATTTGGACACCAAGTGCCATCAGTGTGCATGAACATCTGTTCTTTCCTGGAAGTTCTCGCTGCTGCGTTATTTGAGGCTTCTTAGCTCACACAGTACTGCACTGGCTTCCTTGTGTGTTGTCATTCGACTTACACATTGGCACAAGTTCAGGCTCCTCAATGTCATGTAGCCACTTACAGATTCCCATTCTACTTAGAAAACGTTCAGTGTTACATTATGTGAATTTTAACTTATTAAAAAAGAACATTCAGTTCAGTCGCTCAGTCGTGTCCGACTTTTTGCGACCCCATGAACCGCAGCACACCAGGCCTCCCTGTCCATCACCAACTCCCAGAGTCCACCCAAACCCATGTCAATCAAGTCGGTGATCCCATTCAACCATCTCATCCTCTGTAGTCCCCTTCTCCTCCTGTCTTCAGTCTTTCCCAGCATCAGAGTCTTTTCAAATGAGTCAGCTCTTCACATCAGGTGGCCAAAGTAATGGAGTTTCAGTTCAACATCAGTCCTTCCAATGAACACCCAGAACTGATCTCCTTTAGGATGTACTGGTTGGATCTCCTTGCAGTCCAAGGGACTGTCAAGAGTCTTCTCCAACACCACAGTTCAAAAGCATCAATTCTTCTCTGCTCAGCTTTCTTTATAGTCCAAATCTCACATCCATACTTGACTACTGGAAAAACCATAGCCTTCACTAGACAGTGAAGACTTTGTTGGCAAAGTAATGTCTCTGCTTTTTAATATGGTAAGTTGGTCATAACTTTCCTCCCAAGGAGTAAGCGTCTTTTAATTTCATGGCTCCACTCACCATCTGCAGTGATTTTGGAGCCCAAAAAAATTACCTCTGACACTGTTTCCACTGTTTCCCCATCTATTTCCCATGAAGTGATGGGACCGGATGCCATGATCTTCGTTTTCTGAATGTTGAGCTTTAAGCCAGCTTTTTCACTCTCCTCTTTTACTTTCATCAAGAGGCTTTTTAGTTCCTTTTCACTTTCTGCCATAAGGGTGGTGTCATCTGCATATCTGAGGTTATTGATATTTCTCCCGGAAATCTTGATTCCAGCTTGTGCTTCTTCCAGCCCAGCATTTCTCATGATGTACTCTGTATATGAGTTAAATAAGCAGGGTGACAAGATACAGCCTTGACGTACTTAGTGGCTCCAAATTGTCTATGTCAGTAACCATACCAGAAACTCTATTATATTGGGATTAGTAGATGTGTCATTGGTCATTTCTATTAATAGTTACAAATCACAAGTTTGTGAATTATCTGTATTTTTATAAATTAAAGGCATTGCAAGTTTCCAATAATAATTTCATTGTGACTCATTTACATGCATTGTACTCTTTTGAGTAAGAGAAGATAGGCAGTTACAACCACGGTGCCAAGAATTGCCCATCAACAGCACCCTTATATCAATACACCCACTGGTCTGTAGTGAGCAATTACTGCTAAACTGAAAATCCTACTTCCCCAAAGATTTTCTCTCTCTCTGTTTTTTTTTTTTTGCTTAGTTGCTTGGGTTTTGTTCTTTTAGTGTCTTAGCACACCTACAGAAATTTGAGCTATGTGTTATGGTGGAATACATATTGATGTCGTTTTTCCTTAAAGCTTAGGTCTTAAGGATTTGAGACCAGTTAGGCCTCCACATTTCTTTCCAGACTTCTTTCCCTACAATTCTTTTATTGAAATATTCGACACTAAGATGCCAGCCTGTACCTTGTGCCCCCAGAGCATCTTGAATTGTTTGCTCATGTTCTTTCTCCATCTAGAATGCCTTCTACCCCTTGTCACCTGATTGCAATCAATCTCTGAAGTTCATTTAGTACTCACGTTCTTCATGAATTTTTCCCAGCCTACAGTTATCTCTTTGACCCTATGAGCTTTTGCTGTTTTTATTCTTTACTTAATCTCTTAATATTCTTTGTGGAATATGGGAAGATGTAAGTATGAATAAATAAGTGACAATATATCATTTTGTAATTATTTACAAATTATAGCATCACCTTGTGATGTTCCTTGTAATAAATTTCCATTTTATTTTTTTCAGTTAGGGTATAAGCTTACTAAGATCAAGTACTGTGCTTTATCCTTTCTCATAAAGCCTTTAGTTACTATCACAGAGTGTTTTTCAGAAGAGCTCATTAAATATTTATAAGTTAGAGTGATTGATTGACAGTCTCCTGATTTTGTTTTTGCATTGACTGTAAATTAGAAAATTTTATGTATTAACTCTAGTTGAATATGAGCACACACACCTAGGTATTTATTTGCATGTGCATATACAGTCACAAACATGCATATTATTCTTTGTTCCAGTTTTAATACCCATACTTTAAAAATTTGCTTTTAATCTCTGAGTTAAGAAATATGTTTAAAAGTAATTACGTAACACCTGAAGATAATTGATTCTTTTGCTTGAAAAATATACCACAGGAATCCAAACTTGCATTTCATAATGATAGTTTCCGGCTCGGTGAACTCAGGCTACATCTTATGGCCTCTTCAGGGAAGATGTTTAAGGATGGCTCAATGAATGTCAGTATTAAACTTAAGACCTGCACTCTTGATGATCTCAGAGAAGGAATTGAGAGAGCAACATCAAGGTTGGTCATTTCTCAATTTGCTGCACATATAAAAGGTTGATGCGCTTGGCATTGTTACCAGGCATTGATTGCTTGGCTTCAGATTGTCAGAAGGGATCTTTTGATCATCCTTTTTGGGATTCTGTTCCTTGGGATTATCAACATAGGTCTTTGGTCATATTTCAGTTTGAAGTGCTTCAAGAAATAGTGCTAATTTCAGGTTCAGTTGCTTTTATGTTTGAATTAAAGGGAAGTTTAATAATATTGTCTTAAAGTGGAAACTAAGAAAATGTAAGAATTTTAATAATGAAATCCATGTGTGTGGTTCATTAGTGGTACATTTTTGTAAATTGTTTTCAGTAGGCAGAAACTTTTTTCAAAAATGCCTTCAATTTATGGATCTTTCTTTTGTCTTATTTATTTTGTATATATATTTTGAAACAGTTCTGTAAAATTTCTTTAAAAGTTTTACTAGATGAACTATATTTACATTTAAAGAGAACAGTATTAAAAGTGTTTTACCAGAAATGGAATCCCTGATTTTCACATTTATCAACTCATTTTTGAAAGAGTAATTCATATCACCCTATTGCAACGTGAGAGATGTGCAATTTTAGCGGCCTAATTATATTTTTATTCCTTTCACAAATAATGAGATGCATAACATTTTTGTTCTTGATTATTTTTGGAGAAAAACTGTTCTGCTGTTTGAGCCCTTTGTGAACCCTTTGTCTTTCTAAGAGATGAATAAATGAGGGAAGAGTGCTTTCATGCATCCAGCTTTTCTAGTTTGCAAACTTTGTGTCTTGGCATAGCAGTCTAGGCAAGGGTGAAAAAGACCATGCTTCTGTTTCATAGCCTGCTTTTTGCAGCATGCTTGAGGCTGTGTGGAAACTTTGCAGACCCTTGATGAACACTGCCAGATTTGAATTACATGGATTAACTTGGGTTGTTATATAGGATGGTCTTTGGTGATAAATTCCTTCAAGGAGGTTTTATTTTATAAAATAGGTTGTCTTTTAAATTTTGTGGGGCTACAATAATGTATTTTGTTAATTGCCAAACTTCCTTTCAGTGGTCATTGATTTGTTTTTCTAATATGGCATTATAGTTATAAAATGCTCTTATGATTACTTATTACCATGAACCTTGGCTGTGAAGTTGAGGAGACCCTGTCTTGATTGCTGATTAGCTAATTAGACTGCAGTTAACACTGATCTGTTTTCTATACAGGTTGGAAACTGAAAGGTGAAAGAAAAGCTACTATAAGATACTTAGAAAATTTTTCATCTTTTTAAGTGTTTTTAGCAGGAATAAAATAATGACTGTACATAAATTTTTTTCAGAATGATTGATAAGAAGAATGGTCAAGAGAACAACAGTTCTATGATTGACATAAGTTACCAACAAGGCAAAAATGAAAGTCATATTGATGCTGTTCTTGACAAGCTGTATGTATGTGCCAGTGTGGAATTTCTGATGACTGTGGCAGATTTCTTTATCAAGGCTGTACCTCAGAGTCCAGACAATATGACTAAAGAATCACAGATTCCACTGAGACAGACTGCCTTAGCAAAAATCAAGATGGAGAAAGGTTAGCAGAATTTATTTGTCACAGATGATAACTTGTCTTATATTTTACCAGAATTGCAAACAGGAAAAAAGAGAAATGGCGAGTTTAAGAATGTAAAATTACTCTTTCAAATTTAAATATGTTCAGAAGAAAAACCTTAGTAAGCGTCAATTTTTGAGAGAGGTAGACCCCTAGAGAAGGGGGTCTACCCCAACTTCAATATTTTGCCTGGGAAATTGTATGGACAGAGAAGCCTGCTGGGCTATAGTCTGTGGTGTCAAAGAGAGTCAGACACAACTTAGCGACTAAAGAACAACAGGAATAGAGAGGCCCCTGCTCTGGTTCCAGCTCTGCCATTAACATTTCTTTACTCTGTTAAATTGTAATTGTCTGAGGTCATGCATTTTTCTCTCTAATGTGCAGTTGAGCAGTATTGGAAAACTGCTGTTCACTGGCAAGATCAGAATTTTATTTTTCCATTTACCTTTCTTAAACAGTATTCATATATTCTCTGTATTCATATATGCATGTAATGTGTTTATACTATAGGTTTATGACACTGACTATATACTTCAGGGTAAAATCAAAGTAAAGAAGTAAAATGGTCTGTGTGCTTTTAGCAGGTCTCCTGTCTTCTTCCTGATGTTCCCCTCACCTGTTTTCCCTTCCCTGCTCTTGCAGCATAATGCACACTCAGATGTATATACATGCATTGCATATACGCATTAATTCTGACAAAAAGAACTTCAAAACAAGACTATTTCTGTTAGGTCAGAGTCTTATAACAGGGATCAAGATTGCATTATCCCACATATCAGCATGAGTTAATACCTGTTTATTATCAGTCCTAACCAATCAGTTATTTATATTGTTGCTTTTACCATATCCCTAACAGCAGGGTATTAGAAGCAATTTAGAAACTTACGGATAACATATACACATGTGACAAGATTTACTTTACTAGAACTTTTATGGTTCCCATTTATGTTTCTTCAGATGACTCTCTAAGACCAAATATGATTTTAAACGCCAAGATCACGGATCCAGAAGTGGTTTTTGTTGCCAACCTGACAAAGGCTGATGCTCCTGCTCTAACAGCCTCGTTCCAGTGTGACTTCTTTCTGTCAACATCTAAACTTGAACAGATAATGACAGCTTCTGTGGGAGATCTTAAAGTGCTTGCTTGCCCTTTTCTCAGAGAAAAGAGAGGAAAAAATATTACCACAGTAAGAATGACTTTATATCCTAAGCTTGAAAATGGTTGATTCATAGAATCCTAGAATATGAGGGCTCTGTATTTACTCCAGCTTGAGATGATACAGATAAAGATGCTGAATTCCAAAGATGCTAAATTGTAGTGACAGAACTATTGACTACCTCCAGACTAATTTTCATTATACCATCTTTTGCTGAACAGTATTTGAATTTTAGTACATGCAAATCAATATTCCTTTTCAACTGTTGCTTTTATTCACCACTGTATATCCAATGAATGACTGAATGGATGAATGAACCAAACATTCAGTGGAGTCACATGCCCAAAAGAGATTGTTTTTCTTTATTACAAATTAACTTCAATGGTGCTTTCACATTGTTGTCAAAAAATGTGATTTTGGTTAAATGAATTAACTAGCACACCCTTTGGTTTTTAATATTAAATTGATTATTTTATGTTAAAAAGCCTCATTATGTAATGTGACTTATTTGCAGTGTTATTTTAAGTTTATAAAAAAATTGATGGATTAAGTGACTTGTGTAAAGAAATACAGTGCTGAGCTTAATCTGTACATTATCATGAAACATTCTTAAGCAGGATTGTCTTGACATATCACAGAAAGTTTATATTAATCATTTCTATTTAAAGCTTATCCTAATTTTAAAAAAATGAGAGCTGTTTAGTATTAATTCCCTCATTCAGTTCAGAGACATTTTATTTGTTTCTTTAATGATATTTAACAATATAGGCCTCATAGTTTTAATAAATCATTGAATTTGAAGATTTGCAATCTGTTCTAATAAGGACATTACAGGAAATTCAAGACTGACCTATTGTTAATCATTGGGAAACTGTTCATTTACCTACCTTACCATATAGTCTTTTTTTAATAAAAATGTTAACAGAACTATTTATTTAGAATAACAATTTCAAGTAATTTTGTGATTATAAAATTATAATGAAATACCTTTTTCATTTTTTCATTTACCTCTTTGCAAATGTAAGACCTTGCTTAGTTCATTTTTATAGATATCTTTAAAGTATATTTTACGCAGGGCATTATTTAAAAGATATTTGGGGCTTCCCTGGTGGCTCATACGGTAAAGAATCTGCCTGCACTTCAGGACATCTGGGTTCGATTCCTGGGTTGGGAAGATCCCCTAGAGAAGGGAACAACTGCCCACTCCAGTATTCTAGCCTGGAGAATGCCATAGAGAGGAGCCTGGCGGCTGCAGTCTATGAAGTTGCAAAGGGTTAGACATGACTGAATGACTTTTGTTTAAAAGATATTTTAGACTTCTGCTAGTAAATTGCATTACTACTTAAGAATTTGGCATAAAGGAATTCATCACAACTGCTGAAAGTGCTTTACTGTGATCATAGACTTGCCATAGTTTGGAGGAGCCCTCATGAGAGGTTTTCAGATAATTTAATTTGCCTTTTTGCTTTTAGTAATAGGCGATAGTTAAAGATCTCAAATTAAGTAAGACATGTCCTCTAAGTAAATTTCATTTATCTGTTTGTAGGTCTTACAGCCCTGTTCTCTATTTATGAAAAAATGTACACAAACATCAGGAAAAGAAAATATAGATATTAAAGTTGAAGAATTTATAATTAAGGTTAGTGCCTATCATATTATTTGGGTGAAAATCAATTTTTATTTTTCTTATCTTTTGATTTGTCTCATGTTTAGAGTGCTATGCTAGACACATATTAGTAATCAATAAATAGCCCTAATCCGTTTTTCTTAAATGCAAATGTTTGTTTCTGTTTTCTTTCAAAGACTGCAGTTGACCCTTGAGCAATGTGGGGATTAGGAGTGCTTAACATTATAGTCAAAGACCCTGATGTTGGGAAAGATTGAATGTGGGAGGAGAAGGGGACGACAGAGGATGAGATGGTTGGATGGCATCACTGACTCAATGGACATGAGTTTGAGTAAACTCCCAGAGTTGGTGATGGACAGGGAAGTCTGGCGTGCTGCAGTCCATGATATCACAAAGCGACTCAACTGAACTGAACTTTATAGTCAGGCTTTGGTATATGCAGTTCCTCAGATTTTCCATGTCTGAGGTTCTAAATCTGCACATGCAACCAGATGCAGATAGTGTAGTCCATAGTATTTACTATTGAAAAGCGGCATATTTAAGTGGACCCTCATGGTTCAGATCCATGTTGTTCAGGGTGAACTATACTTTTAAATGTATACAGATGGTCAGGATAATATTTATCTATTATATTTGCTTGTGTGTTGGAGATTGGGTTTAGGCGGGAAGAACAGAGATGAAGTGGAAAGAGAAGGGAAAGATGGAAAAATGAAGTTGCTGTTATTTTATTTACAGTGTTATTTTTAGGCTTTTATTTGGGGTGCTATTTGGTTGAATTTAATATTTATGTGATTAAATATTTTATATGTCTTATAAAATATTTTAATGACATGTATGCTAGAAATAAAGTATTAGAATTTTTTTCTCTCTTAAATTTGAAGTATTGAAAAAGCAATCTGTTCTCCAATGCCTTTCACATTCTCTAAGTATGACCTCCTGGTCAATTACAAATGAAAAGTACAGAACACTTTCTAAAATCTGTTTCTCTCTCTGTCCAAGGGACACAAAATTGAGGTGGTTAATAGCAATTCTGATAGTAGCTTTATTATTTAGGTAAATAGCGAATAGTGAATAAACCAAGGTTCAAAATAATGTCATTTGAATTACCATGTAAATAACAATTTAGTTTTCTCTCAGTGTAGTTGGTCTTAGGTGGTATTTTGTTGAGACTTACACTACTAAATGGGGAGAAAACTTGAATTTGTATTCACTTTGTCTGAGACACTGCGTTAAGATGCTGAGGGATTGTTTTTCCATGTCTTTGTATATCACTTTATACACACACACACACACACACATATATATATATATAAAGGTACAGGTTTGAAAAATCCTTTAAGGTCTTGAAGGGGTGATCCCATATGTCTGGGGAGAATGGTATAGTGGAGTTGGGACTAACAGCACTAGTTATAGGTTACATTAACAAGGCAAGGCAAAAAAGGATTTGGTTGACAGATAAGTTTGGGAAGCACTACATACTGGATCCTTCTTTTGGTGATGTAATCATGTTTCTTTAGCATATTAACGAAGTAAGAATTGTAAGAAGTGAACATTGAAGGAATCCGCTTAACTTATTGCTCAAACTTTGGAAAGTCACGGGTAACTAATTGATGAGGCATCAGGTCACAGAGGTTTGTGTCCTTAACTTAAAGAGAGATCTAATCTTATCCTGATAGCGAGGGGGAGTTGTTGAAGATTTTATTAAGCATAGGAATGACATGTTCAGATTTGGGTTTTAGAAAAATCATGTGGAGGGTGGGCTGAGATGGTGTTCCCCAGACGAGGAAGGCATCATCATTGAAGACGTAAGAACTAAGGCACAGTGATTCAAATGAAGAGGTGAAACAGTCCAAAGATAGTAGGAGGTGGACTTTTCATGTCTTCATGTGAAAGGGGTTCCATAGTGATTCTCAGGTTTCCTGTTTCAGTGAGACCAGTGAAAACCATGTGTGTATGTCTTAGTGAGGATCACACAATTTGCTTTAGTTAAGGCAGTTGGTTCAAAAATTCAGTTACCCTTCTGCACTTTTCTCTTCACAAACACTATTTGCCTCTGAGTTAATTGATTTAACTTTAGGTTTCGACAGTTGACATGCATGTTGGTTACTTAATTCTAGAACAACTTGAGCAGAAATCACTGATTTGAGGTCAGTTGACTGGTTGTTTGATTTTGTGTGTGCTTTCTTTTGTTTTCCTTAGTTATAAAGTTGATATATTTAAAATTTTAATTAGTTACTTACATTTTGTGTGTGTTATGTATTCATTCTTCTCATCTGGGAAAGAATTTACTCTGAATTTTTTTCTGCTTTCTTTTTTTAAAGATTTCACCCATAATTCTTAATACCGTGATGACAATAATGGCTGCTCTGTCCCCAAAGACAAAAGAAGATGAATCCAAAGATGCATCTAAGGAAACGGAAAATCTTTGGAACATCAAATCTATTAGTGATTGCAACTCTTGGTTTCTTGGTGTCGACATGGGCACAGAATTAACAGAAAGTTTCAGAGATGTTGAAAATCAGTCGATAGAGGAAAATTGTGCTGTTGTTGTCCAGTCAGTTCAAGTTACCTTAGAATGTGGCCTTGGGCATCGAACTGTACCTTTATTATTGGCAGAGTCTAAGTTTTCAGGAAACATTAAAAATTGGACTTCCCTAATGGCCGCTTCTGCTGACATGACATTAGAGGTATGACCACATTAATTATTACCTTCCTGCAGAGGCAACTTCTTAAAAGTACAACTGATGGATTAAGAAGAGAGCTTTTTTTGTGTGCATGATCATAGCAAGCATACATATGAATAGATAATATAGTCTAATATTTAATTTGTTGATGTATAATACTGTTGATGTATAATACTATCTATTTGGTCATCATTTTTAAAGGGTTCTTTTGCTAAATAATTTGTTTATGAAGCCAAGTAAGAGAGTAGAATAAAATACACCCTCTTTATGTATATTCTTTGTGTCTTTAGGTATGTTTTTAAAATGGTTATTGACATATTACATTACGTGGTATTTTTATACTAGTTATGGAAATATGTAGTTAAAGTTTAAAGACTCTCATTATAATTCTGTTAATTCTGTGCCTTTCCAGGTTCATTATTACAATGAGACCCATGCTGTTTGGGAGCCACTGATTGAGAGAGTGGAGGAGAAAAGACCATGGAATTTAAGCCTTGCTGTAAGAAAATCATAAAATATCATTGTGTACATTAATTTATATATATTCTTTTAAAAGGTTCAGAGATTCTTAAGATGTAGTCCAGGATCCTTGAGATCCTTTTAGAGGATACTGGGATCAAAATTCTTTTCATAATAACATCCAGTCATTGTATGTCATTTTCATTCTCATTCTCTCATAAGCAAACAGTGGAATTTTCCAAAGAACATGTAATTTTGCAACAGATTGTATATGGAATTAGAAATGAGACACCACCTGTCTTCTATTTTTTTTAACTTTTTATTTTGTATTGGGTATAGCCAATTAACAATGTTGTGATAATTTCAGGTGAACAGCAAAGGGACTCAGCCATACGCATACATGTATTCATTCTCCCTCAAACTCCCTTCCCATCCAAGCTGCCACATAACATTGAGTAAAGTTCCATGTGCCATACAGTAGGTCCTTGTTGATTATCCATTTCGATTATCCACCTGTCTTCTCCTAAGGTTTGCACTGAAGAGATTGTAAATGCCCTTCTCACTATGTATTTTTAACAGTTAAAATATTTTTAACATCAAAATATTATTAACATGTAATTGTTAGTTTTAAATGAATATTTAAAAATTTCTCAGTGTTTAGTTTTTTTAGAATCAATTGACATGAGTGCGAGCAAACTCCAGGAGATAGTGAAGGGCAGGGAAGACCACTGTACTACAGTCCATGGGGTCACAAAGAGTCGGACGTGACTGAGTGAGTAGCAGCAGCAGCTTTAGTTTCTCATAGAGTACATATTGATAGATAACAACCCACATAAATGAATCTCTTTAGGATCCTCAATCATTTTAAGACACCGAAAGACTCAAGAACTACTCTCCTGGTTCATGAATTCTTTATGTTACCTCGTTATGGTACTTCTTGAAAACCCTTCAGAGTCCTAGATACTGAAGCCCGTCTTTCTAGATTAACAGGAACATACTTTTATACCCTTTACAAATGATCCTATTGCATCTCTCTGGGGCAGCCTGACTCAAGTGTGAGGCATTGAAATTGGTTCAGCAATTTTTTATTTTAAAGATGAGCAGTCACTTAACCTATGTCCCAATTTCCTCTCAGTAAAGTAGAAATAATATTTCTGACCTAGCCTTCTTTGGTGTGGGTGGGCTAACAAAGAAAGTTTTGTAGGACTTTTGAAATGCCTTTAGAATAAAAGCTATGATGGAGTCTGATGACTGATTGGAAGCTTATTGTATTACTTATTTATAGGTATTACTGGTAAAAACTAGAAAAAGTTCAGGTGTTACTTCCAGTACAGATCAGTTTAGATTTCAGTGTCCTCTTAGAATGTTCATCAGCATAAAATGAACAGTTAGTCAGATGGCACTATGTAAATAGCTTTCTGTAGAGGATAGACAAGTGACAACTATCATAACTTACTTCGAGTCTTCCATGGCACAGTTCTAAATATTTCCCTACGTGTGGATTACACACTGAAAGAAAGAATGTTGATCTGTGCTAAGTCAAGGTGAAGCACTGAATATGTTTGAGAATTTTGAGGAGCCTTGATATTAAGTGACAAAGTTAGAAGAATTTAACTCTTGATCCAGAGAGACGTTGTGGGGTGGGAGGTGGGAGGGGGATTCGGGATTGGGAGCTTGTGTGCACCTGTGGTGGATTCATGTCGATGTATGGCAAACCCAATAGAGTATTGTAAAGTTAAATTTAAAAATANCATTACGTGGTATTTTTATACTAGTTATGGAAATATGTAGTTAAAGTTTAAAGACTCTCATTATAATTCTGTTAATTCTGTGCCTTTCCAGGTTCATTATTACAATGAGACCCATGCTGTTTGGGAGCCACTGATTGAGAGAGTGGAGGAGAAAAGACCATGGAATTTAAGCCTTGCTGTAAGAAAATCATAAAATATCATTGTGTACATTAATTTATATATATTCTTTTAAAAGGTTCAGAGATTCTTAAGATGTAGTCCAGGATCCTTGAGATCCTTTTAGAGGATACTGGGATCAAAATTCTTTTCATAATAACATCCAGTCATTGTATGTCATTTTCATTCTCATTCTCTCATAAGCAAACAGTGGAATTTTCCAAAGAACATGTAATTTTGCAACAGATTGTATATGGAATTAGAAATGAGACACCACCTGTCTTCTATTTTTTTTAACTTTTTATTTTGTATTGGGTATAGCCAATTAACAATGTTGTGATAATTTCAGGTGAACAGCAAAGGGACTCAGCCATACGCATACATGTATTCATTCTCCCTCAAACTCCCTTCCCATCCAAGCTGCCACATAACATTGAGTAAAGTTCCATGTGCCATACAGTAGGTCCTTGTTGATTATCCATTTCGATTATCCACCTGTCTTCTCCTAAGGTTTGCACTGAAGAGATTGTAAATGCCCTTCTCACTATGTATTTTTAACAGTTAAAATATTTTTAACATCAAAATATTATTAACATGTAATTGTTAGTTTTAAATGAATATTTAAAAATTTCTCAGTGTTTAGTTTTTTTAGAATCAATTGACATGAGTGCGAGCAAACTCCAGGAGATAGTGAAGGGCAGGGAAGACCACTGTACTACAGTCCATGGGGTCACAAAGAGTCGGACGTGACTGAGTGAGTAGCAGCAGCAGCTTTAGTTTCTCATAGAGTACATATTGATAGATAACAACCCACATAAATGAATCTCTTTAGGATCCTCAATCATTTTAAGACACCGAAAGACTCAAGAACTACTCTCCTGGTTCATGAATTCTTTATGTTACCTCGTTATGGTACTTCTTGAAAACCCTTCAGAGTCCTAGATACTGAAGCCCGTCTTTCTAGATTAACAGGAACATACTTTTATACCCTTTACAAATGATCCTATTGCATCTCTCTGGGGCAGCCTGACTCAAGTGTGAGGCATTGAAATTGGTTCAGCAATTTTTTATTTTAAAGATGAGCAGTCACTTAACCTATGTCCCAATTTCCTCTCAGTAAAGTAGAAATAATATTTCTGACCTAGCCTTCTTTGGTGTGGGTGGGCTAACAAAGAAAGTTTTGTAGGACTTTTGAAATGCCTTTAGAATAAAAGCTATGATGGAGTCTGATGACTGATTGGAAGCTTATTGTATTACTTATTTATAGGTATTACTGGTAAAAACTAGAAAAAGTTCAGGTGTTACTTCCAGTACAGATCAGTTTAGATTTCAGTGTCCTCTTAGAATGTTCATCAGCATAAAATGAACAGTTAGTCAGATGGCACTATGTAAATAGCTTTCTGTAGAGGATAGACAAGTGACAACTATCATAACTTACTTCGAGTCTTCCATGGCACAGTTCTAAATATTTCCCTACGTGTGGATTACACACTGAAAGAAAGAATGTTGATCTGTGCTAAGTCAAGGTGAAGCACTGAATATGTTTGAGAATTTTGAGGAGCCTTGATATTAAGTGACAAAGTTAGAAGAATTTAACTCTTGATCCAGAGAGACGTTGTGGGGTGGGAGGTGGGAGGGGGATTCGGGATTGGGAGCTTGTGTGCACCTGTGGTGGATTCATGTCGATGTATGGCAAACCCAATAGAGTATTGTAAAGTTAAATTTAAAAATAAATAAATTAATTAATTAAAAAAAAATAAATAAAATAAAATAAATAAACTTTCAAAGTATGAAAAAAGAAGAAAAAAAAAAGAAAAAAAAAAAGAGTATTTTAATTTTATTATTCACTGGCTGATAAATTTGTTATGTATTTACCCTCGTAGGTAAAGAAGAATCCAGTCCAAGATAAAACTTTGATGCCAGGAGATGATTTTACTGCACTTCCTGAGCCACAAACAGAAGTTGATATTTCTTCAGGAGATACAATGAATATAACAATATCCAAAAGCTGTCTTAATGTTTTCAACAATTTAGCAAAAGTATGTTTAGTTCTTGGTTGCAATATGTCAAATGGAATTTAAATTGAAACGTGTGTGTTATTTTTGTGTGTCATCAGCATTAGTTTCTGAAAAACACATAGTCATAATTTAGTTTTTGAAAAAAACCTGTAGTTTGCAAACATTTAATTGTGATGTTGTGTTCCTTTTCAGGGTTTTTCAGAGGGCACTGCTTCTACTTTTGACTACTCTTTAAAAGACAGGGCTCCTTTTACAGTAACAAATTCTGTAGGTGTTCCCATTAAGGTGCAGCCCAATCATAATCTCAGAGTGATGGGCTGCCCTGAGAAAAGTGATGTGTGTGATGTTGATGCTGGTCAGACTCTGGAATTGGAATATGCCACTATGGAACCTTCACGTCAAGGGAAACTGTCTATACTCAGCCGTCAAGAGAGCTCCCTCTTCTCCTTGACCTTTGGTATGCTGTATTATTTTATTTTTAAGGGCATCTTTAGAAGTGCTGGTATCAGCTTGTTTTGGGTAAAATATGGAAAAATATTTTGCTGCAGATTTCTAAAGGCTTGAAACAAATAGTTGAAAAACTTTTGTTTTCTTTCTCTAAACTTGAGAAAATTAAACGTTATTAATTTAAAAATTACCTTAAAGAACTAAATTATCTCTATATGCTTAAATAGTGCAGTATGTCATATGCTTCAGAAAGGTTGGGAGTTCAGTGAGGAGTGGAAGTAACTATATTCAGATGTCTCAGAATGTTGACAGTAATTATCACCATTTCAGAAAACAAGATGATTTTTATTGTTTTATAGAGTTGGGAAAATAAGGAACGAACTGGATCTTGTTTGTTTTAATACATACAAAACCTCCACCTCAGGAGAAATTGTTTTGGGTCAGAAAATGTTATAACAATAAACAGTTTCCTTTCTTTGTTAGCTCCTGTATCTTAGACAACAATTTTGTGTAGTCATCATTTCTAGTCAAGAGGAAGAGTACACTTCCTGTTATTTTGAGGTACTGTCTTATATTTTGATGATTCTGTCTTATAAAAGTATATGTAAATTAGTATTTGGAATGCTCTGCCTTAGCACCTCATGGATATACAGAAGTGACCAAAGTCCCAATTGCCAGACCTGGGCGGCGGCTGTATAACGTATGGAATCCTAGTACCAGTCATTTTGACTCACTCGTGGTACAGATTGATGCAACTGAAGGGAATAAAGTAATTACCCTTCGTTCTCCTCTCCAGGTAATGCATTAAGTAAATTGTGTTCCTTATAGTATATCAAGAAATATTAAATCACTTGGTTGACCATGGGAATATAATAAAACTTCATTTTATTGTAGGTCATTACTGATTTTCAGAAATAAATAATAGTTTAAATTGGCTGCTGATTCCTGTCCAACTTACTTTTGTAACATTCTTCATTTTAAATAACTAATAAAATGCTCTTGTTTAAAGTCGATTATTGTTGTCTCCTATGTTTAAAATTAATGAAACTTTTTGTCTCTTCCTTGGAAGATTCAAAACTGAGGAGTATTGTACTAATAGCTAGCGGTCAAATAAGATTACATTCCATTCTCTTTGTATTGCATTTTTCAAGTATGTGTGAAGGCATATTGGAATGATCTCCCCGGAAAAAATAATTTAGCATGTTAATCTGTATAAATATTTTTTTCACTTTTAGGACTATTAATTTTTCTTTTTCTGTGCATTATAACAGATTTCAGCACATGGTCAGCAAAAGAACATTTCTTCTTTCCTATAAAATTAGATGAAAGTGAAAGGATTTGAACTTCTGGTCATTGTTGTCTCTCAGTTTGCTATTAGATCCTTCCTATATTACACTGAAGCTAAGGAAGAGCTATACCATATTTATTTCCTCATTTTTCCTTTTCTCTCCTTTTGTGTTTAGTCATATAGTACCTTGAGAAAAGGTTATAATGAAGAGAATATTATGACTGAAGTCTTCAAAGATTAATACATATTTGAAAGATTATAATATATACTAAAATTCAGCATGTAGTATGTGAACATGTGAATATCCTAGTAATTCTTAGCTTCCATTTAACAGCAAGTTTCAGATATATAGCACTTAAATAAATAAAAGTTTTCAACTACCATAAAAATATCTTCCAGTTTGGGGCTTGAAATTTTTTAGATCTAAATGTAATTGTGTGTGCAGCTCACAGTTTTCTTTACATCTTTTTAAACAACTTGTATGTTTTTTGTCCAACAGATTAAAAACCATTTTTCTATTGCTTTCATCATCTATAAATATGTTAAGAATGTGAAGCTGTTGGAGCGCATTGGAATAGCCAGACCTGAAGAGGAGTTCCATGTTCCTTTAGATTCATATAGGTAGATACTTCCTTGCATATATTAAACTATGAAAGATTCATTATATATATATTTTTAATTCTGTGAATTAGCATCTATATTCTGGGAAAAAAGTAAAACATCTGTATTCTACAATAACAATAATTCTTACTATCTAAAGATCTATAAAATCCAATTTTAAGACATATGGAGAAATATATTTATATTATTATTGAATTTGCCAAACGAAACTTTTTCATTGTGTATTTGATGTTTCAGAATTTTATGAGACTTATTAGATTGTCTTTGTATTTGAAATTAACTTTTTTTTTAGTTGTCATTTTTTACAGAGTAGTTTTTCTCAGAAGATGCCTCCATGAGTCAGCTGTGTGACTTTGGGCAAGTTTCTTAACTTTTCTTAGCTTTATTTTTCTTATCTATAGAAATAGAAATGAGTACTTATAGAGTCATCAAGAAGAATCAGTTAAATTCTTTTTCTTAAGTTCTCAATAAAAAATTTTTTCCCATTCTTTTTTTTTTCTTTAGATGTCAGTTGTTCATTCAGCCAGCTGGTATCTTAGAAAATCAGTACAAAGAATCCACCACTTACATTTCCTGGAAGGAAGAGCTTCATCGGAGCAAAGAAGTCAGATGCATGCTGCAGTGTCCATCGACAGAAATGAACTTCTTACCTCTCATAGTCAACACAGTTGCTGTGCCTGATGAATTGAGCTATATAAGTGCAAAGGGAGAAGACTGGGATCCAGCTTACATCATTCACCTTTACCCTACTGTCACCTTGAGAAATTTTCTCCCATATTCTCTAAGATACTTACTTGAGGTATGTCTTTTGCATTTAAAAAAATTTTTATTTATTTTTAATTGAAGCATAGTTACTTTACAATATTGTATTGGTTTCTGCCATACATCAATATGCATCAGCCATAAGTATACATATATGCCCCCTGTTTTGCATTTTGTTTGACTTTTATTATTGCATGGAGTGAATTCTTTTTTTTTAAATGGTATTTTTGTTGAGGTCAGTGTTTTACATCACATACTTGTAATGCTTTAATAGTAATAATAATAGCAAAAATTGGCATAGCATCTACTTTGTGCCAGCCACTAGTTCATGTATTTTACATGCATTATTTAGGCCATACAATAACTTCCCAAAGAAGTTGCTACTATTTGACCCATTTTACAGATGAGGAAACTGAGTCACAGGGGGGTTAAGTGACAGACTCAGAATCCTGCATCTAATAAATGGTAGAACTGAGATTTGAACCGAAGCAATGTGATTCCTTCTTCTTCACCACTGAGCTCTGCTACATCTGCTATAAGTTAATAATTATAATCATCTCTTTATTATCTAAGTACAGTTCTCTTAGCTAAAGTACAGGAAAGCACCAGTGAGAAAATACTTCATCTTAATTTATTATGAAGTTAATCTTAAAGTTTTTTAAAGTGATGATTATTTAGTTCAAATTTATTTTAAAGTGATGACTATTTGGTTCAAGATGAACCAAAAAATAATTACTGTCTGTCTTAAGAAATATTAGGGAACATTTTCTAGTAATGAAGTATAGTAAATGCTTTTAAATTTGTTCATGCCACAACATTTCAAAATACAAAAATCTGAAAAGTGTTTGGAACTTAAATAAATTTTCTTTGTGGGACAAGAAGCCACCCTTGACTTGTGGAGACTAAAATTAATTAGGTGAACTAGGTAGTATTTGTTTAGTAAGCTCTTGCTCAGACAGTAAAGAGTCTGCCTGCAGCACAGGAGACTCAGGTTTGATCCCTAGGTCAGGAAGATCCCTTGGAGAAGGAAATGGCAACCCACTCCAGTATTCTTGCCTGAAAAAAATCCCACGGGCGGAGGAGCCTGGCAGGCTATAGTCCATGGGGTTGCAAAGAGTTGCACACAACTGAGCTACTTCGCTTTCATTTTCAAGTAGTATTTATACAAGAGAAGCTGTCGGTAAGCCTAGTTTATTATATTGCCGTTACTCATTTTTAAAGTAGTTGCACCTTAGATAGCTCGTTAGAATAGTTTGACATCACTTTCCGTGTTTTATTTGTATGAGAACTATTAAGTGTAGAATGTGAATAAAGGATGAAGCTGAAGCACAGGCTGTTATGTGGCTCGTATAATGACATATCTCTTAATGGAAATAGCCAGTGTTCTTGAATCCAGCCTTAGATTCTTGACACGGGTCTGACTTTTTCTCAAAGCTAACAGCCATTGGCCTGCTGATGGCTGAAGGACAACTTCTGCCTTTGGCTATGTTACGGTGTTTTCTTTTTAGTCCTTAGTAATTGTTGGATATTCATAATATGTAAAGATGGTACCTTGAAGACTTCTCAGTTAATGTGAATCTGGTAGGTAATTTAGTATTTGTATAAGATAGAGAAGTTATTGCAGAGATTTCTTTTAAATTGGTAAGCAAATTTAGTTTTTGTTTGTTTTTAGGGAACAGCAGAAACTCATGAGCTGACCGAAGGCAGTACAGCCAATGTTCTACATTCACGAATCAGTGGAGAAATAATGGAATTAGTTCTGGTGAAATATCAGGGCAAAAACTGGAATGGACATTTCCGTATATGCAATACACTTCCCGAATTCTTCCTTGTGTGTTTTTCTTCTGACTCCGCAGAAACGTTGACAGTTGACCTGTCAATACATGTCAAGCGAATTGGCAGCCAGATGGAGCTCTCCATTTTCAGTCCCTACTGGCTAATCAACAAGACTTCTCGGGTTCTTCAGTATCGTGCAGAAGATACGCATGTGAAACATCCAGCTGATTTTAGGGATATTGTTTTATTCTCTTTCAAGAAGAAGAACATTTTTAGTAAAAATAAGGTGCGTTTTTGTTGATAAAACGAATTGTTCAGTGTCACTGGTATGCATAGATCCAAGACTACTTTTAAGGAATAGGTAAATAAGTGGGGTATTAGGAACTAACAATAGTGTTCCAAGGCTGGGGTATCTTTTTCTCCAGTGCCCCTAGAATTACTTCTGTTCTTGACATAGTGTCAGGTGGAAAGCTTGACTTTATGTAGGTTACCAGTGATGCAGTGGCGTTTCAAAAGAGAGAGCAGTTGAATTTGGTTTATTTTATTTTAACTGGAGCCTCATATGTATGAAGGATTAAGGCAGGCCTTTGAGAGAAAAACAAAGCCTAAGGCCTGATCTGATCCTTTTTGCTTTGGTTGCTTCTTTCCTTTGCAAACTCACATCTTGATACTGCTCACCTCTGGGCTTTTGTGTAGCTACACCTGCTTAGAATATCTTTTGCCCTACACTTTCCCTGTCTGCTTCTTGTTTTCTCGTTATCACTGTTCATGCTTTGACATTCTGCTCCAGCCTGACATGTGTGAAAGATGTTCTGGTCATCTAAAGCAGAGCTAGATATCCCATTCATGTTCTGTTAGAGCAGTGCTTCTCAATCTCAATCTCAGTGTGCAGCAGAGTCACCTAGAGGGCTTGGAAAACAGACTGCTGAGCCAGGCCCCCATAGCACAGTTCAATAGGCTGAGTAGGGCCTGAGACCATACTTTGAGAACCTCTGTCATAGAGTGTTGATTAATGCTTGATACTGTACCTGTTTATGTGTCTGATCTTTGGTTGTACTCAGGTTTTTTATCATCTGCTGGGTAGATGGAGGTTAATACAGGAGCAAAATTTTAACTTTGTATAAATGTATAACTTTACCTTTTCCCATAGCCATAAGTAAGCTTTTTATCCTGTCAGTTTGATAGGATTTTATCCCTCTTATGTGGCTGTTATCACATTAAGTCTTGCATTATAATTATTAGTGTATATTTCCTGTCTCTGTTTAGTTGGAAGCTTACTGAGGACAGGTATTATGTCTTCCATTCTGCTTATCACACTTTTCATTGTTCACTGAATAATAAAGGCATAAGTTCCCTGTGTGTGATTAAAATTTTAAGAATTCATTAGCTCTATACCAAAAACCTGACACTGGAAAATATCACTTTACATTTTAATTCCTTCCTAAGTAACAGAAGGTCTCATTGGTATACATCTTTAAATTCATTATACTCTCGCAGAGGTGAACGCAAAGGGAAGTTGAGAACTCTGTTTTTATTGTATTGTCCCCTAGAGTTCCTGTGGTTCTTCACCCATTTGCAGCATGCCTTTGTTAACACTTTTCTTTGTTTCATGTTATTAAATAAATGTCTAGTGGTCTAGCACCTATCCATCAAATAAAATTAATACAGTGTTCTAGATTTCTTGTATGATTGTCTGTGTTCTCTGGTGTAGGTACAATTAAAAATTTCAACTAGTTCGTGGTCCAGTGGTTTTTCACTGGATACTGTGGGAAGTTATGGATGTGTGAAGTGTCCTGCCAACAACATGGAATACTTGGTAAGGTTTTGCTTGCTTATTTACCTCTGATTTCATTCACGTTTTCTTCACTAAATAAGCTGGAGATCCTCAGGGGTATAGAAATGTGAATTCAGAGTATTACATGGAGGATGTCTACTATTACGTTATGTCTGTCTACTTATTTCTAGTACAGTTAGTATCAAAGCAAAACCTAAATTTGTCAAAGTTTAAGACATGTATGATTTGAATACATTTAAGGAAGGAATTTTGTAAATATACAGAATTACTAAAATCCACATTTCATACCACTCCCTGCCAAAACATCTTAAATCTTTAATTTCACTGAACAATTTGAATAATCTGATACTAGTTAACTTGTTTTATTACCTCTTTGAAATTTTTATTTCATTTTATTGATAACAGAGAGAATAAAGCAGCAAAGGAAAGCATACACTGATTTTAAAACAATTTATTTTGGAATGTGAAAAAGTAAAGGATTTTTTAAAATTAAGTTTGTTATTACACGTCATCATTAGTTAAATTACTGATAGATATTTCTTGAATGGGTTCCCTGGTGGCTCAGAGGGTAAAGCGTCTGCCTACAATGTGGGAGACTCGGTTCAATCCCTGGGTCTTGAATTGGTTTCTGCTGGTCCCAGACTAAGAAACTGAAATTTTTCTTCTTAGTGAGAAGATAGTCATGGAATATGGTTCTTTCTAGTTACTTTATTTAAGAAATCCTATTTTGAAATACTTGAAGAAGACTGTGAGTGAATAGCTGTGTGTGTTTCAAGCTGTGTAAAGTATTGAGAAATGATAAACTTGTTTGTTTCCTTTCCACAGGTTGGTGTCAGCATCAAAATGAGCAGTTTTAATCTTACACGAATAGTTACTCTGACTCCCTTTTATACCATTGAGAACAAGTCATCATTAGAACTAGAAGTTGGTGAAATTGCATCTGATGGCTCACTGCCAACTAATAAATGGAACTATATTGCTTCTTCAGAGGTAATAATTTTCCTTTAATATAACTGGCTCCTAAAATGTACAAGTAAATATTGACATGTAAATAAGAATTATATATCTTTCTGTCATAATCACTTTGCTGCCATATTTTTGTGTTAAACTATGACAGCCAGCTTTGAAAGACATCCCTTTCATACTATAAGCATATGTTAAAAAGAAGAAAGAATTGTTGATAATATTTAGCACTAGTCTAGTCTAGATGTTTTATGGTTCTTCCTATGTGTATAAATGTGGATATGTACTGTAAAATGTACATAAAAATAATGTACTATTCTGTCAGTAGTCAAGATAATGTCTTTATATTCAAGAAGCATCCAATCTTGGAACGCTTAAGACTCTCTTAAATTAATACATAAAGAAGATAATATATGGCAAGCTACTGGAGGCAGGTTACGTAGTCTGGTATTCCCATCTCTTAAAGAATTTTCTACAGTTTGTTGTGATCCACACTGTCAAAGGCTTTGGCATAGTCAATGAAGCAGAAGTGGATGTTTTTCTGGAACTCTCTTGCTTTTTTGATGATCCAGAGGATGTTGGCAATTTGATCTCTGGTTCCTATGCCTTTTCTAAATCTGCCTTGAATGTCTGGAAGTTCATGGTTCATGTACTGTTGAAGCTTGGCTTGGAGAATTTTTAGCATTACTTTGCTAGTGTGTGAAATGAGTACAATTGTATGATAGTTTGAACATTCTTTGGCATGGCCTTTCTTTAGGGTTGGAATGAAAACTGACCTATTCCAGTCCTGTGGCCACCGCTGAGTTTTTCAAATTTGCTGGCATATTGAGTGCAGCACTTTCACAGCATCATCTTTTAGGATTTGAAATAGCTCAACTAGAATTCTATCACCTCCACTAGCTTTGTTCCTAGTGATGCTTCCTAAGGCCCACTTGACGTAGTAACAGTTAGAACCAGACATGGAACAACAGACTGTTTCCAGATTGGGAAAGGAGTGCATCAAGGCTGTATATTGTCACCCTGCCTATTTAACTTATATGCAGAGTACCTCATGTGAAATGTCAGGCTGGATGAAGCACAAGCTGGAATCAAGATTGCCAGGAGAAATATCAATATCCTCAGATGTGCAGATGACACCACCCTTATGGCAGAAAGCCAAGAAAAACTAAAGAGCTTCTTGATGAAAGTGAAAGAGGAGAGTGAAAAAGTTGGCTTAAAACTCAGCATTCCAAAAACTAAGATCATGGCATTCGGTCCCATCACTTCATGGCAAATAGATGGGGAAACAATAGAAACAGTGACAAATTTTATTTTGGGGGGGGTACAAAGGCACTGCAGATAGTGACTGCAGCCATGAAATTAAAAGACGCTTGCTCCTTGGAGGAAAAACTGTGACCAACCTAGACAGCATATTCAAAAGCAGAGACATTACTTTGATCTAGTCAAAGTTGTGGTTTTCCACTAGTCATGTATGGATTTGAGTTGGACTGTAAAGGAAGCTGAATGCCAAAGAATTGATGCTTTTGAACCGTGGTGTTGGGGAAGACTCTTGAGAGTCCCTTGGACTGCAAGGAGATCCAACCAGTCAGTCCTAAAGGAAATCAGCCCTGAATATTCATTGGAAGGAATGATGCTGAAGCTGAAGCTCCAATACTTTGGCTACATGATGCGAAGAACTGACTCATTGGAAAAGACCCTGATGCTGGGAACTATTGAAGACAGGAGGTGTAGGGGATGACAGAGGATGAGATGGTTGGATAGCATCACCGGCCAATGGACATGAGTTGAGCAAGCTCCGGGAGTTGGTGATGGACCAGGAAGCCTGGTGTGCTATAGTCCATGGAGTCGATAAAGAGTCTAACACAACTGAACAACTGAACTGAACTGACTGATAGGTGGTTATAGGATCTCTGAATAGATGAACTGGAAGTTTCCTTGAAAAAAAAATCTCCCAAATTCAACCACCTTACTTTATAGAGAAGGAAATTGAATCTCAGTTTTTTTTTAGGTCAGTAAGGTTATTGGAGATTGAGATCATTTTGGCCTAGATCAAAAGAAAATGTTTCATAGAAAAGCTGGTATTTGAACAAAACTTTGCAGACTCAACAAGGGGTGAAGTGAAGAGAATAAGGAAAGTGGGGGAGGGGGCAGGTGCAACAACAAGCATTAGTGCCTAAATTTGCCTGAGTTTTCAACCAAACCAGCTGACTGAAGGATAGGACTGTTTTTCTGTACATCTAAAAAGAATTCTAAAATTATCTTTAAAATTGCTTGGCCAAAAGTTTTAAGAGGAGGGACTCCACTTACAATACAAAGTTAGACCTCTAAGAGGCATGGGCTTTCCAAGGCACTTAGAATGATCTCCATAGACTTGGCAGCAAATACGTGTTCCTTATCTTTTTGTCTTTGATGTGAGTTTGATAGTAGTAGTATTCTTTTCAGAAATAGAATTTACCCAGTATTCTGTCATGGGTGAGGAACTTTTGTTTTATGAACTAAAATCTCAGTTTTACAGGTAAGGAAACTGAGGCTCAAAAAGGTCAAGGTTAAGATCAAACAGCTCTAGGGGGATAGTGTCGGGAGTGCCAGCAAGGTCCTCTGCCTTCGGTTGCCTTGTGGTTTACCTAGGACGAGATACTCGGAAAGAATTCATAGTGCAGTTCATAAAAGCAAGTATTAAGATTATAATTTTTAGATATTTGAGATGTTCTTAATAGCACTTCAGTTCCTTATATTGTAATTATTCTGTAAGGATGAAAAGACTAATACATCTGTTCTTCTGATGGAATTTCTTTGGGTTCATAAGTAATCATTATATTGTCAATAATCTCAATATGAAATGTAAAGGAGCTATTTTAAGAAACAGTGATAATTGAGTTATCTGAATTAAAATTTAAAACTTTATTAGCCACTTTTATTTACCATAGTATTGTTTTAAGACTGATATTCGACTTTCATATTTTCAGAACCTTCCATTTTGGCCTGAGAAATTTTCAGGCAAACTTTGTGTGAGAGTGGTGAGCTGTGAGGGATCATCCAGGCCATTCTTTTATAACCAACAGGATAATGGCACTTTATTGAGCTTGGAAGATCTGGTACGTTTTCCTGTTTTTAAAATAAAATACCTTTGATTTTTAAAGTTTGCTT
This sequence comes from Neotragus pygmaeus, assembly GCA_006410875.1. Lineage (NCBI taxonomy): Eukaryota > Metazoa > Chordata > Mammalia > Artiodactyla > Bovidae > Neotragus > Neotragus pygmaeus. The sequence continues at coordinate 399,810 of SJYV01031758.1, read as the reverse complement.
TACCATATTTTATTAAGACATGCTGTAAAATATCCTGATACCCAGGGGTTGAACCCAGGTCTCCCGCATTGCAGGGAGACGCTTTAACCTCTGAGCTACCAGGGAAGCCTGATAATTAATTGAAGGTATACTAATTCTAACAATATATAATGCTGTACATATGTTTGTAAGAGATCAGAGCCAATGTGATTTTCTGTAGGAATTTAAGAAAGCAGGCTTTTTAATATCTGTATGAGTGCTTGAAATTCTAAATGTAACATGCAGTTTAAACCAATGCTTCAAACATACTCCTTTTTTCTGCAATAGAATGGGGGTATCTTGGTGGATGTAGATACTGCTCCGCATTCAACTGTCATCAGCTTTTCTGACTACCATGAGGGATGTGCACCTGCCCTAATAATAAACCACACACCTTGGGACGTCCTCACATATAAACAGAGGTATGAAATAAAAAGGGTTCTTAGAAAATCTGATTTGTTTTCGGTGGTTTAGTTGCTAAGGTGTGTTCAACTCTTGCAACCCCATGGACTGTAGCCTGCCAGCTCCTCTGTCCTTGGGATTTCTGAGGCAAGAATACTGGAGTGTATAGCCATTTCTTTCTATAGGGGATCTTCCTGACCCAGTGATCGAACCTGGGTCTTGTGTGTCTCCTGCATTGGCAGGCAGATTCTTTAACAACTGAGCCACCAGGGAGCCCCACCGGCCCACAGTTCCTTCTAGGAAATACTTGGATCTAGATGTGTTTCACCTTCCATGTGTTTTCAGATTTTAGAAAGGTAATAGGGATGCGTATTGCTAATAGCCCTAGCAAGTTCTGAGGCAATGCTCTGTAACCAACACATTAGCATTCCTGCAGCAAAACATGTAAACATTCATAATAAGTGAGATAAATGAAAGTATTAATAGTTTCCCATCAGTTCAGATCAAGTTTTGCTGCCACATGAGTTTGGACACCAAACTTAAAGAGAAGAATATTTGGGATTTTGAAGCTTTTTACATTTCAGAATTGCATACAAGGAACTGTGAACTTGTTTAAGCAGTACCGTTCTTTTGTGGTCTCATGATGCTCAGTGAACTTCTCTCTATAAATCGTATTCTTTTTTTGTAGGATAGTAGAATATTAAACAGGACGGCAGAGGGCTGAAGACAGATTGAAGTGGATGATTAAACAGTCATGTTGAATGTATTGTACAGACTGACAGGAATTTTGTTGTCCTTGTGTGTGCTGTTGTTTAGCTTGGGTGATGCCATTAAACAGGCAGCTTTAGATTCTTAAAATATGTAATAATATATTTGCGAAGAATTATTATTTTAAATCTTCAGGGTATTATTTTTATGTATGTATATATAATATAAAATAATAATACCCATTATATATATGTATACACACACATGCATATAAATATATAAAAAATAATGCCTTGCTGGGACTTCCCTGGTCATCCAGAGGCTAAGAGTCCGCCTGCCAATGCAGGAGACGTGGGCTCGATCCCTGGTCTGGAAAGATCCCTCATGCCTCAGAGCGACAGAGCCTATGTTCCACAACTGGTGAGACTACGGGCCACCACTCCTGAAGCCCAAGCGCTCTGGAGCCTGAACTCCACAAGAGGAGCCACCGCAGTGAGAAGTCCGCACGCTACAGCAGAGTATCCGCTACTCACTGCAACCGGAGAAAGCCCTCAGACAGCAGTGAAGACCCAGCACAGCCAAAGATAGATTAATAAATTTTTAAAAATTAATGCTTTCCAGATTTAACGTATTCTTAACGCTCATGGCTTGAATCTGCTGAGAGATTTGAAAGTAGAGATTAAACCCTAAATGGGTTACTTTTTGATTTATTTTAGTTCTCTGCAGTCTCTTGTGTTATCTAGACCAGTACTCCTTAAACTTAAATATCAGTATTAAGAACTCCTAGAAATCTGGTAAAAATGCAGGTTCTGAGTTAGTTGGTTTTCCGTGGGTCCCAGAATGCTGCACTTTCCAGCAAGCCTCGAGGTGATGCTGGTGCTGCTGGCCCAGAGACCGCACTTGGAGTGGCGGTGGAACAGACCCGTTGTTTTCTCTTCTGGGACTCTTACTTCTTATGCATTGCTTTTGATTAAAATCTCAAATCTGAGTACCAAGTAAAGTTCTCTGCTCCTAAAAAGTTTACTATTCACAGCCTTTTCTATAGATGAATTCTGAGGTACCAGTCTGTTTCCCTTCATGAATTTTGTTAGTGCCATCTTACCTGGATCAATTCAGAGTATACTGCAGCTTCAGAAAGAGCAATATTCTTTTCCCTCAAGCTTCAAAATCATGAGTTATTTGGATATTTTAGGGTACTTATCTTTAGGCAGAGTTGTGTTTTATTAACAAAGGCAGTTTTATAACATGTTTGTGCCAGTCCCCTCCTCAGTAAACCACAAGTCTATGTTTCTCAAAGCCAGGGTATTTTAATCTTCCCTCTGTCGCTTGTGTTTCAGCGGGTCGAAGGAAGAAATGGTATTGCTGCCAGGACAAGTTCGACTCTTTGCCTGGAAAGATCCCACTTGTACCAGAAAGCTTAAATGGAGTTATGCAGCAAATGTTGGGGAACATGATCTGTTAAAGGTATCATCTGATGTGAATGGGTATCGTGAAGTGTGCTGTGCCTAGTCGCTCAGTCGTGTCTGACTCTTTGCGACCCTATTGACTGTAACCTGCCAGTCTACTCTGTCCATGGGGATTCTCCAGGGAAGAAAACTGGAGTGGGCTGCCATAACCTCCTCCAGGGGATCTTCCCAACCCAGGGATCGAACCCAGGCTTCCTGCAGTGCAGCAGATTCTTTACTGTTTGAGCCACCAGGGATTTGCCTGATAACAAAGGAAGTAGACAAGTTAGCTTCTCACTGTCATCTTTTTCTTTATTGAACTAAAAATGAATTGCAAATATTTTCAAAATAAGTTGCTTTGGGGCTTTAGTTGGTAAATAGTTCACACCAATATTTTGTCCTAGATCAGTCGAAGTACTTTATTTGCATAAAAAAAAAAAGGCCTGTTTCAGCTTGCCTAATATCAGTACTTTTTTATTTACTTTTTTTTTTATAAGGAAGGAGTTTTGAAGCTAAGTGAAAAACAGCTTTATTTTGATTACCACTGTTAGCTGTAAGATTTTTTAAGGCAAGTCTTCCCTATCAAAGCCATATGGTTTTTTAATTAAAGTAGTATGACTAGTAAATTATCTATATAACAAATATGAATTACTTATTGAAATACTATTTAGGTAGCTAAATTAATTAAACATGTTATTTCCTAGACACTTAAGAATTCATCTGCCGGGAACTTCCCTGATGGTCTAGTGGCTAAGACTCCATGGTCTCAATGCAGGGTGCTTGGGTATGATCCCTGGTCAGAGAACTAGATCCCACATGCTACAGTAAGAGTTCACATGCCTTAACTAAAGATCTCGCATGCCACAACTAAGAACCAGTGCAGCCAAATAGATAAATACTTATAAAAGTAAAAGAATTCATCTGCCAGCCTCCCTCCAATAAGACACTGGTCTTCCACGAGTAGTACCTAGTTTCTGTAGGATTATATTCTATGCTGAAAAGTTCTCACAGTGTCATATTCCACTGTCTGATAATGCCAGTTGTCATAAAAGCTTTCTTGGTTATTTAAAATAGTAATTGGCCAAGAGTGACTGAATTATCCTCTCCTATATTCTCTCTGAAATACCCATAAAAGAGATAGACTTTTGAAAAATCAGACTGATGGTTATGAGATTCTTGGAGTGATTTTTGCCATGACAATTTGATGGAGCTCTGTTGCCCGCTTATGCTTTACTTTTTACAACAGAGAAACCCTCAAGGGTTGTTAAGTGGAGAGAGGAGCTTAAGTTCCCTGTTACAATGAGGTCTCTGGCTCAGAGACATGCTAGCTTGACCAGGGGTCCCTGTACTATGCTGGTGTTATTTTCGTTCTCACATTTCATGCCCGCCAGCAACCACAACTGCCATAAGGCAGTACCCAGATACTAGAGAAAGAATGGTATCACCAACCTGAAAGACTATGTCAAATAAATTAAGGCAAAATCATAAAGAATCCTGGCAGTAGTGTATTCACAGGCTTGTGGTTTTAAATGTTTCTGTTATATTCGATGTTAGAGAACCAGACAGTAAGAAATAGATTATTGTGCCTTAGTCAACTGGTAATCTGCCAGGTTATGAAAATTAAGCTAGAAATAAGACAGTTAGCCATTTCCTTGTCTCCTGGCTGATCTGAGAAGGGAATTCTGCTGAGGCTCAGGTGTACATGAAAAGGGAATTCAAAGAAAATCCACACAGTGCTGTAAAGCACTTTCCTCATTCAGTTCAGTTCAGTTCAGTCGCTCAGTCGTGTCCGAGTCTTTATGACCCCATGAATTGCTGCACGCCAGGCCTCCCTGTCCATCACCAACTCCTGGAGTTCACTCAAACTCATGTCCATCGAGTTGGTGATGCCATCCAGCTATCTCATCCTCTGTCATCCCCTTCTCCTCCTGCCCCGAATCCCTCCCAGCATCAGAGTCTTTTCTAATGAGTCAGCTCTTTGCATGAGGTGGCCAAAGTACTGGAGTTTCAGCTCCAGCATCAGTCTTTCCAAAGAAATCCCAGGACTGATCTCCTTTAGGATGGGCTGGTTGGATCTCCTTGCAGTCCAAGGGACTCTCAAGAGTCTTCTCCAACACCACAGTTCAAAAGCATCAATTCTTCGGCGCTCAGCTTTCTTCACAGTCCAACTCTCACATCCATACATGACCACTGGAAAAACCATAGCCTTGACTAGACAGACGTTTGTTGGCAAAGTAATGTATCTGCTTTTGAATATGCTATTTAAGTTGGTCATAACTTTCCTTCTAAGGAGTAAGCGTCTTTTAATTTCATGGCTGCAGTCACCATCTGCAGTGATTTTGGAGCCCCAAAAAATTACCTCTGACACTGTTTCCACTATTTCCCCATCTATTTGCCATGAAGTGATGGGACCAGATGCCATGATCTTCGTTTTCTGAATGTTGAGCTTTAAGCCAACTTTTTCACTCTCCTCTTTCACTTTCATCAAGACGCATTTTAGTTCCTCTTCACTTTCTGTCATAAGAGTGGTGTCATATACATATCTGAAGTTATTGATATTTCTCCTGGCAATCTTGATTCTAGCTTGTGCTTCTTCCAGCCCAGTGTTTCTCATGATATACTCTGCATATAATTTAAATAAGCAGCGTGACAATATACAGCCTCCTTTTCCTATTTGGAACCAGTCTGTTTGTTCCATGTCCAGTTCTAACTGTAGCTTCCTGACATACATACTGGTTTCTCAAGAGGCAGGTCAAGTGGTCTGGTATTCCCATCTCTTTCAGAATTTTCCACAGTTTATTGTGATCCACACAGTCAAAGGCTTTGGCATAGTCAATAAAGCAGAAATAGATGTTTTTCTGAAACTCTTTTGCTTTTTCAGGAATCCAGAGGATGTTTAAGTGTGAATAAATAGGAAACAAATGAACAAACATGGAGTTTACAAAAAAATAGTTCAGGAGAAAACTGTGGCATGATCCTAAAGATTCAGAAGCTGATCACACTTCTGAAAATTTTTTTCCACAGAAGGACCAGAGAAAATTTTCAGAATGTATGCCAGAGATTCCCAAAGATATAAACGTACGACAGCTATGATAGGAGAAAGTTGGTGAAATAAAAGACAAAGACAACAAAATAAAATGAAAGGGGGAACAGGGAAATAGTATGTTCTGAACATAATATATTAACACCATTTAATCCTAAATTTTAATTATAGAAATATAGATCAAAGATTTTTTTAAAGGATACCAATTAATAGAAGCAAAGTGAGTAATAAAAGAATTCTAAAACAATTGAGAAAATGAAAATAAAGAAAAATTTACTCTTACAGTAAAAGAAGGAAGCCTAAGGAAGTATATAGTAAGTGGCAAATGTCAGTACATTTTGTTGAATATATCATATGATAATACTTATTACATGATATCATAAATTCTTATGTTTAGAACTTAGAACTGCTGGTTAGAATTCAAAACCAGATCTTCTTGACTTCATAGTCCCTGGACTTTTCCCACTAAACCATGCTTCCCATCAAGCATGTCAGTAAATGAAAATGGTTTAAATTCTCCTGTTAAAAGATCACATTCAGATTAAGTTAAAAAGTAATTTCTAACCAGATGCTATTTACATGAGATCTGCTTTAACTGCACAGAAAGTTAAAAGCATGAAGAGATGATAAAGATTTAATAAGTAAACAAAAGTAAAAAACAATTTAACTATGATTCAAAGCAAAAATCATTAAATAGAATATGATAATGTGACAAGGCATGATAGCCATAAACCTTCATGCAGTGAATAATAGTGCATCAAAATGTGTAACCGAAAATGTTGGAAGTCAACTGAAACATTGTTGCCTGGGGATATTTTAAAATATACCTTATTTAATTTTTAACAGATCTAATAGATTGAAAACAAATAGCATTTGAATAATAACTAAGATTGAACCAAGATGCATGTCAAATTTTGTAGTTTACAAGGAGAAAATTCACTTATTTTAGTAGATATCTCTGAAACATTTATAAAATTTAATCATGTGAGAGTAAAAAAATTGGGCCATCTACTTTGATATATGTTAAAAGCTGTAGATCAGTTTCAGACAACAGCAAATACCAACCATTTCTGTGCTTTTGGTGACATCCTTTGTTTTTGGCTTTTGTGTTCCAAGAAAGCATGAAATGAAAAGCACATATTAGGTACTTATACTGCCTGTTGAAATGAACTGTTGTTTTATTTATATTAAGTCCAGAATAAAAAAAATCATTATTTAAATCTCTGAAGACATGTGCCAAATCAAACCTAATATTTTTAAATGCTATAAAAGACTGTCAGCCAAGAAGGCTCTTCTTAGTGAAAGTTAATGCAAACTGATCACCATAGTTTGACTGTTTAACAGTGTGATTTATATAAATACTTGCAGCATTATAAAGTATTAAAACGTAATTTTACCTGAGATTACCTTTCCAGTAAAGTTTTAAACCATTCTGTTCTCCATCTGGGAGACAAGTAAGCATCTTATGCTATTGGTGCCTTTGAAGGAGATTCTTATTCCTGCTGAGTATCTTTTGAGCCTAACTAGGTAACTTAAACTAAGGTTTTGAAAAAATAAGCACTGTTGATCTGTTACTGTTTGAAAAACTTGGTGAGAATGTTTCAAAACACATTATAACTTTAATTAATTTATGTTATTTTGATGGTTTTCTGATTTATAGTCATGCTTTCTTAGCTACTGCAGTTCAACCTTATGTAATAAAAGCTTACTGTTTGTGGTTTTAATATGAAGTCTCTCTTTCTCACAGGATGAGTGTGGACAGTTTCCCTATGATGCAAACATCCAGATACACTGGGTATCATTTCTCGATGGGCGCCAGAGAGTCTTGCTTTTCACTGATGATGTTGCCTTGGTTTCCAAAGCTCTGCAGGCAGAAGAAATGGAGCAGGCTAATCACGAAATAACTTTTTCTCTCCATAGTCTTGGGCTTTCACTGGTCAACAATGAAACCAAGCAGGAAGTTTCATATATTGGGATAACCAGGTATAGGAGAAGAAAGATGAGGTCTTAGAAATCTTTAAAAGGCATTAAGTTCATAATATCAAGTTTGATGAGAGTAGACAAATACCTATTTTGAATTTGATGTACTGTACATACCTTTCCGCAAAGCTTACTCAACAGCTGCTTTCACTGCTAGTTGAAAAGCCCCTAAGATAAAATAATGTCTTGGCCCTTATGACAACACTCATTAGTTGGTGGGAGAAGAGGTTTGTTTCTTTCTTTGTTGTTTGTATGTATTTTTTAAACGAATTACAAAAACACAGGGGAAAAAAAAAAGCTACAAAGAAGTATAAATATGTTCTTTGGTGCTATAGAGGCTGGAGAAACTGATGTGGGTTGAGGAAGTCAAGAACAACGAATCACATAAATTGGAAAAAAGTTTCATGGAGGCAGTATTTTAGCCTGAGTACATGATCTTATTGGATGGTTGTGTAGAACATTTTAATAATGATGGAACCAGTTCTTTTCTCTGATTCTGCTTATTCTTACATAAGGAAAATATTTGAATTTATCGATTTTGGTTTTTCAATCACACTGACTGGTAAAAGACTCATTCTTCTTTGGAGGCTATTGAGGGAAATAATTATCAGGTATTAGCAGTATAGGGTCTACGGATAATAATGTGTTTGGTGAAGTTCAAAATGAAGCAGAAACGCAGAGGTCAGATATGTAATGCTCTTTGTGCAGCACCTGGCAGTTTAATTTTGTGAGAAGTGGCTCACCATTTGGTAACCATGCCATGAATGAATGAGAGGTTCCCGTTGTTCCACATCCTTGCCAGCTCTTAGTATTGTCAGTGTTGTGGGTTTGGGCTATTCTATTAGATTTGTAGTTATCTCTGTTTGTTTTAATGTGCAGTTACTTTTCATATGCTTTTTTGACATTTGAGCCTCATTTGATGAAGTTCGGATCTTTTGCCCAATTTAATATTTTTTGCTATTGTGTTTTAAGAGTTCTTTGCATACTTTGGGTACAGTAAGTCCCCTGCGTACAAACAAGTTCTGTTCCAAGAGCATGTTCATAAATCCAATTTGTTCTTAAGTCCAACAAAGTTAGCTTAGGTACCCAACTAACACAGTTAGATATAGTACTGTAGTGTACTAGGTTTATAATACTTTTCACACGAATAATACACAGAAAACAAACAGAAAATAAAATGTTTGTAGTCTTGCAGTGTAGTGCCTGGAAAAGTGCAGTAGTGCAGTCTAGCGTCTGGCGTCTCTTGTGCACCAGCTGCATCACCCCGGCTTTTATGTTTGCTTCTGGGCGTCCTGGGCTTGAAATGGAGATACTGTACTCTATACAGTACTACACAGTAAAGTACTCAAAAGCACAGCCACTGGTAGAAGATGCACACGTGTGACAGTGTACACCAGACACGCAAACTGACTTATGTGATTGGACATGTGGACACCTGTTCATATCATTGCAAGTTTGAAACTTAAAAGTTTGTAGGTAGGGGACTTAACATATCAGTCTTTTATCAGATGTACCTTTTACAAATATTTTCTCCCAGCCTTTTCATTCTTTTAACAATGTCTTTCACAGAGCAGAAATTTTCAGTTTCAGGGAAGTCCCACGTCTATTTTTCTTTCATGGATTGTGCTTCTAGTGATGTATTATAAAAAGTCACTGCCAAACCCAGGGTCACTTAGATTTTCTCCTATGTTATATCTAGGAATGTTGCAGTTTGATGTTTGATATTTAGGTCTTCCATCTTGATGGGTTTTTGCCTAAAATATCCCCATCTGAAAAAAGTTTGCCAATTCCATAGTTCATTGATGTCAGTGTATGATATAAAAACATAGCCCCTGCCTCTTTTCCTTATGCACTTTTATGTAAAACATAGGTATATTTTGGTGTTTAAAATCTCTTGCATAAATGTGATTTTTCATAGGAGTTGACAGTTGCGACAATTTGGAGTTGAATGAAAATTCCACAACCTAAATTATGCATTTAATTTAATTAATTTTCTTTGTGAATTATTTTAGTTCTGGTGTTGTTTGGGAGATGAAACCAAAACAGAAGTGGAAGCCATTTAGTCAAAAGCAAATAATTTTACTGGAAAAGTCCTATAAGAAATATCTAGAATCAAGAGACCTTGGCTGGATTAAACTAGATGATAATTTTGAGGTACACCAAATTTGTTTTTTTTTTCTTATTTATGTATTATGTTGCCAGTGGTGGTAGTAAATAAAATTTTGCTATCCAAGTGAATATATGTATGCAGAAACTAATTTGTTAGTAGCATTAGTATGACTAAGAAAATTTATTAGCACATTTTAAATTAAAATATACTGTTCATCATATACTGTAAAACATTATTTAAATATGTTTCTTATCTGCATTTTTATAATTTTTTCTATTTGCAAAGCAGATAGTTTCATGTAACTTGTTTTTAGGAAAATTATGGAGAAATCAACATTATTTATTGAAACTTCTATTCTGAATGCTATCAATATATTGCTATAGGCTGTGCAGAATTGTGTATCTCAGTGATGAAAACCCTATTAAAAAAACTTGCCCAATTAAATTCATTAAATGCAAATTATTTTAGGACATGAGTAGATGTCCACAAATAAACATGTGCTCTACCTTATTAAAATTGAAAGTCACTTTTGCTTCGGGAAGAGCCCAGAAGCCTGACTGAAGTTTCAGCCATGCGGTGTAGGTTCCTCTTTGTCTCTGATGGTTTCATTGGCATTATCACCGTACCTGCTTCCCACCCCACCCTCATCCTTCTAAATGTTGGTCATGCTAAAATGAAAGAACACCATTCAGTTAGTGTCAGACATAAGTAAGCTATTGACTATCACTGTTTAACTTTGTTAAAACAAAGCATAAGTGTTATCTGGAATTATTCATTACTGTTGAGGTTTTTTGGAGAAGGAAATGGTAACCCACTCCAGTATTCCTGCCTGGAGAATTCCATGGACAGAGGAGCCTGGCAGGCTACAGTCCATGGGGTCACAAAGAGTTGTATTCAACTGAGTGACTATGACACACTCCACTCATTGAGGTTTTAAAAAAAATAAAAAGTATGGCTTATGTTCTTTAAGTACAGTTTATATCATTGAAAATATATATTTTCCACATAACCTTAGTTATGTGATGATTCTGCTTCAGACATCTCAGCTATAGATCATCTTAAGGTAGATCTTTTGATTAGACATAGAAATGAGTATTTTTCTTTTTCAGTTTGTGAGTGGATATTTAAAATGGCCTACACCACTAATACCAGTTCATCACAAGCACATCTGCTTTTTTCCCAGGTGAATTTTGGCAAGGACCCAATGGAAATGCGCCTCCCTTTTCGGTGCTCTATAAGGCGACATTTTTTATCAGGAATTCAAGTTGAATATAAGCAGTCCCCTCACCAAAGAAGTTTAAGGGCCAGATTGTATTGGCTTCAGGTAACACTGTCATCCTATTCAATCAGTTTGGGAATCTTGGGTCTGAATTTTTTTTTTTTCACAAAGTTCTGTCAAGGGAGTGCCTGAGGAATGATGGATGGAGGTTCATAACATTGTACAGGAGGCAGTGATCAAAACCATACCCAAGAGAAAGAAATGCAAAAAGGCTAAATGGTTGTCTGAGGAGCCCTTCCTAATAGCTGAGAAGAGAAGCGAAAGGCAAAGGAGAAAAGGAAAGATATATCCAGTTGAATGTAGAATTCCAAAGAATGGCAAAGAGAGATAAGAAAGCTTTCCTAAATGAACAATGCAAAAATACAGAGGAAAACAACAGAATGGGAAAGACTAGAGATCTCTTCAAGAAAACTAGAGATACCAAGGGAACAAAGATCCATCTAGTCAAAGCTATGGTTTTTCCAGTAGTCACGTATGGATGTGAGAGTTGGACTATAAAGAAAGCTGAGCACTGAAGAATTGATGCTTTTGAACCGTGGTGTTGGAGAAGACTCTTGAGAGTCCCTTGGACTGCAAGGAGATCAAACTCGTCCATCCTAAAGGAAATCAATCCTGAATATTCATTGGAAGGAATGATGCTGAAGCTGAAAATCCAATACTTTGGCCACCTGATGCAAAGAACTGACTAATTTGAAAAGACCCTGATGGTGGGAAAGATTGGAGGTGGGATGAGAAGGGGACAGCAGAGGATGAGATGGTTGGATGGCATCACTGACTCAGTGGACATGAATTTGAGTAAGCTCCGGGAGTTGGTGATAAGAAGGCTTAGCTTGCATGCAGTCCATGGAGTCACAAAGAATTGGATAGGACTGAGCGACTGAACTGAACTGAACTGAAGGGAACATTTCATGCAAAGATGGGCACAGTAAAGGACAGAAATGGTATGGACCTAACAGAAGCAGAAGATATTAAGAAAAGGTGGAATACAAGAATACACAGAACTATACAAAAAAGATCTCCATGACCCAGATAACCATGATGATGTGATCACTCACCTAGAGCCAGACATCCTGGATTCCAAAGTCAACTGGGTCTTAGGGAGCATCACTACGAACAAAGCTAGTAGAGGTAATGGAATTCCAGTTGAGCTGTTTCAAGTCCTGAAAGATGATGCTGTGAAAGTGCTGCACTCAATATGGCAGCAAATTGGGAAAACTCAGCAGTGGCCACAGGACTGGAAAAGGTCATTTTCATTCCAATCCCAAAGAAGGGAAATGCCAAAGAATGCTCAAACTACCACACAGTTGCACTAATTTCACATGCTAGCAGAGAAATGCTCAGAATTCTCCAAACCAGGTTTCAACAGTACATGAACTGAGAACTCCCAGATGTTCAGGCTGGATTTAGAAAAGGCAGAGGAACCAGAGATTAAATTGCCAGCATCCATTGGATCATGGAAAAAGCAAGAGAGTTCCAGAAATTCTCAAAAAACATCTGCTTTATTGACTATGCCAAAGCCTTTGACTGTGTGGATAACAACAAAATGTGGAAAATTCTGAAAGAGATAGGAGTACCAGACCACCTTACCTGCCTCCTGAGAAATCTGTATGCAGGTCAAGAAGCAACAGTTAGAACCAGACATGGTACAATAGACTGGTTCCAAATTGTGAAAGGAGTATGTCAAGGCTATATATTGTCACCCTGCTTGTTTTAAGTTATATGCAGAGTACGTCATGTGAAGTGCCGAGCTGGATGAAGCACAAGCTGGAATCCAGATTGCTGGAAGAAATATCAATAACCTCAGATATGCAGATGGCACAACCCTTATGGCAGAAAGCAAAGAGAAACTAAGGAGCCTCTTGATGAAGGTAAAAGAGGAGAGTATAAAAGCTGGCTTAAAAGTCAGCATTCAGGAAACTGACATCATGGCATCTGGTCCCATCACTTCATGGCAAATAGATGGGGAAACAATAGAAACAGTAACAGTCTTTATTTTCTTGGGCTCCAAAATCACTGTAGGTGGTAACAACAGCCCTGAAATTAAAAGTTGCTTGCTCCTTGGAAGAAAATCTATGACAAACTGAGACAGCATATTAAAAAGCAGAGACATGACTGACAAAGGTCCATATAGTCAAAGCTACGGTTTTGCCAGTAGTCATGTATGGATGCGAGAGTTGGACTATAAAGGAAGCAGAGCCCTGAAGAACTGATGGTACTGAACTGTGGTGTTGGAGAAGACTCGAGAGACTGCAAGGAGATCAAACCAGTCAATCCTAAAGGAAATCAACTCTGAATATTCATTGGAAGGACTGATGCTGAAGCTGAAGCTCCAGTACTTTGACCACCTGATGCAAAGAGCTGACTCATTGGACAAGACCCTGATGCTGGGAAAAATTGAAGGCAGGAGGAGAAGGGGATGACAGAGGACGAGATGGTTGGATGGCATCACTGCCTTGATGGATATGAGTTTGAGGAAGCTCTGGGAGATGGTGAAGGACAGGGAAGTCTGGTGTGCTACAGTCAGTCTGTGGCATCGAAAAGAGTTAGACGTGACTTAGCAACTGAACAACAAAAATCATACATCAAAATTGATATCTTTCTTTTTGTTTATAAGTTATTCTTCTTCCACATATCCTGTATATTCACCATACTAATTATCCAAGGCTAAATGACCATTGAGACTTTAATTTGGCCATATATTTTCTTACACAAATTGTTATTATTGATATTTCTTTGAATTTGTCATCAAATCCCAAATTAAGATTTTCTTTTATTCTTCTATATGGGAATGATTAGGGCTTTATTGGAGGCTGTTTTTATCAAATGGTTTGTTTGCTTTCTCCTTTCCTGCCTCCCTCCATCTCTTGTTTTTAACTCTGGATTACTACTTTTTAGGACATTTTTGTTCTCTTTCTCTTAATACCTAACCTGTAATTTCATATGCAGTCTTCCCTTACATTTTTATTTAAATTATAGATAGTTGAAATCTCACATGATCCATTGATACAAACATTTTCATTAATGATGTTCATGCACCACAGTTTTAGTGCAATTATGAGAGTGTTCATGTATTCCTGTATGTGGAAACTTGCCTTTGGTGAGAGATATAAGGAATTTAGATTTAAAGTGAAACTTTTAGTAGCAGCACATACAAATATAGATATTATTTATGATGTAATTAGTGGCATCTTCTGTAATACATCTCTGAAACAAAAGTTTAAATTAAGCATGACTGAATCAGTTTTCTTTTCTTTAGGTTGATAGTCAGTTACCAGGTACAGTGTTCCCTGTTGTATTTCATCCTGTGGCCCCTCCAAAATCTATTGCTTTGGATTCAGGTAAGAAAAAATTAAGTTGAAATATACCCTATATATAAAAGTTGAATAGATACCATTTTGACCTACTAGAAAGCTTGATTGCCTTTTTCCTGTTTTCTTTATTCCTTTTAGAGCCCAAACCTTTCATTGATGTGAGTGTCATCACAAGATTTAATGAGTACAGTAAAGTCTTACAGTTCAAGTAAGTAAAGATACCCTTGTTCATGTAAAGGAATTTAAAATGAGAATCTACTTTGAAAATACATTATGTTTTGGAAGTGACTTTTGTATGAAAATTATTTCCACCTGAATATATTAATCTAGTTTATGGTCAAGTGATTTTATATGTTGAAACTTATTTTAATAATAGCCTCTATATATTTTAAAGTGTAAAATTCCTTCAACCACTTCTCTCCTTTGTAACTTCCATTAGAATATAAAATAGTGAAATATAAATGATGTGTTTGAGAGATGTGTTCTTTAATTCCTGTAGACCTTAAAAATTAGATAATATAGGCTACATCATCATTGTTCTTATATCTTCCATAACATGGTAAATAGAGCATTTGGAACTTTAAATGCTAAGTGTTAATAAAGCAGTATTACCCCTAGTGAAACTTTTTCTTTAATTAAAAGAAAAAAAGATTTCAGTCTAACTAAACTTCGATCTTGCTAACATAACCCTTGTTTTAGAGATCACGGAACAAGATCTTGCTGTAGTTTTTGGGAAAAATCAAAGATATAACATGGAAAATTACAAGGTTTGATTAAATGCCTGTTTCATCCTTAAAAAAGCTTTTTCTATTAAAAAAATTTTTTTTTCTTAGGTATTTTATGGTTCTCATTCAGGAAATGGCCTTAAAAGTTGATCAGGGATTTCTAGGAGCTATTACTGCGCTGTTTACCCCAACAACTGACCCTGAAGCTGAAAGAAAATGGGTAATAATTTTTATTTCTTGGGAATATTATGAAAGGTCAACCATTCTTTCAATAATTGTTGTAGAAAAAAATTAAAATAGAAAATCTTGATTAATTTTTTTCAGACAGAGTTAATCCAGGAAGACTCTGATGCTATAAACACAGAATTAGTGGGGACCTCAGTGACGGATACATCCGTTCTTAGTTTCTTTGAACATTTCCATATTTCTCCTATAAAGGTTTGTTGTAATTATTACTTTGAAAATTTGACAGAAGTATTGTAGAACTTTTAAAGGATATGTATACAAATGTGTGTTTTAATTTGTTGTATCTAATATTTGGAGGGGAATTTTGTTTGATTAATTGAAATATTTAAGACAGTTCTCTGTAACATATGTACAGCCACAATTCCCACAGAGAAACCACCAGAGCATGATCTCTAGTCTTGAATTAATAACCCCTTTCTTCAAGGAAGAAGCTGACAAAAGCATTTCTTAATTAAGCAAAGAAGTGCTCACCAACATTTAATGTTGTGGTTGCGCTTTGTAACTCCTCACTGTCTGAATAGAAAGCTATAATGGGTGTCCTAACCAGAATGTGAAAACGCTGAAGTTGCTGTTACACTGTTGATGTGGTATTTTTCACCCTTCCAAAATTTGATTGTAACTAGGGGAGTGGAAAATTGGATACCTTTCACTTGCCTGATTTTGTCCTTTATGAACCCATTTCCTTGTCTCCTTTTGTTATTCTTTTTAGCTTTTCTAGGGAAAGGTAACTGCTTAGAGAATCCACAAATGCTATCAACCATAAAGCTCTAAACTTGTGTAATGGGCCAGATTTACAATTAAGTAACTCTTTAAAAATATTGATGATCCTTTACATTCTCAAAAACTGTTAATAGCACATTATTGTCAGTTGCATTCACCAACCCATTCAGCTAAGTCAATGGATTTATAAAATGAAATTATAAATTGAAATGAAATTATAAAATGAAATTATTTTAAATTGATATATTAGTTTGGTGATATCAAACATATTGATAGTGTTAGGTTCAAAATTGATATTGTTTTATGTGGTGAGTTATATACAATTTCTTTTTCATTATTAAATGAAAATCAGTTCTTTATGAGATTGGACAATACCTTCAGCACATTATTAACTGAAGACCTGCTATCGAAGTTGCTGCTGAAGATATAAAATGACTTCATGGGGTTTATAATCTCCATGGGGTATTACAGGTTTATAATTTACCTATACATATTGTGACTCAGTGGTAAAAATCCTCCTGCCAAGCAGGAGACACGGATTCAATCCCTGTGTCTGGAAGGTCCTGTGGAGAAACAAATGGCAACCCACTCCAGTACTCTTGCCTGGGAATCCCATGGACTGGGGCAGGTAACAGTCCGTTCAGTCACAAAGAGTTGGACTTGACTGAGCGACTAAATAACAGCGTTTTTAGGCGCACTGGGAATTGTCCCATAATGTTGAATAACTAAAATCATGACTATCGTGGTCATCTTCTTACTCTGTAGGAAAAGGCTGGATCTCTTTCCACCTAAGACTGCCTATCATGGATCCCGGCCCTCTAAGTCTGCAGATGGACAGAAGGCCCCATGAGAGAAAAACTCAGCAGCCAGGCTTTGCTGGCTTTTCCACAAGTCCCCTCTGTTGAGCTCTCTGTTGATGAGGGAGAATGCCTGGAGAACTGGCAGAAAGAGAAGGCAGAGTTACCTGCTTTACTTAACACACATTGAATTACTTTCTGCCTGTATCTTCTGGCACTATCTCACTAATGTTAATGCCGCACAAAGTAGAAGAAGCTAAATGGGAATGTGAAAATCTCATGGTTAAGTCCTGAGTTGAAGGGGCTGTGGGAGCTGAAAACCTTATTATTCTTTTAACTGTTTATTTGGAACTTGCTACAGTGTTGCCATAATTGTCATGCTGTTGTTACTTGTTATCATGTAATATTGCAGTTATTCTTAATTGTTACTAAAAGTTATTTATCTTGTAGAAATGATTATCCATTATTTTGAGTTAGACTGCTGGTAGGCCAGTTGACATTTTTTTCCTCCTAAAATGATTTTGCAAAGTGTTTTTTTGGTTTCCTCCATATAAACACAATGTTATTTATAAAGTTTGAATAAAATTATGGTTCAGTTTTGGGGACAAATTGATTTGTATTTTATTAGAAAGTAAATATGAGGATCAGAGCTGTTCTGTGTAATATATAGAGTAACAAATAATAGTTTTCTTTAGGATTCTAATTGAAAGATACATTCGTTTGTGTCTGGACAATTTGGTGTCCATGTATGTAAATATTTTTGTTTTTAGTTTTCATTTATTTAACATTATTTTCCTTTTAGTTGCACTTGAGTTTGTCTTTGGGTTCTGGTGGTGAGGAATCAAACCAAGAGAAACAGGAATTGATTCCAATTCATTCTGTCAACCTGCTATTGAAAAGCATCGGTGCTACTCTGACTGATGTGGATGACCTTATATTCAAGTAAGAGTTCCGTTGAAATGTGTTAGGAGGTTTTTATAACAGGATGCTGTTTCTGGATATTCATTCTTTTCATTTGTGCTGGAAGTTACCTTTGAAAAGTAGTAATTCTTACTACTTACACCTTTAATAGTTTGGACCCATTCTAGTTTGGACTCATAAAGACAAGGTAAAGAGTTTAATATTTTTTTCAGTTATCAGCATCTAGATAATACATGAATGTAGTATAAACATTGAATTATTTTAGTAGTATGTTATAAATGGACCATGTTTTAAGTGAAATTATATTTAGAAATATATAACAGTAGGATTCGATTTCAGTATAATTTGTGGCAAAGTATAGATAATAGCTCCTTGCTACCTTTAATATAAGAATATTTGTGTGTGCCAGATACATATAAATTCAATGAATATTTATTGAATTGATATTCAACAGTGGTATTAGAGAAGAAAATTCACTAATACTATTTTTNTTTTTCAACAAACGGTACTGGGACAACTGGATATAAAGATAGAGCTTATATATGTGACCCAGCAATTCCGCTCTTAGGTATATACCCAAGGGAATTGAAAGCCTCTGTTTGCTCAAAACCTTGTACAGAAATGTTTAGATGTGTATAAGAGACAGATTTTTACCTTATACACTATCAAATTTTATAGGAATCAAAGGCTTAAATATTAAGTTCAAATGGAAAGAAAAAGACTAAGGAAAAATAGAAGTTAATTGCTATCATATCTCTAAATAAAAGGAAACCTTCCTATGTTTAAAAGCAATGGAAAAAATCCTGATGGAAAAACAAAAATTAATTTGACTACATAAAAATTAGACTCTTAAAACAAAATCAATGAAAATAATTAAAAAAAAAAAAGAACTGGGATGATATGACAAGCATAGCAAAAGATTAATAACTTAATTTTTAACCTAAAAATTCGAATGCCATAGGTACTAGAGAACAACGTGAACTAACTCATTAAACAGAAGATACAGTGGCTAATAGATATTTGAAATGTTTAGCTTTATTGTTTATCAAAGAATATATGCAAATTAAAGCATATTATCAAAGATTTCAAAATATGAGAAATCCTAGTACTAGAGAGAAGTGCATCTAAGAAATGGACTTTTTTTAAATCATATGTATAAGTGGAAAGGGATATATATCAAGAGTCTTAAATGTTTTTGTAGTCTTTCACTCAATAATTATTTTGGGTAGGAATTCAGTCAGAAAATAATCTTGAAATGCAACCAAAGTTATATTCAGAATACACATGGCAACTCTAATTATTACATCAAAATTTAGAAATATCTGATCATGAAAGAATTGTTTGACCTATCCACATGATGGAAAGCTATGTTATTAAAAATGGTTACATCAAAATTTGAAAACCTAAAAGAATATTTATCCAAAATGTTGAGTATAAAAATGCATACAGAGTGTTTTAGTATTTTTCAGTTGCATAGAAAAGAAAGAATTTGAAGTGGAAAACGAGGAAAAGAAAAAGTTTAAGAAAAAAATTCACTGTGTAGTGGGATTATGGTCAACTTTTTACACTTTATGTGTTTATGAAAGATTTGCATGACAATGTACTATTTTTATCATAGTTTTGGCATCCTAATATTTAATATCTCAAATTATATATACAAACCTAATTGTGACTTAGAAATGATTAATTTTTCACTGAAATTTTAAGTCTTTTTTTTTTTTCCCAAAAAAAAATAATCTTAGTACTTTTGACTCTTTCTCCTCCCAGACTTGCTTATTATGAAATTCGGTATCAGTTTTACAACAGAGATCAGCTCATGTGGAGTGTTGTTAGACATTACAGTGAACAGGTAACTAACTTCCTGTCGTATTAACAGTAGCTCATACGGAAGATACTTCATGANGGAGACAAAGAAAAAATTCATTCTTTAAAATATGATTCAGGTGAGGTTCCTCCACAGGGGAGGACTCCATTTAGCATGTTTATCAGAGTCACCTAGAGAGCTCGCTAAAAATGTAGATTACGGGCAAGCATTTCCTCCCTCCAAGACTGTTAAGTGGAGTCTGGACATCAGCTTCCCAGGTGAGGACTGGATACATCGCTGAGGAGCAAGGCGGAAGGTCCAGGGGAAGGCGGGGGAGGTCAAAATTCCAGTGTGAAAAATTGAGTTGTGATATCTGTGTGTCTTCAGTTAAGTTACACAACCTCTCTGGGCTTTTTAGGCCAAGGAAGTAAGAGTAACCGTCCAGAACGAAATGCTGATAAGGCTATTAAAGTTGTCCACTTTCTGTTTTAAAAAGAAGAAGAAGCTGGATGATTTGAAGCCCACGCACAGCTTTCCCATTCTCGGAAGGGGCCAGGGTGCCCAGAGAATGGTTTCTGACCCTAGGGCCCTCGGGCCTGTCTCCCCTGCACCAGAAGCTTCTGCGGACCTTCCCGGCTCCGGGTGCGGCGGCCACAGGCAGCCTGCGAGTGTGCTCCACTGCCCCCTGGTGGTCTTGTCTGGGAAGGGGACCAGTCTCTTCCCCGACTGGGCTTTATCCTTCCTGTGCGGAGCAAAGCCGCAGCCTTCCCGGCTATACAACTGAAAGGGAATAGGGAGCCACGAAAGCCGATTTGTGACATCGTGGAGCCTAAAATCTCCCTTCCCCCTGGCACCACCACCACCACCTGCTCGCGGCTGCTCGTGCTGTCACAGTGGAGCCTCACCACGTTGAGGCTCAGAGTTTCAGGTTTCTGGCTGCTTCCTGTGCCCTGAGGCAGGCTCTTGCTGGGAGCCACGAACAGGGGAGGGGGAAGGTGGGGCAGACACACTTGTTGCCTCTGGCGCTGCAAGAGCTGAGTTTGACCCAGGAGATCGCTACACATGTGCGGGAGGCCATGCAGAATTTTACACCAAAAGGGGTTAAAGCTCCAGAAGAAGGACCAAAGGAAAGCCCTGGGCTCATGGGGAAGTCTAGACCTCGGGGCACTGCCATGGGCAAGACAGGTGCTAGTCAGAGAACGCCTGCTTCAGCCACCATCCTGGGAGCCCACTGCGGTGAGCCTGACCTTCTACCTTCCTGTTCAGGCCTTAGATTGAAGGCCCGAGTCTGAGGCCCCTCCCTTATCCCCACAAGGAAACTCCCCTGTCCTGGGCCCCCACCTACCCCCGATTGGGGGCAGGCTGATGGCCCTATCTGACCTTTCCTGAGTCAGAACCTTGCCTTGGTTATCATATTCCTTAGGGACCCTGCTGGTGTCGGATGGAAGACACAGGATCCGGGGGTGGGCTAGTCCATAGTCCATGACAGAGTCCATAGAGGGCTGCATGGCATCCTCTAACACGTGATGTGGACGTGGTCTGACCACAGAGAGCAGACATTTGGGGTGTCCATCACCATACTGTGTCCCTGCATTCAGGCATATGCACCAGGCAATGCTCACTACATAGGCTGTGCCCCTGGGGACAGAGGGCAAGGCTGGGGCTCCCAGGACCATCACCTCTCACAGGCAGCCTCAGATGGGGTTAGAGAAGGAGGGAGTCAGGGCCATCTAGGAGACCNAATGATACATTTACCACTTTGGGAAAGAATAGTGATATAAGGGTCGTTACATTATATTCCTTCAGTGACTATAGTTTCTAAGCATAGTGTAGTAGAATTGGGGGAAATCCAGGTTCCTCTTACTGATGCCTGTTACTCCATAGTTTGAAGTCTGTGCACAGAGACACAGTAGCTGTTTGGGGGCACTGGAGTGCCATTGGGCTTTCCAGGTGGCAGTAGTGGTAAGGAACACACCTGCCAATGCTGTAGATACAAGAGACGCAGGTTCTATCCTCGAGTTGGGAAGATCCCCTGGAGGAGGGCGTGGCAACTCACTCCAATATTCTTGCCTGGAAAATTCCATGGGCAGAGGTACCTGGCGGGCTACAGTCCATGGGGTTGCAAAGAAGCAGACATGACTTAAGCAACTGAGCACGCATGCACGAGTACCATTGGTATGGGTGACATTGCTCTTGCCTTCCTCTGCTGAAAGGTCTTTTCTCTTATGGTGTTTAAACTTGATTTTTACATGTTCAAATAAGAATATTTTTTCATTTGTCTTTTTGTTTTGATTATCAACCCATTTAGTTCATAGCAATACTGATGATAATGTAACAAAAATGACTACCAATTATTGAAATATATATTCATTTAATATGCATACTCAGCCATGCAAGGTCAGTATAGTAGACCTCCCAGTTTATAGATGAAAAGAGCAGGGCCTATAGAGACTACGCGACTTGTCCAAGGTTATGTAACTGACAAAAGGCCGACTTTGCCTCAAACCTGAGTTCTATCCCATTTGAAAGTCCCATGTGAAGTAGGAGCATAATGCCTGGAACACAGTAAAACGTCACTGCAGAGTTTTCCTTTAACAACCTAATTTAGTCAGTATCCCACGTTTTCCACATTGGTTCATGATGTATTTTCTTACAATGGTTGCAAAGAACTTCATTCATTCATTTATTTATTTATTTTCCTGTAGTTCTTGAAACAGATGTATGTCCTTGTATTGGGCTTAGATGTACTGGGAAACCCATTTGGATTAATTAGAGGTCTATCTGAAGGCTTTGAAGCTCTTTTCTATGAACCCTTCCAGGTATTGGTCTTTTATTTATTTTAATTGTAGTATAGAAAAAATGACAGATAATTCATATTTTAATTGTATCTGGAACTGAATAATGTTCAAATACCAAGTATATCAATTTTATATATTTTTAAAATTACTAGAGATAACATCAAAAGATTTTTTTAGAACTAACTGAGCACTTCCAGTATCTGGGTAATAAAGCATGCCTACATTTTCTAGGATTTAATGTAGTTGTTAGGAAGAGTGCTAAACAGACTGAGAACATTTCAAAACTGTGTCACCACCGTGCAAAGAACTAATGGACATTGAAAACTGACTTTGTTTCATAGTCAAGCTTTCCTCTAGCCTGTTCTCCTCCATTTAAAGGATGCAAGATCCCAGTGTGGTGAGGGTTGCAGAAGGACAAAGCAAAAAGAATAAATGGAAAAACAAGAGAGCCCAAACTGTGTGGGCTGCTAGTCTTGCTGTCATTGTGGCTTGCTTTAATAGTCTGATGGCACTTGGTCCTGGAAGGCCAATTTCCAATTTTGATTGAAGCCAATGATTTATTTCTCTCCAATTTCTGTCATCTTAAAGGGTTGACATCTTAAAGGGTTGCTAAGATCATGTGGGTTAAAAGTATCTTCAGACACAATAGGTGTTCCATCAGTTTTGGGATTAGAAGGTGAAAACTGTCAGCACAATGTTGACGTATGTTTGCGATTCTGTATCTTCATGGAAATCCTAAAATACTAGATTCAAAATCTTAAACGTATTTAAATTTTAAGTAGCAAACTTTTTTTAAATTTTTGACCAGGGTGCTGTTCAAGGCCCTGAAGAATTTGCTGAGGGGTTAGTAATTGGAGTAAAAAGTCTCTTTGGACACACAGTAGGTATGTATTACATATTTGTGTGTGTATAAATATAATAACTTATATTATTATAAGTTATTATTAAATTCATTGTTTATAAAAATAAATTACTATGTTTAAGAAAAGAGGGTTTTGCTGTATAATAATCCTTCTAAAAGACGTGTTCACTTGTTCTTAAATGGAAAATAATTTGACACTGACCTGCTGAGGGTTTTTTTTTTAATGTCATAGATGTGTTAATCAGTGTACTTGCAATAGTTTTATTGCTCTTCTTGCTAAGTGGGAACTGAATACAATCAATATCTGCCTTTTTGTATAGGAGACAGAATTTTAAGCACCTGTTGGTTTCAAGCAGCCACATGCTCTGTATTGCTATAATGCTCTTCAAAGAAACAGTATGATTTACTTCTCTGGGCCTTTTGATAGGTGGTGCAGCAGGAGTTGTATCTCGAATCACCGGCTCTGTTGGAAAAGGTTTGGCAGCAATTACAATGGACAAAGAATATCAGCAAAAAAGAAGAGAAGAGATGGGTCGGCAGCCTAAAGATTTTGGTGACAGCCTGGCCAGAGGAGGAAAGGGCTTGCTGCTTGTAAGTCTCCTGCGGAATCTTCAAGAAATACTGACTTACAGATACACTTTAGCATATGTACTGGTTGTGTGGCACGTGGAACACTGCTTGTAAGTAAGCCTGTCAGAGCAACAGTAGTGATAAATTGCACACTTTCTGTTTCCTTTTTTTTTCTCCTTTCCCTTTATCACCCATCAGTCTCCCCTAACCACCCACCCCCACTCCAATTCCTAGACTTTGGCACTTGGGCTGGAGTGAAGACTGTAACGATGGCAGATTAGCTCTAGTGTGGAAGCTGGGGAAGTGGAGCAGAGGAACGTGGAGGTAACTGGAGGGAGAGAGTCGCCTTCAGGTCGTTATCAGTCAGCCGTTTCTATAGAATGTGGTGCACAGGTTACGTGTTATAAACCAGGAACTACCTTTTGTTACTTTTCAGGACTGTACCATTCAATTATACAGGTAATACATGACTCTCTTCCTTACGAGTAATTATAAGAACTTCTAAGTTATTTTTTTTAAGTGAGTAATGGGAATCCAGGTAAGGCTATAAAGTACTCTTTGATTATCCCTCTCCTCTTCCTAGAGGTATCTGATCTTTTCAGTTTAGTATACATCCTTCAGTTCTTTTTCTGTGTGATATACAGCTATTTTTAGTTACTAACACTATTTGAAAGTTATGTAAAGAATGCACAAATACTACTTTTTAAATTTTGAAATAATTCAGTAGACTGTTAACTGCTGTGTTCGTGCCTGTGATTTGTGAAGTGTATCGTCTCCTCTAAAGCACTTTTTTTGGTCAGGTTATTTGCTGTCCATTAGAGGTCCCTTCATTTTCAGTTTTCCACACTTGCACTAAATTATGGAGTAACTTCATTGGAATTTATAATTAGATCTCTAATTTTCTCAACTGATTAATTTTATTGATATGGAAACTGAGGCTTAAAGAGATTGCATCAACTAGAGAATCCCATGGACAGAGGAGCCTAGTGGGCTAATGTCCACTGGGTCACAGTGAGTTGGACATGACTGAAGCGGCTTAGTATGCACGCACACACATTAGCTGGTGACTAGGGTCAGATGTAAAAAATTTTCACCTCTTTACTCTTCTGTTATAAAGTTCTGCTTCTATAAAGTGCTTCATTTAATATGTGCAATGAGGTAATATTTTAAAAATCAGAGAACTCACTTATATGCGCATATTCTCTGTCAAGTCCTTGTTTTTTTTTAAAAAAAGTTATTCCTGTAATAATATGTCAGTAGAGACCTCTAGTGGTTTGTTTAAAATTAAGCATCTTCCATTCAGGCTTGACTTGACCTATGATTTCTCTCTTAGGGAGTCGTTGGTGGAGTGACTGGAATAATAACAAAGCCTGTGGAAGGTAGGTTGAGAATGTTTCCTTTCTGTACAAAAGTCTGAAGAGTTGATACATGGTAAAAGTAATACATGTTATTATTAGACTAGATTCTGTTGGACTCTCAATAGCAATTGACTTTTTTTTAATCCTAGTTAAAAAAGCACATTGTTTATTCAGTACAATCCCTATCAAAATCCCAGTAGCTTCTTTTTTCAGAGATTGATAAACTGATTCTAAAATCTATATGTGAATTCAGGGGAACCCTGAATAGCAAAAACAACTGAGGAAAAAAATAATGAAGTTGGAGGACTTATACTATCCAATTTTAAAACTTACTGTAAAGTTAAAGTAGCTATGACAGGTGTTACTGGCACACAGATACACATATAGATCAATGGGGTAGAATTCAGATTTCAGAAATATATGTTTATTGTTATGGTCGATTATGTTTTGACAGGGGGGCCAAGATAATTCCATAGAAAAAGAACAGTTTTTTCAACAAACGGTACTGGGACAACTGGATATAAAGATAGAGCTTATATATGTGACCCAGCAATTCCGCTCTTAGGTATATACCCAAGGGAATTGAAAGCCTCTGTTTGCTCAAAACCTTGTACAGAAATGTTTATAAAAATATTACTCATAATAACCAGAATGTAATAGCAAGCCAAATGTCTATCTACTGATGCATGGATAAACAAAATGTGGTATACGCCATACAAATGGGTTAACATCCATTTATAAAAAGAAGTCAGGTATTAATACAAATACAAGATTTATGAACCTTGAAAGCATGATTTTAAGTGAAGAAAAGCCAGTCGCAAAAGGCCACATATTGTATGATTCTATTTGACTAGAATAGGCAAATCCATACAGATAAAAATTAGGTTAGTGATTGCCTAGATCTGCAGGGTAGGGAGGAAGGAGGTAAACTGCATAGAATTGGGAAGAGGGTTTGGGGAAAAATGGGAAATGATTGCTAATAGGCATGGGCTTTCTTTTTGAAATAATGCAAATTTTCTAAAATTGATTATGGTGATAGTTGCACAGCTGTGAATATAGTATAAAAACGTTTTATTTGTATACTTTAATGGGTGAATTATATGGAATGTGAATTATATTTTTATATATAAAGTTCTTATATTTTTTAAAAAGTACACTTCTTGAAAAATCTCCTGATGGTTGGCAATAATAATAATAATAATATTTTCTGGTCAACTCTTAGATCCTCCAGTCGTAGTTACTAACTAAACTCCTGGATCACTAGCTGTAAAACTTGAGTATGCCTTGGTATTACCTTGGGGATTTGTAAAAATGCAGATTATTGGCTGGGAGTGGGGCCTTATAATTTTGCATTTTTAATATACTTTGAAAACCACTGTTTTATCACAGGTTAGGACTAAATTTAACCTCTTTAGAGCATCAAATTCTAAGAGCTTCCTGGGTAAAACCATTCAGCATTTGACTTAGAAGTTCGTTGAGTTCGAAGTTGCTGATTTTAAAACTTTATTCTCTCATTGTCTGGTTTTATGAAGGTGCCAAAAAGGAAGGAGCTGCTGGATTCTTCAAAGGGATTGGAAAAGGGCTTGTGGGTGCTGTGGCTCGTCCAACTGGTGGAATCATAGATATGGCCAGTAGCACCTTCCAGGGGATTCAGAGGTAATTAAATGTACACCATGTACAGGCCATGTGTCTATGTACTGATTGTTGCTAGAAGTACATAAGTATACTAAATACTCTGCCTGCCCTTAAGGACCTTAAAGTCTGATTGAGAGCTCTTACTGGTCCACAAGGTAGAGCTCCCCCAGCGAGGTGTAAGAAGAGGCTTTTTTTTATGGCTCAGTTTCTCTTTTATTTGGCAAATGGTTATTGGTCCTTACTATATGCCAGGGACTGTGCTAGACATCATGGATACAAAGAGTAGATGGCCTACTCCCTGCCTTTATTATTAAGAAAAGGTGGGGGAACATGAAGTCAAACTGACCTGGTTTTAATACTTGTCACATTATTTTGGCAAGTTATTTAAAATTAGTTTATCAAATATTGATATATTGTGTTACATAGTGGAGCTTCCCTCATAGCTCAGTTGGTAAAGAATCTGCCTGCAATGCAGGAGATGCAGGTTCTATCCCTGGGTGGAAGATCTCAGATGGTAAAAGCGTCTGCTTACAATGCAGGAGACCTGGGTTCTATCCCTGGGTGGGGAAGATCCCTGGAGAAGGAAATGGCAACCTACTCCAGTACTCTTGTCTGGAAAATCCCATGGACTGAGGAGCCTGATAGGCTACAGTCCATGGGGTCATGAAGAGTTGGACACGACAGCAACTTCACTTCACTTCACGGGATAAGGAAATGGCAACCCTCTCCAGTATTCTTGCCTGGGAAATCCCATGGACAGAAGAGCCTGGCTACCAACAGTCCCTGGGTCACAAGAGTCTGACAAGACTCAGCACAGTATTCATGGTTTCATGTGTTACATCGTATAGTGGTTGAATCAATGCAATAATACATTTATGTTATTTTGAGAGATTCTCATGTGTTTTCTTATATGTACTTACACAGGGTGGCAGAATCAACAGAGGACGTGTCCAGGCTCCGTTCCCCTCGCCTGATCCATGAAGATGGCATTATTCGCCCTTATGACCGACAGGAGTCTGAGGGCTATGACATATTTGAGGTATAAAGTCTGTTCTTTACCGTCATGAGTGAAATTGAATTTAAAGATCTCTACGGTCAGAGCTTCATGGCTGGTTCCTAAAGTTTCTGATTCATGAACTTCTTTAAAGATTACACGGGAAACAATGGTATGCAGGGTAGAATTTGATTATTTGTTTTATTTCATTAGCATAGTGTATTAAATGGGAGTAACATCATTTTTTTCTTTTCTGCACAGGATCAAAGCTTTTTAGTGTAGAAAGGATGATGTTGAAAGTAGTCATAGGCTTTATTACTGTTTGTATTGAGCACCTTTCATTTATGTTGTTAAACTTCAGTCCTCTGCTTATAGCTAATTATTGGGATTTCGCTGCTTCCTTTTCTCTGAACCAAATTAATTTATTTGGCCTGTATTGTAAATCTAGATTTATTCAGGTAAACAGAGCTGAAGGGGAGAAAAAAAGATTATGTACAGTTATAATCTTTTGTTAAAACCTTGAAACTTTTTTGGAATTTTTTTTGGTTTATATTTTAGTTTTAATTTTGTAATATAAACAATATACACATATGTAAAATGCTATTCTCTCATGACTAGCTTTCCTCCAAAATAAAATTTTTAATATTTTTCTACTTTGACTTTAAAATAAAATGACTCTTCATTGTTCTTAGCCTTTGGTTTTTATAGTATGTGATTACATTTTACCTTTCTGCATGCTTCTAACTTTATTTTCTTTCTTTTTTTCTGCCTACACAGCAAGAACTGGAAATACAGGAGTAAATGTTTTGTATACTACTACTTGATTTCATCCTTAAAAATCAAAACAAACTGTGGTATTAATTGACTGTCCTGATTTATTTAGAGTGAGAGTCCATTCTGATGAAATTATCTTTACATTTCTTACCTCTGAACTTTTTATTGTAGTGGCTTGGCTACAGATAAAAACTGTGATATTCCTGGTAATATTGTACAGGAATAAGAGGTCAATATAAAAGATGAAAAGACGCAGGAAACCACTTTGTTTTGCATTTAGTTGGAGGGATACTTGATTGAACTTTTTCTATCAATCCTGAGAATTTCACCTTTTCTTATGGTATTCATATGCATTTCTGGTAAAGTTGAAAAAAAAAAAAAAGGAACAATTCTTATGTCCAATCTGTGTGTTCTTTATATATGAGTCCTGCTGATAGAATTACATAACTGTGTTTCATAAATCACCATAAATGTATTCAAGTTTTGAAACTATTGATTGGGGCATATATTTTAAGAAATGAAGCATCACTTGCTCTGGGCTTCCTTGGTGGCTCCGTGGTGAAGAATTTGCCTGCCAGTGCAGGAGACTCAGGTTCAATCCCTGGGTTGGGAAAATCCCCTGGAGAAGGAAACGGCAACGCACTCCAGTATCTTGTCTGGAAAATCCTGTGGACAAAGGAACGTGGCAGGCCACGGTTTGTGGGGTCACAAAAAGTCAGACACAACAGAACGACTGAACAACAGTTGCTCTGGATCAGTCCCTCAACCTCAAATAAGTATTAGCACATCAGTTTTGAGAATTTATTCGCTTGCCCTTTTTCTATTTTAACTTCTCTATACTCTTGCTGGATAAATCGTAATTATTTTCTAATTATGTTATGTATAGTCTTAGCCCTTCGTATTTATACTTTTTAAAAATTAAGTCTCCTTATTGGTTATGCTTATTTCACAATTATTAGTTATAAAAATAGAAGTTGAACATGTAAATTAAGCAGATTACTTATGTGGCTTTTGAATTGGTAGATGTCTTTATATTTAAAAACCAATTTCTTTTGCTTTTAAATCCTTCAAGAGGATGCATAATCCTAATGGAAATTTTGAAAATATAAACTATGATTTTGAAATTAGTGACCCCAGAATATATTTTCAACATGTTATATTTGATTTCTCTTTTTTCTATAATTGATAAAAATATTAGATTTAGTAGTATCTTATCTAGAAATTTTCGTGTTTCCTCCCAAAATTGGAAACAAATTATGAACTTAGATTTATTGTGCTTTACATTTAAAGAGAATAAAGCTGTTAACATACAACTGTTCAGTTGCATTATATATTTTTAAACTATAGTTATCAAAATAATAAAGTGAATGCTTCATATTTGAAGCAAGCACTTTAAAAAAGAATTTGCGGCCCCACGAACTGTACCCCAGCAGGCTCCTCTGTCCATGGAATTCTCCAGGCAAGAATACTGGAGTGGGTTGCCATTCCTTCTCCAGGGGATCTTCCTGACCCAGGGGATTGAACCCAGGTCTTCTGCATTGCAGGCAGATGATTCTTTACCGTCTGAACCACCAGGGAAGCTTCCTATTTGAAACAAGCACTTTAAAATAGAAGAATGACATCCAAAGACTAGCCTAAAATTGTAGGTGACAAACTTTTCTTGTGCCTAGATAATTGAGGGTTGGCAGGAAAGGTGCCTCGTAAACAGTTTCTTTGAAAATCAAGCCCAGTAACTAATTCAAGATTCTGTCTTAAATCATCACTAATACTTATTCTTTCTTCTTAGGTAAAAGTAGTATTTTTCATTTTTCCTGGAAATATTACTAATACAATCTTAATGAGACTTCTGGGAAATTTTTCTCTCATTGTTTACTTTTTGGTTGTATAGCTCTTTCCAGTGTTCTTTTCCTCATGATTTCCCTTTTTTCCAACCGCATGTCAGTGAGCACAAAACTTCAAGAAACTTTATTATTTTAGCTAAATATAGTCATTGTGTGTGATTCAGTAGTTTTCATTAAGATATGAGAACTGGAAGAAACAGAATGATTGTACATTAAAAGAGCTTGGTAACTTTTTTCCATGGGTAGCAGGGATAGGCGTGGATAGTTAAGGAATTTAGGCTGTTTCATCCCTTACTGTCATGCTGTAATCAGTTAGTTAGGAACAAAGTATTTGATTATCTACACTGTGTTGGATATCCAAATGAAATGAGACTTCTGTCCTTAAGGGATCAAGTATAACAAAATGTGTAAATATTGAAGAGCATTAGAGGGTAAAATTATATCCTCCTTAGTGCTTATTATAATATAGGTACATTCTAAATAATTTGGAGTAATTTGGGAATCTTTGGATTTACCCTCTTTTCTTTTCTCCTGAGTATTGCTCTGCATTCTTTAAGAGTGAGCTTTGAAAGTTACTGAATTATATTCTGTATTTTCATAGGATATACTCTTCTACTTATCCTCTCTTCTCACACACACACACACACACACACACACACTTACACAGAGACATATATGAAATTTATATATATATATATGTATAGCCAGTTTTTGTTTAATATTCATCTTGCTTCCCATAGTTAATGATTATATAATATTTAAAATGGCATTCCTTGCTTTTTTGTCTTAATTATATTTTTCCTGGTCTTAGAAATGCTTCATTTTAAATTCTTGCATTATCTATTGAGCAAACTTTACCTTGTATATTTGACTGTTCTCAATTCTTGACATTAGAGCTGTTACCATTATTTTACATTAATGACACTAGATACTATATATATGTTTAATATATTTTACACTAATGATACTATGATACTATAGTGATGTAATAAACATCATTATACACATTGCTTTTTCATATCTTGTATTATTTCCTTCGAATTTACTTGAAAAAATTGAATGCTTTTGCTAAATATTATAAATTCTTCTAGTTGCATTTTTTGGAAGGAAGAATGAATATTTTATAAACTCATCTGCCATAGAGACTGAATCTCAGAGTGTAGTGGGTTTCAGAAGTGCTGAAAACTAGGTTTCTGTAATGTGTTATCGTGGTAATATATACTTTAAAAGCTTTAGTTTTTTAAAGTACAAAGTTTATAACTAATGAAAATACATATAAGATGGTAGAAGATGGAAAGTGAGTAGTATTGTACATTTCATCTCAAATCTAAATATTTTAACATATTTAAATTTCAAGGCTGAAAATAAATATACTAAATTGTTACATTCATTTATATTCATTTTAAAGGAATTAAGGTATAAATATTCAAAGATATTAGTTAATTCACACAAGGAAGATGTGAAACAAGTAACTGTTAAACTTCACTTCTCTCTGAGATTCATTCTGAAGTTGAGACGTCCATTCTGAGGTTGAGACTCCCATTCTTTAGGGATTCATCTTTGTTGTTCATGGCTTTTCATAATTGGTCAAAGAATGACTGGGAACCAAGGATCTTTAAAAAAAATTGTGTATTTTACTATTGAAATAATAAACAAGTGTGCTTTCTCTGCTTGTGATTATTATTGATTATATTATCTTTTTGATAATATTGATGTATTCTTGGTTATAAATTGTTATCTTATTTATTGGGTATGTTTATGTTTTATATTTTCATATATTTTCTCTTCTAGTTTTTAATTATGCATTATATATAATGTTAATAATATTTCATTAGCATTAATTGTAAATGTAACTTTATTGATATTTAATGTTTGTCGATTGAGGTCACACTAGTTTTGAGATAGTTAAAAAATGTATTTTAATGTGCTACTATTTATACTTGAATTATTTTATGCTTGTAATTGTATTCAGTAATAAATTGTGCCAGCTGTTTGAAATCTTAGAAATTCTTCATGTTTGTATTAAGATTGCCATTAAGTTTTCTTTTCTATCAGGAATATAACTCTAGTACATACTTGTACTCCTCATGCATGTTTAATATATAAGACCAAATATTCAGCAATATTATCTTGAAATTTTATTTTTATTATTGTAGATCAGTGGTTCTTAACCTTTGAGAAGGATAGCAGACCCCTTTAAAAATCTGATGAAAAATATGAACTGTCCTTTGGAAACAAGTTCAGAAACACATTTTCAAAATTTTGTATTTTTTTTTATGGTATTTCATAGGCCTTCCAAAGTCCTACCAAGGACCCCAGGTTAAGGCCCTCTGGAATGTTAATGTCCAGTTTTATACTAGTGTTGGTTCATATAAATGAAATTTGTGATTATTTCTGGTAAAACTATTTAAAAGTTTTGGAATTATCACGCAACAAAGTGTATTTTATTAGAAGATTGCTTAGTAAGCATTTAATAGTTACTTGACTTTTAAGGCTCAGTGAAAGTTTATTTATAGAAATGCTATGAACATTTTCCTAGCTTCATGTGCCAATCTGTAGAATTCTGCTTTTGGTTTTAATAATTTTTTCCTAACTGACACTAATATAGAGTACTGGAAATACTGTTCAGATGCATGTTACAACACAAATCTTGAGTCTTCTTTTCTTTTCAGAATCATGTCAAAAAGTTAGAAGGAGAGACTTACCGATACCACTGTGCTATTCCTGGGAACAAGAAGGCAAGCCTTATGGTTACAAATAGGTATTGACTTCAAGTGACATCTTTTCAAATGCTAACTGTATATATTATAAGAATTTTGGAGACGAAAATGACAGTGGATTTAGATAACTATGCTTCAGCTGCAAAATGTTCATTGTTGTTGTTGTTTAGTCACTAAGTCGTATCTGATTCTTTGTGACCCCATGGACTGTATCCTGCGAGGCTCCTCTGTCCATGTGATTTCCTAGGCAAGAATACTGGAGTGGGTTACCATTTCCTTCTCCAGGAGATCTTCTTGATCCAAGGATCAAACCCACATCTTCTGCATTGGCGGGTGGATTCTTTACCCCTGAGCCACCTGGGAAGCCCTGTTCATTGTCATAGAATCACAGAAATTCAGGTCTGGATGGTTCCTTCGAGATCATCTGTTCTGACCTTCTCATTTCGGAGATGCTGATACTGAGACTAAGCATGGTTTAGAGGCTTAAGCAAGTTACAACTTCAGAGAGACAGAATCGTTTAGAGTTTATAAGTACAGTAGTGATACTTTTATATGTGAACTGTACATCCAGTTATGGAGGATGAATTTACTTTTTCTCACTAGGTTTTATTTTGGATGTTGAGCATACCTTTTAAAAAGTGTGTTATTATATCTTTGTGTTCCATTTTCTTTCTAAATATTTTGGGAGTGGTGGATAATTTTTCCTAATAAAAGAACTTGGACTAAACTACTAAGTTTATTTTCCTGAGATCTACCCTATATCACTTATTCTAATTACAGATAAATAATTTTCAAAATATTCTAAGATGTATTTTTTAGGACTAAAGCAAAGCACTTAGAGTAGGTAACATTTATATATTAGATTTCTTACTATTGCATTTAGATGTATTTATGTGAGAAGGAGAGAAAGGAAAACTTTAGAATTCAGGCTTAAATCTACAAACTTTCTAAGAGAGAGTTAGCTAGTCCTCTGATTTGCCCACTAATTAAGTCAAAATATTCACAAAACAATCTAAAGAGTAGTTTTTATACTTTTTATGTAATTCCATACTAAGCAATGTAAACCCATCTTTTGGGGATTGAATGTAATATTTTAGTAGCTGTTTGATTTAGGCATTTGGTAGGAGTATTAACAAGTACATTATACAGCTATATTTCTTCAAGTAAGTTAAAAAATCATAGTAATTTCAAATCATAAGTAGAAAAAGCATAGTAATTTCAAATCAGATCACTTATAGAGATTTTCGGGAGACAAATAGTAAAATAACATTCCTGACCAGCACAGTGAGTTACTCTCCCTTAGGTATGAAGGGGCAGCCTTTAGAGACCAGTGTTGGATGACTGAATATGAAAGAAAAGGGAATACCAGATGACTTGGCTGGTTTTTAGCTTGAGTACCATTTACAGTAGTTTGGCGGAAAAGATGATGACTTGTTTCCATTTTGAGCTTAATAAGTTTGACATAGCTTTGAGATATCAAAGTAAAGGTCAAGGGGATGTGTAGAAATAGGTATAGGTATAGGTGTAGATACTTGGAGTTTGGATAAAGATCTGGAGTTGAGATCCAAGAGACCAGCCTGAAAGAATGTGTTATTCAGAAGACCAAGATGTGAACTCCGGGAATCGTAGTGCAAGAGGGAAAAAAGTGAAGGAGGTTGAGGGAGCAGGAGGACAGCAGTATTGTCGAAATGGTCAAGAGTAGTTTTAAGACCATCAAAACGGTGAATTGCGTTTGATGCGGTGATTTGCATTAGTTATCTTTAACTCTTATCTCTATCTTCTGATTCTCTACTAGGCAGGAGGCTGGGGGTAGGGGAGCTGCAGTCCACTTCCTAAAGACTGTTTGGAATGGGTAGGGGTGTTGAGGTGGTCACAGTGATTGGAGGCACTGCAGGCACTTGGTAGGCCGAGGCCCTGAATGCTGCACTTTCTATAGAGCTCGACACAGTCCCAAATACACCCACAATTGCAGGAGTACCTGTGCAGAAAGATGCAGTGCCCGGGGTCTGTATCAGTCCTTACCCCATCAGTCACTGAGTTCATTCACCCCTACCTTCTAAACATCTAAAATCTGTCTCTTTCTCCTGCTCACAGCCACCACCTTAAATGAGGCTCTCACTGTTTCCTAACGGGACTGTTACGGCCCCTTCCCACCTTCATTGTCTTCTCACAGCCACCGCCTTAAATGAGGCTCTCACTGTTTCCTAACAGGACTATTACAGGCCTTCCCACCTTCAATGGCTACCCCATCTCTCCTGCATTGTCCATGACTGTTCAGTAAGAAAATTTATCATATCATTTCCATCATCTGTAGATTAAAGTCAAAATTTCTTAACAACCTCCACTACCCCCTCAACCTCACCCACCAAAAAAAAAAAAAAAAAAACCTTCAAGAGCTGGCACCAAGCTAATTTTCTCGCCTCTGTATATGTCGGTACTCCAGCTGCAGACCTCTACAATCCTCAGATAAACCTTTCCTTGTTTGTACTGCCGTACATGTTACTGCACTCTTCCCTTTGTCTAGAGTAAAAGTTCCCTTTCCTACCTAGAAGACTTCCTCCTTTCAAGAATCAGCTCTTCCCCTACCCAGTTTATCAACAGTCAGTCCCTCCCTCCTGTGTGCCAAGAGAATTTTCCTCACACTCCTATTCTTGGGCTTCCTTTGTGGCTCAGCTGGTAAAGAATCTGCCTGCATTGCAGGAGACCTGGATTCAATCCCTGGGTTGGGAAGATCCCCTGGAGAAGGGAAGGGCTACCCACTCTAGTATTCTGGCCTGGAGAATCCCATGGACTGTGTAGTCCATGGGGTCACAAAGAGTCAGCTGTGACTGAGTGAATTTCACTTCCCCTTTTAGCCTGTAAATACTTCTCAAGTAGAAACCCGGGCCTTTGTTTCTCTGGCACCGTGCACATTCGTAGATTCAACAGCTCTCCTTTCCTCGTTTTGCTTTCTGTTACAGAAACTTCGGAATCAAGTATAGTTATATCAGTACCTAATCTGAATCACACACTGGGAAATCAATGTGGATGCCCTTTAAGGATTCTGTGATTTTTTTTTTTCTTTAATTGCTGTTGAGTAAAATGAGCTGCTCACTCTGTGATATAGTACATCAATATTAAAATGTTCAAACCTGATATTTATTAGTAGGCCTAACGTGAATCTTTGCTGACGTTTGAAGTTTGTGACATTTCTTTCCTGATTAGAAGGCATACATGATTGACAGTAAAAAGCAATTAATAATTTTCCAAGTAAAACATTTTCAGGGGCTTCTGCCTTTATTACTTCCTGGATGAAAGTACAGCCTGTTCCTTATGTGTTTTAAAGAGAATGATTTCAGTTTTCTGCTCGGTTTTTTAAAAATGACACTTTCCTGAATTTCGCAAGATTGGCAGAAGGGGGATTTTTGAAGTTCTGCTATGTTAGTTGCGCTAGGTTTGCTCTTTATTTGACAGTTATCTTTTTTTTTTTATGTGAAGCATACGTTTTTTTAGTGTGCCAGGTTATATTGCTTACTAAGCAAGTAATATCTATGGCATCTAGTAGAGGGAAATATTAGAACAATTAACTATCTTTATCAATACCTATATATTTCTGTTTCCTTTTGCAAAATAGGCGAGTTTTGTGTGTAAAGGAAGTTGAAATCCTAGGCCATATGTCCATAGACTGGCAATATCCATTTGAAGATTTTGTACGGTCTCCCACTGTCGATGGAAATCTGCTCAAAATATCAGTTGAGGTAAGAAAACATGAATCACACACCTTTCGAGTCAAAAATATGTTAAATGAATAGAAACCAGGAGTGCTTTCTGACTCTTGTTTTACAGTTAACTGCATAAAGTATTTGAATGATTATTATTATCATATGCTGAAAAGTAAAGGAAAATGTAATTTGTGTTCTGTACTTCGTTTTCTGGCAGTCCTTGATTGCACTGAGTGAATTAAATCTGTTCACTGAAAGAGTTAGGTTCCTTTTTGGTAGAAGAATGGAAGTGAATAGAAGTGGGGTTTTATTTTGTTGTTTGTTTTACTTCATATGGACATGATTTTGCTATAATATAAAATACTCCTGGGAAGATTCCCCACTTTAGGATTTAAGAAGTTTATTATAAACATTATGTCTAGAATACTCATATTTAGTAATGTTTGGCATTTATAGAAGATGAATGCATTTTAAGTATGTAATAATGCTTTCATGTCTTTCCCTCTCCATTTTCTGTGGAAAAACTATTTAATTGTATAGCAAGTAATTAGCAAAAGTGATACCCTATCTTTTGCTTAATTCTTAAACTCATTTTACTTTGTAATATATAATTTTTCTTATATATGATATAATTCTATTTTCACCCTTTTAAAAAAAAATAGAAATTGTTATTCCTAAGATGGTAATTTCTATATTGTTTCCTGGGCAATAATTATTGAAACTATCTAAAAAATGCTTACGAATTATAAAATTCAACAGTTAGAGATGTAGGTACTATTATCCTTTGTTTCCTTTCTTTTCAAAGAAGTTTACAAGTAAAAGAAACCACTTATGAGACCATGCCATTTTGTATTTCAGCCTTACCTCATTGTAGAGTTTCAAAACTGAAAGAGTGCCTTGGTACATGAAACCTAGTTTTCAGACCACTGAAAGACTGTGTCTTTCCTGTCAGTATGCATGTATATTACAGTTCTCTCAGTTATCACTTTCCTTTCACATCAGTGGCAAAAGTTGACTCAGTGTATTTTACATTATGTACAAATTTTATCTATCAGCTAAGGAAATAAAGGGAGGGTTTTTGATTTGTCAGATGTAATGAATTATCAAGTGGTATCTCTGTATGCTATTTATCATCGCCTGCAGAAAGCCATCATTTTATGCAGATAGATGTATACTCATCCAGTTTCATAAATTCTAACAACTCACATATGGAGTCACTATCCTTGTACCAAAAAATGATTGATTTCTTATCAGACCTGAATATGTGTATTTGGTTAGTCTGCTGATTATAAAATAGAATTGACATTTAAGTGCTCAATTAAAGGTTATAGGTTTTTTCCCTTCCCCATAATAATTTCTTTTCTGTCATTATTTGTTTTGAAACAGAGACAAGGTCTGTTCCAAAAAAAAGATAGTGCCAATCAAGGCTACATTCAGAAAATTTACCTGCGGGATACCACCACAGCAGAGGTAAATGATTTATTTTAAAGAATGCTCCCTCCTTTTTTTAGCTGAAAGACAAAAAAAAAAAAAAATCTGTTATAATTAGCAACAGTCATTACTTTTCCCAAAAGATCTTCAAGTTAAAGCTTTGGATGGATACATAAACTTGGAATAATATGTTGTGGGCAGACCGGTCTTAGCATGACACGTACTGACTGTGTATTCTTCCTTTTGGACCTGTGTGGGCAGCTCGTACCCTTGAGCTCTCCACCGTGTGAGCCTGTACTTGTGTTTACCATTTGTGATAAATATTTTGTTTTCCAGAGAGCATGCCATGCCATTGAGGAAGGACAGTCAATGAGACACCAGCAAAAATTGATGAAGCAATCATCACTGAGAATTCTCAGGCCCCAAGTACTGTCCTAATCACAGATCCTAGGGGCTGCTGCTGGGAGAAAAACCAGTCACCCTCTTGTCTGTAAACCACTCTTTGTTATCTTGCTAAAGAGGATTTTTCAAGGAAGCCTTTAATTTTGGAACTTTTTTCTAGAGTAATTCGTTTTCCATTTCCCCCTTAGTTTTGGCTCCCAGTTTGGCTGTGTGTTTGATAGCAGTCCATGTCTATACTGCCGCCTGATGGTCCTGTTAAAGAGATGCCACTTTAAATTCAGAGTGAAATTTCCATGAATGTTAAAATTGTGGGACAAGGGTAATAAACTTGTTTTTAATTAAAATCCCTACTGAAAAATAAGAAAGAAGCTTAGAAGGACTAGTGTTCTCTGAGAGCTTTTTAGACAATTGTGTCTTTGGACAAAATGTGTATTTTGTTCAGTAACTGAATTGATGTAACATTTTTGGTAACCTGAGTGGTTGACTTAAGAAAAACCATTGAAGGGAGAAATGACATGTTTCTTTCTTTTTTTTTTTCCAGGAAAACATTATTTCTCTTAATACAAACATGTCTTGCTCTGGTGCTTATTTTTCTTCCTTGCACTATAATATAAAGACAAATGAAAATAAAACCTTAAAATATCTGTACTCTATTCTCTGGAAGTTTGGAGTATTATTTACATGAACTTGTGTGGCACAGTTATAATGTGCTGATGCATGAAAATATTGCACTTTAAGTTTTTCAAGTCAGGCATGAAAAATTTAATATTTTTATATAC
Source organism: Neotragus pygmaeus (assembly GCA_006410875.1). Classification (NCBI taxonomy): domain Eukaryota; kingdom Metazoa; phylum Chordata; class Mammalia; order Artiodactyla; family Bovidae; genus Neotragus; species Neotragus pygmaeus. The sequence goes on along the minus strand of SJYV01031758.1, from coordinate 360,436 downwards.
CTAGAACTTGTTTTTTATAAGTTGAAAGATTTTTAAGGGCATCATAACTTAACAATTTTAACACATACCTAGAAATGTATTTTGAATACTTTTTTAGGAAGAATGAAAAATCTCTAGTTACTTTATATATGAATAAGGCATCTAGCAACACTGTGGGGAAATCTTTGGTTGATGTGTCCTTTGAGTGAGCAGGCTCGGTTCATTTTTGTTCTTTCTGCATTTTGTTTATGCTGGTTAGAGATGCACTGCCTATTAAAGCTTTTTAAAAAATGTTCAAAAGTTTTTCATTTCCGTGGATGAATCCTAAAATTTACTCATGTTTTTTAACATGATGTTTACTTAAAGTCACTGAAATGAAATGAAGTTGTGCACAAACTTGGTTTGTTCTGTTTTGTTGAGATGTGTGGTAACATTTCTACTATCCTTATTCATGTTTTTTAAGACTGGCCTTCAAGCTTTAAAAAATTTTCCTAAACTTACTGTAGACTCTAAAACAAAGGGTTATAATAACTAATGCCCTAAATATTTGATTCAGTATTGTGGTCTTTGCCTTTTCAATATAACTTTTTTTCTGTCAAGAAACTTTTAACTTTAAGCAGATACTTTCTGTAGCAGTGATTAATTGCTGTTTATTCAAGTGTACTTATATTTTGTGTCTTTAAAAGCAACTTAATCAGGAATTTGAGATATCTAGTTCTATTTTTCATAAAACACAGCTATTGACAATATCCTGAATATTAAAGTAATTATATTATATTGATGGCATGTACAAAACATTGAACTAAGAAAAATTAATTTACAGAAACCCAGAAATTCATCATCTCAGTTGGCTTAGAAATAAACTTCCAAATATTTGTACTGTTTTTGTTTGATTTAATCCCCTAAGTGAGAAGTAATTCATTAGTAAAGTTTAATAATGTCTTTTGTGTTTTTTAAAATGCTTTGGGAGTCAACTGCTTGCATATGAACTATTGAGAGAAATTAAACATTTGGTGCCTTGTTTGCAGGTGTGAAAACCTTGTGGGTTTGTGTTTCATATTCAATAATATTTGCTTTTACTTTTTGTGACACGTTAGATTAATAGTTATGGGAAGCTTTTAAAAAATTGTTATTGAAGTATAGTTTAATTTCTGCTGTACAGCAAAGTGACTCAGCTTGTATATATACATATATATTCTTTTTCATCTTCTTTTCCATTATGGTTTGTCATAGGATATTGAATATAGTTCTCAAGAGCTTTCAAAGATGCTAAGCAGGAGAAGGTTTTTCCTTGGGGTATGGATCTTCAGTGCTGAGAGAATACAGAGAACAGATGTGAGCATGGACCTGACTGCCACATGGCGAATTTATAGCTTCATTTGCTCTGTCCACACTTTCTATCAGTCACCAGCTCGGGATGCCAAGGATGCTGGGGCTCGCGCACTCCTGGGAGACAGGGAGGTCCTCTGATAGCCGACTTTGGCTTGAAGACTCCTCAGTGGCTTTACAGAGCCTTTCTTAGACCTCTCGGCAATCTGGGAGGCTTCCACACAGTCTGTCTCTGTCTCTCTGTTTTTGCTTTTTTATCTCCCACCCTCCACCCCATCCCGCGGGATCTCAGACTACAGGTCTGAAGGCTCTCACAGTACTGGGTTATCCACTATGAAGAACAGGGGCTGGCTGAGGAATGTAGCAAACCGGGTCCATCAGAATGAAAAAGCAGGACGAAAGGTTCAAGATTCATAGGAAAAATGTGAGCTAGGATATTAACGCTTATATATGAAATATAGAGAGATGGTACTGACGATCCTAGGGTGGACTTCTTTACATGTGTTTCATGATTTAGTATTGTTTTTATTTTGAATTATGTGTAAGGGAGGGGACTGTCACCCTTTTGGTGCTGTGGGTCTCCAAGTGCATTAACGTGGTGCTACCTGGACATCTGTATTTTTAACAGGGCTCCATGTGTATTTCTAAGATATAACTGGGACTAAAAAAATTAATACTGTGGATTTAAAGTAATCAAACCCTTGAAGAACTCTGCAGGTATCAATGCCAGTTAAGTTACAGAATTGCAGTTACTGCCAGAGCTAGAAGAATCATCTCTTTACTGGGGAGAAAACCAAAGTTGGTTTTAAAATAAAAGATTTTATTTATTTTTGGTTGTGCTGGGTCTTTGTTGCTGCTTGGGCTTTTCTCTAGTTGCAGCATGCAGGCTTCTCATTGCGGTGGCTTCTCTTGATGCGGAGCCAGGCTCCAGGGAGCATGGGCTTCCATAGTTGTGACATATGTGCTCAATAGCTGCGATTCCCAGGCTCCAGAGCACAGGCTCAGTAGTTGAGGCCTGCAGGCTTAGTTGCTTGGTGGCATATGGAATATACCCAGATCGGGGATCATACCCATGTCTCCTGCACTGGCAGGTGAGTTCTTTACTAGCGGGCCACCAAGGAAGCCCAAAACCAAAGGCTTTTAAGGGGTAGGAGATTATTCTAGAAAGCTAAGCACTGAAGAATTGATGTTTTTGAACTATGGTGTTGGAGAAGACACTTGAGAGTCCCTTGGACTGCAGGGAGATCCAACCAGTCAATACTAAAGGAAATCAGTCCTGAATTTTCATTGGAAGGACTGATAACTGAAGCTGAAACTCCAGTACTTTAGCCACCAGATGTGAAGAACTGACTTGTTGAAAAGACCTTGATGCTAGGAAAGATTGAAGGCAGGAGGAGAAGGAGATGACAGAGGATGAGATGGTTGNTTAATTTTTAATTAGTATTATCATTCACTTTTTTAAAAAGTAATTCCCTTGGCAGTCTTTGTTTTATTTGTCCTTAAATGCACACAATTATAATAGTCCATGGTTGGAAGGTCCTTACATTAAGCATAACTCTGCTTTCCTGTGGCTTCCATCTGTTGAACTCAGTCCCAATCCTAGGGGCTATGAGAGTAAGAATGACTTTTTATATAGACAAAGCCCAGTTAATAACTAATCTTTCCTCTCTTGGCTGGTGTCCTCGTGGGATGCATTCCCCCCAGCAGTACATACGTATTAATATTTCAGAGAGAAGAAATACAGGTTTGTTTTCTGTGAAAGAATGTTCCTTAAATTCTGAGAACTTTCATTTTTACAGTAGAAGACTTTACTGTCTGTCTGCTGTGTGCTAAATCACTTCACTCATGTCTGACTATTTGTATCCTTATGGACTGTAGCCTGCCAGGATCCTCTGTCCATGGGATTCTCCAGGCAAGAATACTGGAGTGGGTTTCCATGCCCTCCTCCAGGAGATCTTCTAGCCCAAGGATTGAACCCGCTCCTCTTATGTCTCCTGCACTGGCAGATGGATTCATTATCACTGAGCCACCTATAAAGCCTGCTAGTTCCCTGACCAGGGTTCAAACTCAGGCCTCCTACATTGGGAGCATGGAATCTTAGTCACCCATTTATTGGGACCACCAGGGAAGTCCCAATAAGTGATTGTTTAAAACAATGTTTATAAATGGAAGCCTGTATATGGAGGCACTGAGTAATAGAATTGAAGGCTGATCTCAGGTCCATTCATTCAGCACATCATGTAAGTCTTCAAGTTCTCATCTCTTTCTACCTAAACCATCCCTGATTAGATATAAATTCAGGTCATCCCATCATCTTGATGGCCCTCCCCTAAATACAACAGTTAATCCATGTCTCTCTCAGATATTGTACCTGTTGCCAGAGACAACTTAGGCAGAGTGGTACCTGGGCAAACCCGTATTTTCTTCTACCTTTCTAATAATAAGTATCCCAACCTATTAGAGTAATAACTTACATAAAGTAAAATGACCCCATTATTGTACTACTTTTCTTCATGATTATAATTTATGAATATCATAACTTTTACTTGAGAATATTGTTGTTTTCCCTTTTACTAAACATAACAGTGACTTTGTGTGGTACTATAAATTTAAAATCAAAAGATCCCCGCCCCTGCCCAGTCCCTTTACCTTTCTCAGCCTCAGTTTCTTCATTTGAAAGTAAGACCTCTGGACCAGATCTGCCTTTTTGTGCTCCATGTGGATTTTATAGATATGGGAAAAGTGATGGGTTTTATCATTGTTAATTCAAAGTGTGAGATGTGTGACTTGAAGGTATTCTTATTTCCTCTTTCCCACAGTATCCCCATAGAACTTATGATCAGTAAGTTCTTTAAACCGCGAAGCCTTTAATAGGAAAGGAAGAGGAAGTGTGTAGTGGTGTTGCTAACTGTGTGTGAGAATGGTCAGGTAACAGAAAGAGAGCTGAAAGAGAGCCCCCTGGATGGTTGGTGAAGAGGAGTGGCTTAGTCTAGAGCCTGCCTATTGCTCTGCAAATGGAATCTTGGTTGTATTTCTCAGAGCCTTACCCTTAATTGTGCCCTTTAGTTGTCTGACCATCCAGGCTATGTAATGTAGGCATTATATAACACCAGGCCAGCCTAGGCCCTCCAGGAGGTAATACTGTAATGGACTGAATGTGTTATGTTCGTATCCAAAATTGAGTTGTTGAGACTGTAACCCACAAGGTAATAGTATTAGAAGTTGGGGCCTTTGGAAGGTAACTAGGTCATGACGATGTGGCTCTCACAAATGAGATTAGTGCCCTTATGAAAGAGACCCTAAGAGATCCCTTGCCCACTTCCTGCATGTTTGGACACCACGAGAAGGCACCATATGCCTATGAAGAAGTGGGCTTTCACTGGACAGATCTGCTGGCACCATTGTCTTGGACTTTCCAGGCTATAGAACTATGAGAAATAATTTATTGCTTACAAGGCACCGTGTTTATGGTATTTCTATTACAGCAATCCAAATGGACCAAGACAGTCATCCACTCAGAAGATTCCCTTGCTGCCCATCCCTGTCATCTGAAATTTTGTTGGAGTTCCTCCTTTGGAGTACCTGCAGATGAATTTGCACAAGTTAATTTACCAAATCAGCAAAACGGTAGGGTTGAATTACTGAGAAATTAGAAATATCCAATAAAAAATACTACATAAAGGATTAAAAACAAGACATTGTTTTGAAAAAGGAAGAGGCAAATTAGAATGAGAACCAAATCATCCAGACATAAAAATAATCAGTGGGCAGCCACAGTACAGCTAAAGGAAAAATTAGTGAATTGGTAGATAGAACTGACTCACTGTATTCCCTGGAGTGCAGCAGCGAAAAAGAGATGGAAAATATAAGACGGAAGTTAAGCAACATAGAGGGCTGAGAATATCTAACATAATTCTAATCTAAATCCTAGCAGGAGAGTATAAAGAAATGGTTGATACATTCCAGAAGAAAATAAGAAAGATTTGATTTGATAATTGTAGGAAATAAGGTGAGTCCAGGGCTGGATAAATAAAACCCAAACCTAATACACATGGGGTTGAGACTAGCTGTGCAAATACAAAGAGAAAAAATTGAAAAAAAAAAAAAAAAAAGATGACTGACACAGAATCAGCAATTAGCAGAGTTCTCAATGATGGTTTCGTGGAGGCAATGACGTATCTACAAATTGTTGAGGGAAAACCAACTGTGTGCTTGTTTTTTTTTTTTTTTTTTNATACAAAGAGAAAAAATTGAAAAAAAAAAAAAAAGATGACAGACACAGAATCAGCAATTAGCAGAGTTCTCAATGATGGTTTCGTGGAGGCAATGACGTATCTACAAATTGTTGAGAGAAAACCAACTGTGTGCTTTTTTTTTTTTTTTTTTTTACTCTTTTGGCCACACTGTACAGCATGTGGGTCCTCAGTTCTCTAACCAGGGATCAAACCTGTGGCCACCTGCCTCAGCAGCACAGTCTTAACCACTGGACCACCAGGGAAGTCCCAGTGCCTAGTTGTCTTTAATCTGCTAAACTGTCATTCAAAATGAGGGTTAAATAATCCCATTTTTCAGGGGAAAAAAAATGGAATCCCTTCTTTAAAAATCACTAAGGGATGACCTTCAGGAAAAAGGAAGTTGAACCCAGACAAGTGTATCTGCAATGATTTATTCCATCACAAATAAAAGAGAGATTGTTAGCAAAAAATGGCAAAATGTGGATATCTCTTCAATCCAGGTGAGAAGGACATGAATGTTTATAAGACTATTTTCCACACTTCATGTACACAAAACATTTCACATTTTTAAAAAAGGAAGTGAGGGAGGAAGGAAAAAGGGAGAGAAGAAAAGCATGGCTTGGTGGCCGTGATAATATTTGGACTGGAGGACTGTGAGCACAGCTGGATAAGTTGGATACCCTCATCCCTGGATGAAGGGAGCCCAGAACACAGCAGAGCTTTCTCTCTTTTGGGGAGCCCCATGCACTCCAGAGAAAAGATAGACCTGCAAGGGTGGGGCGCTCCTGGCGAGACTGGGGGCTGTGAGCTGATACTGAGTGGCTCTGGGTCTTGGCAAATGTCAAGGAGGGAACGCAGGGAAGAGGGGGTAGGACCAAAATACACCGTGGACCCCACGCCTGGGATCTCTTAAACAAAGCAAGATAAAACCTGCATGGAGGTTCTCTCTTTACTGCCCCACCCAGGTAACTAACTAACTAGCAACGGAGAGAAAAAGGAACAGACCTACCAGGGAAGGGCAGTGACAGAGACGTGACAGATTGGACTGTGACTGGTTTAGCAAACCAGATAGGGCTCCGCTTAGATGGTTTCAGGAGGGTTTGCAGGATGCCAACGAGGAGTGAGCAGCTGGCACTGAGGAGCACTGGAAGCCTCAGAGGAGAAAGAAGGCCATGTTTGGGGTGGAACTGAACAGAGGAAACTGCATCGGAAGTCTTAAAATGAGTGATTCCACCCCCATCTCATCTCTAGGCTCTCAGAGCTGGCTGATCTTTCTCTGGACGTTGAAGGAGGCAGGTGTGCAGGGCTATGATGCACACCTGCTTGAGGCAGGTAGTGCTCTGGAGAACTTGACCTCAGTTTGTGCTACAATGAAAAAGGGAAGCTGTTAAGGGGGAATTAACATTTTAATGAAGCAGACCCATATCTGCTTCCCCTTCTTTCCTCAGGCTCCCCAGATGCTGAATGGACATTCTTTTCCTCTGGAGAAAGACTTTCCCAAGAGGTTCCTAACATTTGGAGGTGTCAGCATTAGAAATTTCTGACATCTCCCAGCAAAAGTGGCTGGGTCTGGTTTGGACACGGGACAGCAGTTGCAACAAAGGGGACCCATGAACTTGGGAGATGAGGCCCCTCGTTTTCCAGAGCAAGGAATGCAGTCCCAGGGAAGGCAGGCCTGCCCAGGAGAACACGCAAAGTCAGACATCTGCTGCTACACATAATGCAGGTGCTTGCTCTCTTGAAGACAGAAAGGCTGTAAAATTCAAATGCGCAAAACTCAGACCATGCCGAAGGCAGCATCTGAGCAAAGTCAATTCTTTTACTTTCAGGTACAAATGGTTCAGTCATTTAAACTAGGCTATCAAGGTATGGTCTAGCCAAGGCTCTGGGGAACCCACTTTAATGAATTAGATAAAAGTTGATTCATATCTCATATAGCGATTGGTTGTCAATTGCTGCTTCCAAGGTAATTGAGAATGCTTGAAAGGTAATTTAAGTGATACTTTACCCTCTTAATTAGCTCTACCTAACTTTTTAATTTCATTGATAGAGCCCAGGGCTGGCGTGAATCACTTCAGTGATCCATGCTAAGACAGTTTTCTGAGTAAGAAAATTTTTTTGGATCTGGTATGGTCTGACTGGAATCGGGTTCAAATCCGGAAAACTTCTGGCCTTCTGCAGACCTTCATTAGTATTTTCATTGGCAGCCCAGCCCCAAGCTTATCTCAGTTTAGCCACTGATTAAAACATTTCCACTGGAAATATCTACCTCTTTCAAGCAGAACCCACATGTTGGAAACAGACATGTCTTTGGGCTGAGCTGATTAATTAATTAAGAAACCAAGGCTTTGGGTAGTCAGCTTGTTGCTTCTAGAAACATTTGCTTTTGATTCAACTTCTTTGTCAAAACAGAGATAAACACGGATAATGTGGCCTCCTGTAGAAAGATAATCTTCCCCTCATTTGCTCTATGAGGAAGCTTGCCGTGTCTTTTATTCTTCCTGGGACAAAAGACATAGGGTGCCAAGAAATGCTGCACGTCTACTTCAACAGTGGTCCTTGTCTTCATGGGCTGATCATCCAAATGGGAGTCCCAGTCCAGAGACCCAATCCAACACAAGGCCGTTGTGGAGGGTATGATTAGGGGCGACGCTGACAAATCTCCATGACCTGCATTCAATTGCCCTTTAAAAAAAAAGACATTATTATTTTTATTTTATGTTTTGACCATACCACACAGCATGCAGGATTTTAGCTCCCCAATCAGGGATCAAACCTGTGCCCCCCACTGTGGAAGCCTGGAGTCAACCCCTGGACCACTGGGGAAGTCACTGTACGTTTTGATTTTCACTTCTGTTCCTTGAAATTCCCCTTTTTAAAATCTGCCCCCTTTCCCAGTTGCCAGCCACCAAAGAGAAGACACTCTGCAGTCACCTACCTGGACATGAAGCAAGGCCCATCACACTGCTTGTTTGCCTGGGCTACCCAACTCAGAGAATGTGGCAGCTAGCCAGCCACTGTAGAAGAGAAGAGCTGCTGGGATTTACCTTGGAGATGCTGCTTTTCTGGGAGGTGGGCATGCTCTGAGGCCCCAGCTGCACAGGCCTGAGAGAGAAGCACCGGCATGCAGTGGGAAGGCCTGGGTAGAGGACTCGGGGCTGCCCTCACCTCTCTGAGCCTGTCCACCTGATGGGNTTTACCTTGGAGATGCTGCTTTTCTGGGAGGTGGGCATGCTCTGAGGCCCCAGCTGCACAGGCCTGAGAGAGAAGCACCGGCATGCAGTGGGAAGGCCTGGGTAGAGGACTCGGGGCTGCCCTCACCTCTCTGAGCCTGTCCACCTGATGGGGACCAAACAGTTTGGTTCTGAAAGCCCTTATTTATTGCCAGATCGCAATAAGCTTGGAGGTATGTCTGTCCTTGGTGATATTTAGAGGTCTTGCTAGGGATCAAACCTGCACCCCAGAAGTTGTTATTACAGGTGCATTAAAGAAACTGAGCCTCAACCATGGGTCAAATCCTGTGCTGGGTGGGGATGCAGGGGTAACCAGTCTCTGCTTATCGGGGCCATTTGGCCAAGAGAAGCACCAAGGTAAGGAAGAACAATCGATCTAACAAGACATCATTTTCAGTGCTCTTGAAATTTTGAGAATATTTTCTCTATTTTAATTTGTTGCCATAAACATATATTAATATATGCATAATTATCATTAATCTAAAGAATTTTACACTTTAGAATTAAATTAGGAAGCACAGTCTTACAAAAAGAAAATGGATGGGCATGCCTACAGAGTTACCTTTTATAAATGCTGAATTGGCTTCTTGAATTAAAATAATCATATGTGTCTCTTGAAGAGATAGTTACACTGACAGTTCATAAATGCTAACGAAATTCCTCCCAGATCAAGCAGACAGGCCCTTAGATTGGAGGCATTTATTTTAGGAAAGGTGAAGTTTAATTAATCATTTAAAGTCATTTTTACATTATTTATAATGTTTTAGTAAGTGCTCCAAAGAAAAGCCAAAGTCTTCTTTTTGCAAAGAGCTTTTGTTGATGTTTTCAAATCTGTTATTTAAAAGTTGTGCTTTTGGTGAATTTGGATGTTGTGTCCTCTTGGGAATATGTACCACTGTTTTGTGTACCGTTTGATTTTGGTCTTCGTTTCTGAGTGTGTTTGTGTAATTTGGGTTGGAGATACTATTTAGGACATTTCTAAAGACACCTTTGTATGAGACACCTTTGTATGTATTTTGCTGAATGTAATTACTGGAGTCTTTTCCTTCTAAGCATTTACTTTATATTTCTGCAGTATTGTTTTTTCTTTCTTCTTTGTTTCTTATTTCATTTATTTGGGTCCTTTCTCTCTTCTTCTTGGTAAGCCTGGCCAGAGGTTTGTCAACTTTGTTTATCCTTTCAAAGCACCAGGTCTTGGTTTTTAATTTTTTTTTCTAGTTTCTTTAATCTCTGTTTTATTTATTTCTTATCTGATCTTTAACATTTTATTCCTTCTGTTGACTTTAGGTTTTGCTTTTTCTTCTATCTCTAATTCTTTCAGGTCGAGTTGTTTATTTGAGATTCATCTTGTTTTAGGAGCAAGGCCTATATTGCTATGAACTCCCCCCCAAGAATTGCTTTTGCTGCATGTAGATTCTGCATGTTTGTATTTTTATTGTCATTTTTCTCAAGGTAAATATTTTTAAATTTCCTCTTTGATTTCATTGTTGACCCATTGGTTTCTTTGTAGCTTTTAGTTTAGTCTCCCTGTAATCATTTTTTTTCTCATTTCGTTTTCAGTGGTTGATTTCTAGTTTCATGCCATTGTGGTCAGATTAAGCATTACTTTGATCTGACTTTTCTGAGTTGAAATTCTATTTGTCTTTTAAAATATTTTTTTATTCAATCAGCTTCCTCTGGTTTAGGGCACTTTGGAAGTAGGCTGTCCTTACCAGCAGTGATAATACTTACAAAGGAGGCAGTAAAGCAGGGTGGAAAGATCCCAGGCTTTTCCACCAGATGGGTGTGGTGTGAATCCCTGCATTTAGTGGCTCTGTTTAATGTCCTTAACAATAAAATGGAAATAATAATCCTGCTTTGTGGAGGTGTTGGGAAGTTTAAACAAGATTATGTATGTAAGGAGTCTGACAAGGTGCATTTCAATGCTCAGAGGAACCAAGTATAAGATGACTAATAATGAAATCCCAGTGGTCTTTGATCTTATCTGATCTAAAGTTCCTATTAACTATCCATATTCAAATACTGTTATTACATTTATTTGGCTGTATCAGTATTGAAAAACCATGAAAAAGTAATTGTAAAAATATAAACAAAGATTAATAACACATATAAATAATTCCATTTTAATGACAATTTTAAACTTCCATGAAAATGTAGGCTTACCTCCGTGCATGCCCACAAAATAGGAAGAGTGCGTCTGCCTGAAGCATTATTGGAATCTATTTCACAGGAATGGGTGTGTGCGGCAGAGTGGATTTTATGCTTTAAAGGGACTAATAAAAAGACCAAAACGCTTTGCAAATGAAGTGATGTGTTTTAAAAAGAACAGCCACTATTTGTCTCGGTTTTCAGACCTCCTATTTGAAAGGGTTGTGCCTGCATTAGATGCCCAGACTTGAAAGTTCCCTAAACCAGGAGAACCATGTGAGAAACACATCAAGGGAGCCAACCTTCCCCAAACCCAACTTCATTGTTTTTCTTGGAGGTGGGGAGAGCTGCCGTTCAGAAAAATTTCCAAGGTTTCTGTGATTTGTTATGAATTGAAGGTCGTTCCCTGGACTGGATCGTAGGCGGGACCGGAATCTGCTTGCCAGTCAACGTGGAAGCAGATGTGTGCTGGCAATTTTGTAGCGGAGGAAAGAAAATCTGGGAGAAAAAACTCAACTTGGCTTGTGGGTGGTTAGGTTTCATTTTGCATCTCTCCAGACAGTCTTCCCCTCATCGTCCACTAGAGGGCGCCCAGCTATCAGCTGTGCCTGTGCTCCAAGGAGGGGTTTTTACTCGTCCTGGTCCAGAGACAGACTTGAGAGGATTCTGAGTCCAGCCTGGGGCCCATTGCTTCCTCAAGAGGTCACCCTCAGACTCCCTAGTGAGGGTGGAGACCGTGAGCGCCCTACACGTCAGGACTGGGATTTCAGAAACCCCAGTGAGGGTTTTTCATTTTTAGTTGTCAGTCTCTTTGTTTCAGAAGGGCACTGCAGGGGTGAATTATGACAGATTCCAGGGCTTCGAGGACTGTATTTTCTGCACCCCAACTGCCAGACCCCTCCAAACACATATGTCCTTATGGGAGCAATAGACTGGAATATTTGAAACCAGAACTCCAGAAAATCAAGAACAGATGTTTTCCCTGATCAGGGCAAGCCCTCTGTTACGGAGCCCCTGGGTGTCCCTGCCCCCTGCCAGTGTTGCTGTGGGTGAGGGTGATTACTCTTGACTTAGAATTCTAATTAACAGGTCACTGTTTCGTAAGTGGGCTCCCACTCTGCATGCTTTATGAACAGGAGGATATGTGATAAATGTCTCTCCACGTCTTTGTTTCTCCTGGCTCTGTTTGAGGACCTGATGTTGAGCCACCTGCCCCTGTGTGAAATACTTCTGCCACTTTGCAACATTTGATGAGAATGACCCGGAGCCTAGTTTCCACTGAGCTTCATGCTTGACAACAGAATTTTGCATGCGTGTTGTTTGATACCACCATTAGGCATGACTCTGGAGCTTTCCACGTCACAGATGAAAAAAACAAGGCTCAGAGCAAGTAAGTGCTGACACTCCAACCTGAACTCACATCATCTGATTTGAAAGGCATTGCTCTTGTTTGGAGTTGACTTCAGAGAAAACCTCTGCCTCTCTGAGCTTCACATGTGCGTTAACAGGAGATTGTGACATCCCTCCAGATCCTCTTCAGAAATGGCAGCGATATCTTTTTCCTGGAAAGGTTGAAGGACATCCTTCCTTGAGGCAGGAGGGTTAACTGGACAAACCCTGGAGGTAGTTTCTAACCATACTGATACGAATCAGCCCCTTTTAACGCAAGAACATTTATGGATAATTGTATGAAAACAGGCAATTTCCGGTCCAATTAATAACTACCACGGACCCTTTTTATGAGGTGCTCATCCCTGTGATGGATTAAAAATTTGTTTTTGTCTCTGAGACTGCATTGTTTTGGAACCAGCTTCTGACCCACGTGGAAAGTGCAGTTCTCTCTGTGGCCACGGGGTGGCGGAGTGACTTAAGCGTCTTGCTCGCCTTTCAGTGTCAGGACATAAAGCTAGGGTCTCATCACAGGGAGCAAAATGGAGCAACTAGGAGTTTGTTTAGAGTAACCTGGACTTTTATAAACCTCTTAAAAAGGGAGCAGAAAATCTCTGTTTCCAGAACATCAGTGTCAGGAAGGAGTGAGATCAAGCTATTGCTTGATTCTGAAGCTGTAGAAGAGGACCTTGGAAGGAGCTCCCCGTAGCCAAGTCAGACACACCTGACGACCCTTGACCTGGAGGATGCTGAGCAAGCTCTGTCCTGGAGAATTCTGGGTTCCCTTCTAGCTGAGCTTTTTAAGATTGTTGGCTCAGGCGGTAAAGAATCCGCCTGCAATGTAGGAGACCCAGGTTCGATCCCTGGGTTGCAAAGATCCCCTGGAGAAGGAAATGGCAACTCACTCCAGTAGGCTTGCCTGGAGAATCCCATGGACAGAGGAGCCTGGTGGGCTACAGTCCATGGGATGGCAAAGAGTCAGACACAACTGAGCAACGAACACTTTCATATGTTTTAAATTTTTACTTCTTTTATTTTCAGCTGTGCTCGGTCTTCGTTGCTGCTTGGGGCTTTTCTCTAGTTGTGGTTCTCGGGCTTCTCATTTCAGTGGCTTCTCTGTGCCAGAGCACAGGCGCTAGGGAGCACAGGCTCCAGCAGTGGTGGCCCCTGCGCGCTACAGCACTGGCCCAACAGTTGTGGCCCATGGACTTAGTTGCTCCGCGGTGTGTGGGCTCTTCCCAGACTAGGAATGGAATCTGGGTCTCCTGCATTGACAGGTGTATTCTTTTACCACTGAGCCACCAGGGAAGCCCTGTCCCCATTTTAAAACTCATTATTTATTAAAGGCTAAAGTGTGTATAAAGTAAAGAGGGAGGACAGTGCACAATCCAGCCGAGATAGAGCAACAATCCATCTCTGAATCTCAAATTTGGATGTATGTTTCTAACATGCGTGGCTGTATTTAAGGGAATAATGAGAGAATCTTTAAATGTGGGACTGCTTTGGACTCCCTGGGACATGCACACATGCATGCATGCATGCACACAATGGGAGCATGGGAGCCCCTTCCATCTGCATGCCTGCTGTGAGCTGCACAGTGCAGATGGGAGCCGTTGTCCCTGGATGCTTCAGGCCCTACTGGGCTCCCACAGGTAGATGGAGAGGACAGGAGCCGGATGGATCCATGGAGGCCTGCGGAGAAGCCCTGAGCTCTCACCTCCTGCAGCTTCACCAAGCCCGGGTGCCACTGTATAAAGAAAGCAGAGATTTAGTGCCATTAGCTCTAGCCCTCTTAGCAAGGTTAGCAGAAGTAATGTTGAAATTCACCGTGGGAACACTTTCCAAGCACAACTTGAAGGATGGAGGAGTCTCAAACATTTTTCGTAGAAGTGATTAATATTCATCTTCTCAACTTTGAGATCATAGACTTGTGTGTGCGCCTGCGTTTGTGTATGAGACACACACGTCTGTAACACACACAGAGCGGGGGAGGTGTTGCTGCTGAAGTCTCAGAACAGAGACTGTGTATATTTAGCTTCTTCCCTCCTCCAGTATTTGCTGTTGTGTCCATGTGTATGTCATTTGTTTATTACTCGTTTATAGATATTCAGAGAACACCTACTGTGTGCCAGGCAAATTGAAATGAGTCCGAGCCATGCTTATTTTTAGAAGAAGCCCCGTAGGGATTGGCCCTTTATTTGGTAGGGAAAGCAGAGCTGTACCGTGCGGCTGAGCACGCGAGGCTGGGTGAGGCTGCCTGGCTGTGAGTCTGGCCCAGACTCTTCTTGTCTGTGTCATTCCCTTGGTTCTCTCACGATGAGAGCAGTCCCCGCATTGGTGAACTGTTGTCAGGACAAATCAGTGAGCATAAAGGGCTTTTTATCATGTGCGTGCAAAGAACTCAATGAATATACAGCCTTACTAGTCTTCCCTCTCTTTGTCACCTGAAATTTTGTTTTTTGTTTTTTTTTTTAATTCTGTATTTATTTATTTCCCCTGGAAAAGGGAATAGCTACCCACTCCAGTATTGTTGCTTGGAGAATTCCATGGATAGAGGAGTCTGGTAGGCTACAGTCCATGGGGTTGCAAAGAATTGAACATGACTGAGAGACTAACACTTTCACTTTTTATTTATTTGGTTGTGCTGGGTCTTAGTTGCAGCATGTGGGATCTAGTTCCCTGACCAAGGATCAAACTTGGGCTCCCTGCATTGGGAACATGGAGTCTTAGCCACTGGACCACCAGGAAGTCCCCTGGGATCCTCTTTAGCAGACATCCTCCATGTGCTTCTGGTCCGGTTAAGGGGGACTGCAGATGAACTGGGCACAGGATCTCCTGGGAGCTGGGAGAGCTAAGGGGACCCATCTTGGAGGCCGTCAGGGAAGGTTAGGTGGTGACAGAGTGAGCTCAGAGATGACCCCGTCGCTCTGGCCAACTAGGTGAGGGGTGAGGGAGAGGGCTGTGGCCCCGGATGTGATTGGGTGGCCTGGCTGGGAGCCTGCATCCTCCTGAGGCATCGCTTCTGTGTCAGAAACTGAAGTTCCCCATGGAGAGTGTGACCTTCAGATACACAGAGGGCCCCTTCTCCCGCCACCAGGATGGTAGGGCGTCAGGGTCTGTTCTTGAGAGCTGGGCTGAGCTCACATTTCTGGGAGAGCCCCAGGTCGGGGAGCCCCATGCAGCCTTCCATGGCCTGGTATTGGGGACACAGACCCACACTGGCACCCCCAATAGGGTGCTGTGTGCACGTGTGAGCTGGAACTTCCCGGGGCTACACCTGCCCCAGGGGCTGAAGGTGTGGAGGGGAGCTGTGTCCTGAGTTCCCTGGCTCAAGAATGGGGGACCCAAGCTCTGGGCAGAGGATGGGCCAGTTCCCAAGGACTATGAGCTGAGACCCATGGGACTTTCCTCTGGCCTAAGCCCAGGACCACAGTGGCTGATGGGCAGTGAGTGACCCTGTGGGCAGGGAGTGCCAGGCACCAGGGGTGCACCCCAGAAGTATCTGTTGGACAGAAGTGGAGATAGGATGAAGGGGACAAGGCCCAGAGGGATGGGGAGAACCCCTCCAGGAGGGCAAGGACCAGGCCTGAGTGTCCGGTTACTCTTTGCTGGCCAGGAGGCCTTGAACAGCTTCTCTCCCCCTTTGGGGCCTCAGTTTCCAAATCTGTAAAATAGGGAGAGAAATCGCCATGCTGCCTCCCTTACTGGGCCTGGCCAGTGTCAGTGTGTCCAGCTGGTGTGTCTGGGCAGTGTGACCCCTGAAGAGAGGATCTGCCCTGTGGGGCTGGCTTCCAGCAGCGACCAGCCAGGCCTTCCCACGGTGTCGCCTGCCGGCCTCCAGCTCCCTGCCTCCCTGGGTGAGAGCACCTGGAGTGTCCCCAGGCACCACCTCCAGGAGCCAAGGTCAGGTGGGTTTTGAACTTGGCTGGCTCTGATCTCAGCAAACTTCTCAGCGCGCTCCCCAACCATGTCCTGCTGCCTTACAGAGGGCTTTCTGGGGCCTCACGTTCTGTGACACCCTTTCCTTCAGCCAGATACATAAAATCCTCAGTTTCCTGTGCTGGCCGTCTAGTTGACTGGGCGTGCTGACATCCTGGGTGGACGCCCTTAAGCCTGGGGCCTCTCCACCATGCCCAGTCCAAAGCACATTTTCTCCGAGCCTGGAGCTTAACGTCTGCACAAAGGGAGACCTGTGGTGCTCATGCGCTCCCCTCGTGGCTCAGCTGGTAAAGAATCCACCTGCAATGCAGGAAACCTGGGTTTGATCCCTGGGTCGAGAAGATCCTCTGGAGAAGGGAAAGACTACCCACTCCAGTATTCTTGCTTGGGAAATCCCATGGACAAGAGGAGCCCGGCGGGCTACATACAGCCTATGGGGTCGCAGAGTGAGACACGACTGAGCCAGTAAGCACATGGGCACAGTGGGGCTCCTGGCAGGGCCGAGGGGCTGCCACTCAAGAGGCTCTCCCCTGCCATTGGTCATGCTGCATCCGTCACCTCCTTCCAAGCTCACGGTGACAGCCCTGGCTGTGTCCCTCTCCCTGGATTTCTCTCCCTAACCCCATGCCCTACAGGCCCTCCGACACAGGCAGATGCCAGGTCCTGGCGGGTCTAGAGGATGCAGCCGTGCCCAAGATGTGTGGCCGTCTACCAGGCGCTCATTGGCGGGTTGGTGGAGAAGGGCAGAGACTGCTTTACCTCTGGCCTCATTATTGCATCTGTAAAATGGGTTTTCCTCTGGCTCCCTCAGCTGAGTCACCCCGCCATCCTAGTGTTCCTCAGATCTGCTGATGCTGGACCACCGCTTATCTCTGTTGACGAGTCTTTACTTAGCACTTGCCATGTTCCCATGCCGGGCTGGTGCTGGGGGCGCCTGCAGTGAGCGAGGCATTTCCCCACGGAGTTTCTGGTCTAGAAGAAACCCAAAACAACATAAATGTTCATCAGAGTGGGGGCAGCTCCATCATTGTTGTCTTTGCTTCTGTCCCGTGGCCCGCTGCTTCTTGGGGAGTCTGGGTCTGTGTGCAGATGAGCCCCTCTCCACTGGGTCCCTCCTGGGAACCACAGAACACAGATAATAATCTGAGTGACAATTTTCTCAGCTCTGCCTGGGATGGTTGCTAGCGAGGACTGTTCCTGGTGAACAGGAGAGCAGTGAATTCACTACATGCAGCTGATGCCTTAGGGCACTAGGCTTTTTCTTTTTTTCTTCTTCTTTGCTCCTTTGTGACATATTCTTCCATTTTCTAAACTCTGAACGTTGGTTTCTCTTGCTTCCTGCCTCTTCTGAACCTTTTATTTTTTAATCTCCCTGCTTGGATTATTTCTTCTATCCTTTATTCCCCTGAGCACAGAGGGAGAAGCAGAAACACAGGACCGAGGTGGGGTACTTTCATTAGTGATGGGTGGTGATTCTGCTTGATTTGAAAGTCTGCACACGGAGGGGGTGGGATCTAAGACAAACACACGTTGCCATCTGTAACTCNCATGTCCTTCCTCCTTGTCCCTGCCGGGATGGCAATTAACGCAGTCACAGCGCTGGAACCTGCCTCTGTTTCTGGGCAGACAGAGTCATTCATCCATGAGAGAATAAAATTAATCTACTTCTGTCTTCCTGATGCCCAGTCCGTCTTTCCTGCCGCTCCCAGGGGATGACAGGCACTCCCACTCTGCACACTCCTCAAGTTCCTTTCCAGCCTTCACTTTCCCTAACTGCCCTGGAGGCAGCATCAACCCTGGGGAGCCTCTGACCCACTTCAACTCCCGTCCTCTTCTCAGAGCTTAGAAGAGGCAGCCTGGGGTGCCTCAGCAACTCCGGGGGTTGTGGACTGGAAAGCCCTATTAAAATGCTAATAAGGCATCTGGAAGGTGTAAAACATTGAAACAGCCCCGAACTTACATTCTGAGGCTTCCTCCTGCACTTTAGGCCATGCCACTCTCACAGGGCCAGGCATCACCTGCTGAGTGACATTTCCAACCCATCCTTCCCCTGCTCTCCTGCCTACGTGGGTACCCCTGCCCTCACACCAAAGGCCAAATACCACCCAGCTGCCCAGGCCCCCAGGCCTCAGGGATCTGGCAGGTGGCACTGCCCAGTGTCAGGACCACAGTCCTGATAGTACTAATCTCAGGTGGCCTTGACCTGCAATGCCTTGGAGTGGGGCCTGGATTCCCAACCAGAGACTGGGCTGGGTGGCGGTACAAAAACAACAGATCCTAGCCACTAGACCAGTGGTCAGTGACAAGGGCCCTGGCCCCTTGGCTTTACACAAAAGAATTTCCACAAGGACGAAAAGTAGTGAAGCAAGTCTTGATTAGGAGGAAAAAGTGTACATGGGCAGACTCAGGGAGAAAACCCCTGAGTTGCTGAGTTGGCCCTCATGGCAGGTTGAATTACCTTCATGGGGCATTTCTTCTGGGTTTGCTTTGGCCAGTCATTCTGATTGGCCTGGTGCACAGTCCATACTTGGTATATCTCAGGATCTTGCATATGTGCACACGCAGCTCTTAGCCAAGATGCAGCCTACTGAAAAGTGCCGTAGACCATCCCTGGACACTGCTCCCTCTTTGGTCTCCAGGGAGCCTTTCTGCACATGTGTGGTTGGGGAGGTCTCCTGACTTCAGTAACGAGAAATATGTGGTCTGGGCAGGGTCCAGCCTTTTCCCCTAATCACCCTGCTATTTTTGTCTTGGAGTTCTGGTCAACAGAGACTGAATCTCCCATTGCTTTACCTTGGGGGCCCATCTGGCTGCTGCTTCAGTGCCAGCTTTAGGACTGTGGGAAGCTGAGTAGTTTCATTCCTCAAAGCCATATCCCCTGCCCGGTGTGTCCCACCCCTACACCCCCACCAGTCCAGCTAATACTTCACATACCTCAGGGCCCAGAGTCCAACCTGCAAACAAGACTGTTGTTGCTGTTGAGTCACTAAGTCGTGTCTGGCTCTTTGTGACTCCATGAACTGCAGCACACCAGGCTCCGCCGTCCTCCACTATCTCCCAGAGTTTGCTCAAACTCATGTCCATTGAGTTGGCGATGCTATCCAAGCATCTCATCCTCTGTTGCCCTCAATATTTCCCAGCATCAGGGTCTTTTCCAATGAGTTGGCTCTTTGCNACCGACTTCCCTCTTGGTTCAGTTCTCCAGACAAGTATGAGCAATGGATCAGAATTGGCGGGTGACATGAAATGAACTGGCGATCCTGGGTGGAGGGGGAGCCAGGGCAGAATGGTGGCTGGGCAGATGGAGGGCTGATGGTGGGGCTCGTGGACTGACTGTGGGCTAAAGTCTCTGGTGGCAGCCCTTGGGGCCACTGCCGTGCCTCTTTCCCATTCCTCTCTGGGTGTCTGCCCACTCCTGAGGGGCTGGACCCCGTCCAGTGGGGGCCAAGGCCATGGTCCATGATCACTGTAGCCTAGCAGCTCTCTGGCCCTGGGAAGAGTGTTGGGAGGACAAGGAGCTAAGCAGAATTTCCTTCCAAAAATGCTTGACCGGGCTCTGGTTTTGGAGCTGAAAGGGGGCTTTGCAGGTGGAAGACAGTGATTTGTTATTGTTATTGTTTAATATTCATCAAGTGCCTGTAATATGTTGGACGACATTGAAAAAGATTTGTGGCTCGTCAAATTAAACTGAGCTCAGAACTGGCCTGGTGCCTCTGGGTCTCTGGCAGGCCAAGTTCTGGTTTCTTCTTTGTCCACAAGGATGACCTCACAAGCAAGAAATGAGAAGCGCCCACCAACACAGCCCTGCTATAATTCTCCTTAGAAAAGACATTGTTTCTCATTATTTTCTCTCCCTCAGGAATACTTTTACCCTCAAGAATCAGAGAACCTGGGACCTTCCCTGGTGGTCCAGTGGTTAAGACGCCACACTTCCACTGCAGAGGGTCCAGGTTCAGTCCCTGGTTGGGGAATTAAGATCCTGCATGCAACAGGGTCAAAAAAAAAAAATCATAAAAAAAGAAAGAGAGAACCAGAGAGGGAAGGTGACCTGAAAAAACAACAAAGCAAATCAGTGCAAATGACATCCTTGAGCCAAACCTGTGACATCAGCAAAGCCAGCCTGCAGCCCTTCCCTCACCTTCTTCCTGATTGGGATGTTCTCTCCTTAAGACACACAGACTCCTCATTCTCCCTCCCGTTTCAAGACCATCTGTCAGAAAAGGGTTACACACGCGCTCATACTAAAGAGGAAAGGACTGAGGCATTATGCTAGGTATTTTTACCTCCATTATTTTGTTTAATGCTCCCAATCACCCTTCGTGGAAAATG
Organism: Neotragus pygmaeus; assembly: GCA_006410875.1. Lineage (NCBI taxonomy): Eukaryota > Metazoa > Chordata > Mammalia > Artiodactyla > Bovidae > Neotragus > Neotragus pygmaeus. The sequence goes on along the minus strand of SJYV01031758.1, from coordinate 339,855 downwards.
CGGGCATTCACCACGTTTTACAGGTGAGAAGACACAGCATTCAAAGTCACCTAGTCAACAGGTAGGAGGAGCCAAGGTGTATCACCACTGCCCTCTAGGTACCACACCTGGGCGGTTTATTCTTCAACAAAGCAGAAGAGCCTTAGGCTTGATTTTAGCCCTAGCTGAACATTAAAATCACCTGGGGGGGAGGCTTTCAATCTTACCTATTCCTAAATCCCTTTCCTATGACTCAGATTTAATTGATGGGGGCAGGGAGGATGCCTAGAGCTGAAAATGCCTGCTAACGAGTGGGGGAAGGGGCGGGCATGCTCAGTAGCTCAGTCGTGGCCAACTTTTCGCAACCCCATGGACTGTGGCTCACCAGGCTCCTCTGTCCACGGGATTTTCCAGGCAAGAATACTGCAGTGGGGTGCCATTTCTTTCTCCAAGGGCTCTTCCCAACCCAGAGATCCAACCCAGGTCTCCTGCTCCTCCTGCACTGCAGGTGGATTCTTTATCTCTGAGCCTCCGGGGAAGCCCTGGAAAGCGGGAGGGACAGCAAACACAGGGAGGAGGTGAGGGCTGCCTTTGGGAAGATTGTCTCCAAGAGAGGAGACAGTGTTTATTAAAGAAAGTCAGTCCTGAGCCCTGGGGGATCATGCAAACGGATTAAGTGTGCTTCCAGGGAGAGGACAAGGAGCTGGGGCTGGACCTGCTGAAATTCTGGGACCCAGAGACCAGTTTACCAAGGCATAGCCCCTAGGGTGGCCCTCAAAAGAATCTAGCTAGAGGGACCTAGAAGTCTGAGACCACTGCAGGGACCCCCGGGGCCTGACTCCTTTTCTCTCCACCAGGCAGCAGCTGGCTTGACTGGAGGAGCCGTTCTCCAAGGGCCTGAGGTGCCGAGCTGAGCCAGCAGGAGAAAGGTAATGGTGGAAGGAGGAACAAGGGGGGAAGAGCAGATCTCAGAAGGCAAGTCCGCCTCCTTGCTGTGGCTCCTCTCCAGGCACGTCACGTGTGCCTCCACCAGGGGAATGCTGTCTAGAAGGGGCTGGCCGCTCAGGGCACTGGACAGTTTGAGACGGTTTGTCTTTGTCGCCATCTCCCATGCTGAGCACAGAGCCAGATGTAATGGGTGTTCAAAAAGACAACTCACTGGCTGTAGTTGCATGGGACTTAGGAGGTAGCCGTGTTGTGGAACTTTCAGTGCTAAAATGGGGAAAGCCTCGGGCAAACTGGAACGTGCTGGTCACTCCAGTGCCCCAGGAAGCCTGAGAAGCAAGAGCCCAAACGTGGCTGCTCCAAGCCTCCTCGTGTTCGAGCTTGTGTTAATGGAGAGTATTGGTGTCACCTGGAGCTGGGCTGTCTTCCTAAATGATGTCGCCGATGCGGCTTGACGTCTTTCCCAAAGTCATTGATCCAACCAATTGTCCCCCCTCCCTTTCTTTTTGATACGTGGGGAAAAAACGCACCAACTCTGTGGGTGGTGCAGAAGGGGAATGGAGAAGGGGAAGCAAAGTCTTAAGTCAGAGACTGAGCGTCTTCAGGGAGAAACTGACACTTGCCGCTTACTAAGAAGACAGTACTGTTTGGAATACAGCAGCTGACCAGGTGAATGGTGTAGAAGAATGAAATCGTGCTGGTATGAGACACAATAATGGTCAAAAGAATGGCTACTGTCTTTTGAACACCTGTGTTATTCCAGGTACTGTGGTAAGATTTTTTAATAACTTGAAAAATAGAGAAAAACAACCTAAATTAAAAGGTCCTGTAATCCCCAGCTCTTCTGGGGTGGTGGGTATGATTCTGTGAAGTTAGATAGGAGAGCCCCCTACCTTCATCTGGCCATCTAGCATCATGGTCCAAAAGGATCTCAGGCAGCAGTTTGGGTTTTGAACTTCCTGACTTTCCCCAACATAACACAGATATATTTACGTCAATAACAGACATGTCTTTCAAACATATGTTTGGTCTGCAACTATTTTTGTCTCGTTTTGTTTTAGCATATATAGACATCCTACTTTCCAGATCGTTGAATATTGATCTTGATACTTTCAACTTCTGCTTAGCGTTCTAGTGTGCACATGCAACGTAATTTTTCTACCTCTCGCTTATGGTAATTTACTTGTTTCAGGTATTAATATTATTATTATTTTGCTGTTACAATGCCTTATTAAATCTTTTTTACATATGTAAAAACATCTTTACATATCTTTCTGCTCAGTAAATTCTTATACATGGGGGTATCTGGACCAGAATTGAGCTACAGTTGGATCTTCATAAATATTGTAAAGTTAATGTGCAAAAAGATACTACCAATTTCTATTTGCAATTCTATTTCCCTAAGACCACGACATTATTGTACGTTATCATTTTCAAAAAGATCTGCTGAACTTGTGAGTGAAAACTGGTATTTTGTTGAATATGCATTTCAATGATCTTTTAAAAAATGGAAGTGTAGTTGATTAACAATACTGTGCTGGTTTCAGGTGTACAGAAAAGTGATTCAGATATGTTTGTATTTTGCGTTTTCCCCCAATGTAGGTTAATATAAGATATTCAGTATAGTTCCCTGTGCTACATAGTAAGTTTTTGTTGCTTATCTATTTTTATGTATAATAGCTTGTATCTGTTAATCCCATGTTCTTAATTTATCCCTTCTCCCCTTCCCTTTTTGGTAACCATCAGTTTGTTTTCAATGTCCATAAGTGTGTTTCTGTTTCGTGTATAGATTCATTTGTATTATTTTTTAGATTTCATATGTAAGTTATAGAATAATTGTCTTTGGTTTGCTTAGGTCTCTAGGTCTATCTATGTTGCTACAAATGACAATATTTTATTTTTTTTATGGTTAAGTAATATGATACATGATATGATGGTAATATAATATATACATGTGTACTTCACATCTTCTTAAGCCAGTCTTGATGGCACTTGAGTTGTTTCCATGTCCTGGCTATTGTACACAGTGCTCCTGTGAACGCTACGGGGCACGTATCTTTTGGAAGTAAGAGTTTGCACCTTTTCCAAATATACAACCAGGAGTGGGACTGCTGGATCATATGGTAGCTCTATTTTTAGTTTTTTAAGGAACCTCCATATTGTTTTCCCCTGGTGGCTCAGTCGCTAAAGAGTCTGCCTGCACTGTGGGAGAGCCGGGTTCGATCCTTGGGTTGGGAAGATCCCCTGCAGAAGGAAATGGCAACACACTCCAGTATTCTTGCCTGGGAAATCCCATGGATGGAGGAGCCTAGCAGGCTACAGTCCATGGGGTCACAAAGAGTCAGACACGACTGAGCGACTTCACTTTCACTATATTGTTTTTGGTTACCTTTTTGACATGAATTAGAGCATCTTCTTATGTGTCTTCTGGCCATTTAAATTTCCTCTTCTGTTCATATCTTCTACCTAGTTTTTCTATAAAGTACTTTTATTATACATATGTTATAGATCTTTTTGTGCAAGTTATATAAACACTTTGAGCATTATAATCTATTTTACTATACTTTTTACTTTTCAAATAAGGTTTTCATTTTGATCTGGCAAAATCTGTTAAGTCATTTCAGTTTTCTCTATTCCTGAGTTTTTATATAATGTACCATCCTTGCTGAATTCTTTGCCCATATTCTTGTATTTAAATTAATGCTGCAGAAAGCTAGGAAAAATCTGTAGGACCTCAGAGATACCAGTAAATAGAGATTGAGTGACAAAGTGGGAAAAAAAAAAAATGTAACAAAGTAGAAACATACATTTCATAGGTGCTGCCAAGTGGAAGTCTGGCCAGATTTTGTTATGGGGGAAGTTAATGCAAAAAGCCCTCCAGTCTTTTCTTACCTTCTCTATTCATCTTCAGGGTTGAAGACTAATTTTGGAAACCTTGGCTTGACTCTTCCAACTGTGAGCACCCTATCTGTCCTCCTTTAGGCTGTGGCACTGCTGTCAAGCCCTGGTGAGAAAAATCATTTTGAAAAAAAAAAAAAGGAAGGGGCCACAACAGGATGGCAGACAGTGAATTTCTAGTCACTGAAGTGCTCAAACCTCTTAATGTGTTGTTTTCTTAAAGTTGAGTTTTTATTGGCTTTGATCGACATNAGAAGCAAGAGCCCAAACGTGGCTGCTCCAAGCCTCCTCGTGTTCGAGCTTGTGTTAATGGAGAGTATTGGTGTCACCTGGAGCTGGGCTGTCTTCCTAAATGATGTCGCCGATGCGGCTTGAAGTCTTTCCCAAAGTCATTGATCCAACCAATTGTCCCCCCTCCCTTTCTTTTTGATACGTGGGGAAAAAACGCACCAACTCTGTGGGTGGTGCAGAAGGGGAATGGAGAAGGGGAAGCAAAGTCTTAAGTCAGAGACTGAGCGTCTTCAGGGAGAAACTGACACTTGCCGCTTACTAAGAAGACAGTACTGTTTGGAATACAGCAGCTGACCAGGTGAATGGTGTAGAAGAATGAAATCGTGCTGGTATGAGACACAATAATGGTCAAAAGAATGGCTACTGTCTTTTGAACACCTGTGTTATTCCAGGTACTGTGGTAAGATTTTTTAATAACTTGAAAAATAGAGAAAAACAACCTAAATTAAAAGGTCCTGTAATCCCCAGCTCTTCTGGGGTGGTGGGTATGATTCTGTGAAGTTAGATAGGAGAGCCCCCTACCTTCATCTGGCCATCTAGCATCATGGTCCAAAAGGATCTCAGGCAGCAGTTTGGGTTTTGAACTTCCTGACTTTCCCCAACATAACACAGATATATTTACGTCAATAACAGACATGTCTTTCAAACATATGTTTGGTCTGCAACTATTTTTGTCTCGTTTTGTTTTAGCATATATAGACATCCTACTTTCCAGATCGTTGAATATTGATCTTGATACTTTCAACTTCTGCTTAGCGTTCTAGTGTGCACATGCAACGTAATTTTTCTACCTCTCGCTTATGGTAATTTACTTGTTTCAGGTATTAATATTATTATTATTTTGCTGTTACAATGCCTTATTAAATCTTTTTTACATATGTAAAAACATCTTTACATATCTTTCTGCTCAGTAAATTCTTATACATGGGGGTATCTGGACCAGAATTGAGCTACAGTTGGATCTTCATAAATATTGTAAAGTTAATGTGCAAAAAGATACTACCAATTTCTATTTGCAATTCTATTTCCCTAAGACCACGACATTATTGGACGTTATCATTTTCAAAAAGATCTGCTGAACTTGTGAGTGAAAACTGGTATTTTGTTGAATATGCATTTCAATGATCTTTTAAAAAATGGAAGTGTAGTTGATTAACAATACTGTGCTGGTTTCAGGTGTACAGAAAAGTGATTCAGATATGTTTGTATTTTGCGTTTTCCCCCAATGTAGGTTAATATAAGATATTCAGTATAGTTCCCTGTGCTACATAGTAAGTTTTTGTTGCTTATCTATTTTTATGTATAATAGCTTGTATCTGTTAATCCCATGTTCTTAATTTATCCCTTCTCCCCTTCCCTTTTTGGTAACCATCAGTTTGTTTTCAATGTCCATAAGTGTGTTTCTGTTTCGTGTATAGATTCATTTGTATTATTTTTTAGATTTCATATGTAAGTTATAGAATAATTGTCTTTGGTTTGCTTAGGTCTCTAGGTCTATCTATGTTGCTACAAATGACAATATTTTATTTTTTTTATGGTTAAGTAATATGATACATGATATGATGGTAATATAATATATACATGTGTACTTCACATCTTCTTAAGCCAGTCTTGATGGCACTTGAGTTGTTTCCATGTCCTGGCTATTGTACACAGTGCTCCTGTGAACGCTACGGGGCACGTATCTTTTGGAAGTAAGAGTTTGCACCTTTTCCAAATATACAACCAGGAGTGGGACTGCTGGATCATATGGTAGCTCTATTTTTAGTTTTTTAAGGAACCTCCATATTGTTTTCCCCTGGTGGCTCAGTCGCTAAAGAGTCTGCCTGCACTGTGGGAGAGCCGGGTTCGATCCTTGGGTTGGGAAGATCCCCTGCAGAAGGAAATGGCAACACACTCCAGTATTCTTGCCTGGGAAATCCCATGGATGGAGGAGCCTAGCAGGCTACAGTCCATGGGGTCACAAAGAGTCAGACACGACTGAGCGACTTCACTTTCACTATATTGTTTTTGGTTACCTTTTTGACATGAATTAGAGCATCTTCTTATGTGTCTTCTGGCCATTTAAATTTCCTCTTCTGTTCATATCTTCTACCTAGTTTTTCTATAAAGTACTTTTATTATACATATGTTATAGATCTTTTTGTGCAAGTTATATAAACACTTTGAGCATTATAATCTATTTTACTATACTTTTTACTTTTCAAATAAGGTTTTCATTTTGATCTGGCAAAATCTGTTAAGTCATTTCAGTTTTCTCTATTCCTGAGTTTTTATATAATGTACCATCCTTGCTGAATTCTTTGCCCATATTCTTGTATTTAAATTAATGCTGCAGAAAGCTAGGAAAAATCTGTAGGACCTCAGAGATACCAGTAAATAGAGATTGAGTGACAAAGTGGGAAAAAAAAAAAATGTAACAAAGTAGAAACATACATTTCATAGGTGCTGCCAAGTGGAAGTCTGGCCAGATTTTGTTATGGGGGAAGTTAATGCAAAAAGCCCTCCAGTCTTTTCTTACCTTCTCTATTCATCTTCAGGGTTGAAGACTAATTTTGGAAACCTTGGCTTGACTCTTCCAACTGTGAGCACCCTATCTGTCCTCCTTTAGGCTGTGGCACTGCTGTCAAGCCCTGGTGAGAAAAATCATTTTGAAAAAAAAAAAAAGGAAGGGGCCACAACAGGATGGCAGACAGTGAATTTCTAGTCACTAAAGTGCTCAAACCTCTTAATGTGTTGTTTTCTTAAAGTTGAGTTTTTATTGGCTTTGATCGACATGTCTTGGCTGATGGTAGACCCTTACTTCCAGTGGAAGACAGCTCTTTATTTTTATATATTTATTTTTGGCCACACCACATGACATGTGTGGTACTAGTTCCCCAACTTGGGATGGAAGTATTGGAGGCACGATAGTAGCTTTGGAAGTAGCCCTGGAAGCACGGAATCTTAACCACTGGACTGTAAGGGAAGTCTCTCCTTTTTTTTGTTTTAAAGATTGTTCTTCACTTTTTAAAAACATTACTATCCATTCACTTATTTTGGCTGCACTGGCCCTGCATTGCTGCGCTGGGCTTTCTCTGTTGTGGCGAGAGGGCTTCATTGCTGTGCGTGGGCTTCTCATGCAGAGGCTTCTCTTGTTTGGGAGCATGCGTTCTAGGGGCGCAGGCTTCAGTACTTGTAGCATGTGGGCTCAGTAGTTGTGGTGCTTGGGCTTGGTTGCCCCATGGCATGCGAAATCTTCCCGGACCAGGACTGAACCCTTGTTCCCTGCTTTGGAAGGGGAATTCTTAACCACCGGCCTACCAGGGAAGTCCCGGAAGTCCCTCTTGATGGGGTTTTAACAAAGGAGATGGAATCCCAGGGTCTGATATCTGCAAAACACCTTCCAACCTTGGGGTCCTCTGATTCTGGGACTCAGCAATGGAATACTGGGAAAGAATATCATATAATGTGTTTAACAGTAATAGAATCAGAACTCAAAGAAGGGGAGTGGGAATCTAGCAAATTTTCACTGGAGTGCACATCCCAACCTGGAGGGAGGGTGCTGGTGGAGAGCAACAGGAGTCCTATTTTCGGAGTCTATGGATCATACTTTTTAAAGGCCTAACACAAAGCTGGCATGGAGGCAGGATCCAGGAGTGAAGGAAGACTTCAGCCATCTGGGCATCAGCCGGAGTCTCAGGCAGCTAAAAACAGATAACGTCTTGTCTTGCCTTGCTGACAATTTCATCTCCAAAGGGAGAGAAAGCAAAGAGAAAAACTGGTAATTGGGACAAGGAGGAGTCTATTTGGGGTAGGAGAAGACAAGAACCTTGAGGACTGTGGCCCCATCCTTGGGGTCCATCTAGGAGGGAAGAGAGGCTGAGAAGCGAGTCGCATGTTAGTCATACGTCAGCAGGACCTGGTGCAAAGGTGTCAGAAGAGGGGTGATTCTTCACCCTTAACTATTAAAAGGTGATCCTGGTTGCAAGGGCAGGAGCCTCTCGACGGCCATTCTGCTTATGTAGTTGTAAGTGACCTAGAAAGGAGGAGGAGGAGAAGGCTCGCAAAGAAGCCAGTACAGCCACGTGGAAAAGGAGAGCAGGAGTGTCTTAGAGTTCTCCAAATAGGACGGACACGTGTGCACGCAAACCTGCTCACACACCTATACACACACATCCACGTAATTCTTTTAAGGAATTGACTCCTGTGATTGCGGGATTGGAAAGTCCAAAATCCATAGAACAAGCCAGATTGGAGGTTAAGATGAGAGTTGATTTTGCAGGCCGGAATCCAAATTCTTCTGGGCAGAAGGTTAGAAACTCAGGCAAAGTTTCTACATGGAAGCCTGGGGGAGAATCCCTTCTACTTTAGGGAACTTCAGTCTGTGCCCTTAAAGCCTTCAACCTATTGGAAGAGGCCCATGTACAATATTGGAGGTGGGGGGAATCTCTTTTCCTCAAAGTGTATTGATTTAAATGCTGCTGCTAAGTCACTTCAGTTGTGTCTGACTCTGTGTGACCTCATAGACGGCAGCCCACCAGGCTCCCCTGTCCCTGCGATTCTCCAGGCAATACCACTGGAGTGGGTCACCATTTCCTTCTCCAATGCATGAAAGTGAAGAGTGAAAGCGAGGTTGCTCAGTCATGTCCAACCCTCAGCGACCACATGGACTGCAGGCTTCCAGGCTCCTCTGTCCATGGGATTTTCCAGGCAGGAGTACTGGAGTGGGGTGCCATTGCCTTCTCTGGATTTAAATGTTGCTGTACTAATCTCAAAAATATACAAGCAACTCCTGCAGCTCAATTCCAGAAAAATAAATGACCCAATCAAAAAATGAGCCAAAGAACTAAATAGACATTTCTCCAAAGGAGATAATACAGATGGCTAACAAACACATGAAAAGATGCTCAACATCACTCATTATCAGTTCAGTTCAGTCGCTCAGTCGTGTCCGACTCTTTGCGACCCCATGAAATCGCAGCACGCCAGGCCTCCCTGTCCATCACCAACTCCTGGAGTTCACTCAGACTCGGATCCATCAAGTCCGTGATGCCATCCAGCCATCTCATCCTCTGTTGTCTCCTCCTCCTCCTGCCCCCAATCCCTCCCAGCATCAGAGTCTTTTCCA